>CM033107.1:8753169-8880393 GCA_019321725.1 Paulownia fortunei | reverse complement strand
AGAAAATTTACATCTTCTTAATAGTCTAATATGCATTTAGGATGTGTGATTTTTTCTTTGAATTTTTTTACACCAAACTATGACTATCTCTTTCAAAGTATCAACCACTTGTTCTTGCACATCAATATGGGGCAAAAAATTTACATCTTCTCACTAGGCTAATACGCATTTTGGTGCTGAAAAAATAGGGTGGAAACTATTTATTCTCTTTGAAATTTTTTGCACAAAACCATGACTATCTCTTTCAAAGTATTAGCCACCAGTTCTACCACATTGGTAAGGGGTAGAAAATTTACATCTTCTCAGCAGCCTAATACGAATTTAAGGTGTGTTATTCCCTTTGAAATTTTTTACACCAAACCATTATTATCTCATTCAAAGTATCAGTTACTAGTTCTTCCACATCAATACGGGGCAGAAAATTTACATCTTCTCACCAGCCTAATATGCATTTTGGTGCTGAAAAATTAGGGTGAAAATAATTTAGTCGCTTTGAAATTTTTTGCACAAAACTATGACCATCTCTTTTAAAATATCAGCCACTAGTCCTTCCACATCAATAAAGGGTAGAAAATTTACATATTCTCAACGACTTAATATGCATTTAGGGCGTGTTATTTCCTTTTGAATTTTTTTACACCAAACCATGACTACCTCTTTCAAAGTGTCAACTACTTGTTCTTGCACATCAATATGGGGCAAAAAATTTACATCTTCTCACTAGCCTAATACGCATTTTGGTGCTGAAAAAATAGGGTGGAAACTATTTATTCTCTTTGAAATTTTTACACCAAACCATTATTATCTCATTCAAAGTATCAGTTACTAGTTCTTCCACATCAATACGGGGCAGAAAATTTACATCTTGTCACCAGCCTAATACGCATTTTGGTGCTGAAAAATTACGGTGAAAACTATTTGTTCGCGTTGAAATTTTTTGCCCAAATCCATGACTATCTCTATCAAAGTATCAACCACTACTTTTTCCTCATCTATAAGGGGCAGAAAATTTATATTCTCTCAGCAGTCTAACACGCGTTTTATGTGTTGAAAAAATAGGGAGAACACTATTTTTTCCCTCCTAAATTTTATGCACAAAACCGTGACTCTCTCTTTTAATGTATCAGCCACTAGTCCTTCCACATCAATAAAGGCAGAAAATTTAAATCTTCTCATCAGTGTATTACAAATTTTAGGTGCTAAAAATTATGGAGAAAACCATTTTTTCCTTTTAAATTTTTGGAAAAAACCATGACTATCTCTTTCAATGTATCAGCCACGAGTTGTTCCACATCAGTAAGGGGCAGAAAATTTACATCTTCTTAGCAGCCTAATACGCATTTAGGGTGTGTTATTTCCCTTTGAAATTTTTTACACCAAACTATGACTATATCTTTCGAAGTATCAGCTACAGGTTCTTCCACATCAATACGGGGCAGAGAATTAACATCTTCTCAGCAGTCTAATACGCAATTTGGGTGCTGAAAAATTAGTGAGAAAATTACTTTTTTACTTTGAAATTTTCTACATAAAACTATCACTATCTCTTTCAAAGTATCAGCATCTAGTTCTTACACATCAATAAGTGGCAGAAAATTTACATCTTACCAGCAGCCTAACACGCATTATATTAGCTGAAAAAATAGACAGAAAACTATTTTTCCCTTGGAAATTTCTATACAAAACCCTGACTATCGCTTTTAAAGTACTAGCCGCAAGTCCTTCCACATCAATAAAGGTAGAAAATTTACATCTCCTCATCAGCGTAATACATATTTTGGGTCCTTAAAAAATATGGAGAAAACCATTTTTTCCTTTTAAATTTTTTTGCACAAAACCATGACTATCTCTTTCAATGTATCAGCCATGAGGTGTTCCACATCAGTAAGGGGCAGAAAATTTACATCTTCTCAGCAGCCTAATATGCATTTAGCGTGTGTAATTTCCTTTGAATTTTTTTACACCAAACCAAGACTATTTCTTTCAAAGTATCAGCTACTAGTTCTTCCACATCAATACGGGGTAGAAAATTTACATCTTCTCACCAGCCTAATACGTATTTTGGTGCTGAAAAATTAGGGTGATAATTTTTTATTCTTTTTATTTTTTTATACAAAATCATGAGTATGTGTATCAAAGTATTAGCCACAACTTCTTCCACATCAATAAGGGGTAGAAAATTTACATCTACTCAGTAGTCTAACAAGGATTTTATGCATTGATAAAATAGGGAGAAAACTATTTTTCCCTTTGTAATTTTCTGCACAAAATCTCTTTTACAGTATCAACCACTATTCCTTCCACATCAATAAAGGGAAGAAAATTTACATATTCTCAGCAGCGTAATACATATTTTCGGTGCTAAACATATACGGGAAAAGCATTTTTTCCTTTTAAATTTTTTTGCGCAAAACCATGATTGTCTCTTCCAAAGTATCAGCCACCAGTTATTCCACATCAGTAAGGGGCAGAAAATTTACATCTTCTTAGCAGCTTAATACGCATTTAGGGTGTGTTATTTCCCTTTGAAATTTTTTACACCAAACTATGACTATATCTTTCGAAGTATCAGCTACAGGTTCTTCCACATCAATACGGGGCAGAGAATTAACATCTTCTCACCATTCTAATACGCATTTTGGGTGCTGAAAAATTAGTGAGAAAATTACTTTTTTGCTTTGAAATTTTCTACATAAAACTATCACTATCTCTTTCAAAGTATCAGCAACTAGTTCTTACACATCAATAAGGGGCAGGAAATTTACATCTTACCAGGAGCCTAATACATATTTTGGTGCTAAAAAAAATACGGGGAAAAGCTTTTTTTACGTTTAAAATTTTTTGCACAAAACCATGATTATCTCTTCGAAAGTATCAGCCACCAGTTCTTCCACATCAATAAGGGGCAAAAAATTTACATCTTTTTAGCAGCCTAATACGCATTCAGGGTGTGTTATTTCCCTTTGAAATTTTTTACACCAAACTATGACTATATCTTTCGAAGTATCAGCTACAGGTTCTTCCACATCAATACGGGGCAGAGAATTAACGTCTTCTCACCAGTCTAATATGCATTTTGGGTGCTGAAAAATTAGTGAAAAATTACTTTTTTGCTTTGAAAATTTCTACATAAAGCTATCACTCTCTTTCAAAGTATCAGCAACTAGTTTTTACACATCAATAAGGGGTAGAAAATTTACATCTTACCAGCAGCCTAACACGCGTTATATCAGCTGAAAAAATAGACAAAAAACTATTTTTTCCCTTGGAAATTTCTGTACAAAACGCTGACTATCGCTTTTAAAGTATTAGCCACAAGTCCTTCCACATCAATTAAGGTAGAAAATTTACATCTCCTCATCAGCGTAATACATATTTTGGGTCCTGAAAAAATATGGAGAAAACCATTTTTTCCTTTTAAATTTTTTTGCACAAAACCATGACTCTCTCTTTCAATGTATCAGCCATGAGTTGTTCCACATCAGTAAGGGGCAGAAAATTTACATCTTCTCAGCAGCCTAATACGCATTTAGCGTGTGTTATTTCCCTTTGAAAATTTTTACACCAAACCATGACTATCTCTTTCAAAGTATCAGCTACTAGTTCTTCCACATCAATATAGGGCAGAAAATTTACATCTTCTCACCAGCCTAATACGCATTTTGGTGCTGAAAAATTAGGGTGAAATTTTTTTATTCGCTTTTTATTTTTTTATACAAGGATTTTAGAAAATTTACATCTACTCAGTAGTCTAACAAGGATTTTATGCATTGATAAAATACGGAGAAAACTATTTTTTCCCTTTGATATTTTCTGCACAAAATCGTGGCTATCTCTTTTAAAGTATCAACCACTATTCCTTCCACATCAATAAAGGGCACAAAATTTACATATTCTCAGTAGCGTAATACATATTTTGGGTGTTAAAAAATACGGGGAAAAGCTTTTTTTCCTTTTAAATTTTTTTGCACAAAACCATGATTGTCTCTTCCAAAGTATCAGCCACCAGTTCTTCCACATCAATAAGGGGCAGAAAATTTACATCTTCTTAGCTGCCTAATATGCATTTAGGGTGTGTTATTTCCCTTTGAATTTTTTTACACCAAACTATGACTATCTCTTTCGAAGTATTAGCTACAGGTTCATCCACATCAATACGGGGCAGAGAATTAACATCTTCTCACCAGTCTCATATGCATTTTGGGTGCGGAGAAATTAGTGACAAAATTCTTTTTTCGCTTTGAAAATTTCTACACAAAACTATCACCATCTCTTTTAAAGTATCAACAACTAGTTCTTACACATCAATAAGGGGCAGAAAATTTACATCTTACCAGCAGCCTAACACGCATTATATCAGCTAAAAAATAGACAGAAAACATTTTTTTCCCTTGGAAATTTTTGCACGAAACTGTGATTATCTCTTTTAAAGTATCATCCACTAGTCTTTCCACATCAATAAGGGGCAGAAAATTTACATATTCTCAGTAGCCTAATATGCATTTAGGGTGTGTTATTTCCCTTTGAATTTTTTGGCACCAAACCATGACTATCGCTTTCAATGTATCAACTACTAGTTCTTCCACATCAATACGGGGCAGAAAATTTACCTTTTCTCACCAGCCTAGTAGGCATTTTGGAGTTGAAAAATTAAACAGAAAACTAATTTTTCCCTTGAAATTTCTGCACAAAACCCTGACTATCTCTTTTAAAGTATCAACCACTAGCCATTCCACATCAATAAAGGGCAGAAAATTTTCATCTTCTCATTAGCGTAATATATATTTTGGGTGCTAAAAAAATATGGAGAAAACTTTTTTTTCCTTTTAAAATTTTTTGCACAAAATCATGACTTTCTCTTTCAAAGTATCAGCCACCAGTTCTTCCACATCAGTAAGGGGCAGAAAATATTCATCTTCTTAGCAGCCTAATACGCATTTAGGGTGTGTTATTTCCCTTTGAAATTTTTTTCACCAAACTATGACTATCTCTTTTGAAGTATCAGCTACAGGTTCTTCCATATCGATACAGGGCAAAGAATTAACATTTTCTCACCAGCCTAATACGTATTTTGGGTGCTGAAAAATCAGACACAAAACTATTTTTTCGCTTTCAAATTTTCTACACAAAACTATCACTATCTCTTTCAAAGTATCAACAACTAGTTCTTACACATCAATAACAGGTAGAAAATTTACATCTTACCAGTAGCCTAACACGCATTATATCAGCTAAAAAATTAGACAATAAACTATTTTTTCCCTTTAAAATTTGTGCACATAACCGTGACTATCTCTTTTAAAATATCACCCACTAGTTCTTCTACATCAATAAAGGGCAGAAAATTTACATCTTCTCAACAGCATAATACGCATTTAGTGTTAGTTATTTCCCTTCGAATTTTTTTGCACCAAACTATGACTATCTCTTTCAAAGTATCAGCCACTAGTTCTTCTACATCAAAAAGGGGCAGAAAATTTACATCTTCTCATCAGTGTAATACATATTTTGACTGCTGAAAAAATACGGAGAAAACTATTTTTTCCCTTTAAATTTTTTTGCACAAAACCATGACTCTCTCTTTCAAAGTATCAGCCACCAGTTCTTCCATGTTAGTAAGGGGCAAAAAATTTACATCTTCTCAGCAGCCTAATACGCATTTAGGGTGTGGGATTTCCCTTTGAAATTTTTTACACCAAACTATGACTATCTCTTTTGAAGTATCAACTACAGGTTCTTCCACATCAATGTTGGGCCGAGAATTGTTGAAAAATTAGTGAGAAATTTACTTTTTTTGCTTTGAAATTTTCTACACAAAACTATCACTATCTCTTTCAAAGTATCATCAACTAGTTCTTACATCTTACCAGCAGCCTAACACGCATTATATCAGTTGAAAAAATAGACAATAAACTAATTTTTCCCTTGGAAATTTCTGGCAAAAACCCTGACTATCGCGTTTAAAGTACTAGCCACTTGTCCTTCCACATCAATAAAGGCAGAAAATTTACATCTTCTCATTAGCGTAATACATATTTTGGGTCCTAAAAATATACGGAGAAAACCATTTTTTCCTTTTAAAACTTTTTGCACAAAACCATGACTATCTCTTTCAATATATCAGCCATGAGTTGTTCCACATCAGTAAGGGGCAGAAAATTTACAACTTCTCAGCAGCCTAACACGCATTTAGAGTGTTTTATTTCCCTTTGAAATTTTTTACACCAAACCATGACTATCTCTTTCAAAGTATCAGCTACTAGTTCTTCCATATCAATACGGGGCATAAAATTTACATCTTCTCACCAGCCTAATACGCATTTTGGTGCTGAAAAATTAGTATGAAAAAATTTTATTCGCTTTTTATTTTTTTATACAAAATCATGACTATGTGTATCAATGTATTAGCCACAACTTCTTCCACATCAATAAGGGGCAGAAAATTTACATCTACTCAGTAGTCTAACAAGGATTTTATGCATTGATAAAATAGGGAGAAAACTATTTTTTCCCTTTGAAATTTTCTGCACAAAATCGTGGCTATCTCTTTTAAAGTATCAACCACTATTCCTTCCACATCAATAAACGGCAGAAAATTTACATATTCTCAGCAGCGTAATACATATTTTCGGTGTTAAAAAAATACGGGGAAAAGCTTTTTTTCCATTTAAATTTTTTTGCACAAAACCTTGACTTTCTCTTTCAAAGTATCAGCCACCAGTTCTTCCACATTAGTAAGGGGCAGAAAATTTACATCTTCTCAACAGCCTAATACATATTTAGGGTGTGTTATTTCCCTCTGAATTTTTTTACACCAAACTATGACTATCTCTTTTGAAGTATCAGCTACAGGTTCTTCCACGTCAATATGGGGCAGAGAATTAACATCTTATCACTAGTCTAATATGCATTTTGGTGCTGAAAAATTAGGGTGAAAAATATTTATTCACTTTGAATTTTTTTATACAAAATCATGACTATGTCTATCAAAGTATTAGCCACTACTTCTTCCACATCAATAAGGGGCAGAAAATTTAGATCTTCTCAGTAGTCTAACAAGGATTTTGTGCGTTGATAAAATAAGGAGAAAATAATTTTTTCCATTTGAAATTTTCTGCACAAAATCGTAGCTATCTCTTTTAAAGTATCAACCCCTATTCCTTCCACATCAATAAAGGGCAGAAAATTTACATATTCTCAGCAGCCTAATACGCATTTAGGGTGTGTTATTTCCTTTTGAAAATTTTTACACGAAACTATGACTATCTCTTTCGAAGTATCAGCTACAGGTTCTTCCATATCAATACGGGGCAGAGAATTAACATCTTCTCACCAGTCTAATATGCATTTTAGGTGCTGAAAAATTAGTGAGAAAATTATTTTTTCGCTTCGAAATTTTCTAACAAGGATTTTATGTGTTGATAAAATAGGGAGAAAACTAATTTTTCCTTTGAAATTTTCTGCACAAAACCGTGATTATCTCTTTTAAAGTATCAGCCACTAGTCCTTCCACATCAATAAAGGGCAGAAAATTTACATCTTCCCAGCAGCCTAACACACATTATATCATCTGAAAAATAGACAGAAAACTATTTTTTTCCTTTGAAATTTCTACACAAAACTGTGACTATGTCTTTTAAAGTGTCGGCCACTAGTCCTTCCACATCAACAAAGGGCAGAAAATTTATATCTTCTCTGCAACTTAATATACATTTAGGGTGTGCTATTTTCCTTTGAAATTTTTTACACCAAACCATGACTATCGCTTTCAATATATCAACTACTAGTTCTTCCACATCAATACGAGGCAGAAAATTTACATCTTCTCACTAGCCTAATATGCATTATGGTGCTGGAAAATTAAACAGAAAACTAATTTTTCCCTTTGAAATTTTTGCACAAAACCGTGACTCCCTCTTTTAAAGTATCAGCCACTAGCCCTTCCACATCAATAATGGGCAGAAAATTTACATCTTCTCTTGAACGTAATATATATTTTGGGTGCTAACAAAATATGGACAATTTTTTTTTTCCCTTTAAAATTTTTTGCACAAAACCATAACTTTCTCTTTCAAAATATCAGCCACCAGTTCTTCCACATCAGTAAGGGGCAGAAAATATTCATCTTCTCAGCAGCTTAATACGCATTTAGGGTGGGTTATTTCCCTCTGAATTTTTTTACACCAAACTATGACTATCTCTTTTGAAGTATTAGCTACAGGTTCTTCCACATCAATACGGGACAGAGAATTAACATTTTCTCACCAGCCTAATACGTATTTTGGGTGCTAAAAAATTAGACACAAAACTTTTTTTTTGCTTTGAAATTTCTACACAAAACTATCACTATCTCTTTCAGAGTATCAGCAACCAGTTCTTATACATCAATAAGGGGCAGAAAATTTACATCTTACCAGTAGCCTAACATGCCTTATATCTGCTGAAAAAATAGACAGAAAACTATTTTTTCCCTTGGAAATTTCTGGACAAAACCCTGACTACATCTTTTAAAATATCAGCTACTAGTTATTCCACATCAATAAAGGCAAAAAATTTACATTTTCTCAGCATCCTAATATGCGTTTACGGTTTGTTATTTCCCTTTGAAATTTTTTGCACCAAACCATGACTATCGCTTTCAATGTATCAACTATTAGTTCTTCCACATCAATACAGAGCAGAAAATTTACATCTTCTCAGCAGCCTAATATGATTTTGGTGTTGAAAAATTAGACAGAAAACTATTTTTTCCCTTTGAAATTTGTGCACAAAACCGTGACTATCTCTTTTAAAGTATCAGCCACTTGTCCTTCCACATCAATAAAGGGCAGAAAATTTACATCTTCTCAGCAGCATAATACACATTTAGGGTGAGTTATTTCCCTTTAAATTTTTTTACACCAAACCATGACTATCTCTTTCAAAGTATTAGCCACCAGTTCTTCCACATCAGTAAGGGGTAGAAAATTTACATCTTCTTAGCAGCCTAATACGCATTTAGGGTGTTTTATTTCCTTTGAAATTTTTTACACCAAACCATGACTATCGCTTTCAATATATCAACTACTAGTTCTTCCACATCAATACGAGGCAGAAAATTTACATCTTCTCACTAGCCTAATATGCATTATGGTGCTGGAAAATTAAACAGAAAACTAATTTTTCCCTTTGAAATTTTTGCACAAAACCGTGACTCCCTCTTTTAAAGTATCAGCCACTAGCCCTTCCACATCAATAATGGGCAGAAAATTTACATCTTCTCTTGAACGTAATATATATTTTGGGTGCTAACAAAATATGGACAATTTTTTTTTTCCCTTTAAAATTTTTTGCACAAAACCATAACTTTCTCTTTCAAAATATCAGCCACCAGTTCTTCCACATCAGTAAGGGGCAGAAAATATTCATCTTCTCAGCAGCTTAATACGCATTTAGGGTGGGTTATTTCCCTCTGAATTTTTTTACACCAAACTATGACTATCTCTTTTGAAGTATTAGCTACAGGTTCTTCCACATCAATACGGGACAGAGAATTAACATTTTCTCACCAGCCTAATACGTATTTTGGGTGCTAAAAAATTAGACACAAAACTTTTTTTTTGCTTTGAAATTTCTACACAAAACTATCACTATCTCTTTCAGAGTATCAGCAACCAGTTCTTATACATCAATAAGGGGCAGAAAATTTACATCTTACCAGTAGCCTAACATGCCTTATATCTGCTGAAAAAATAGACAGAAAACTATTTTTTCCCTTGGAAATTTCTGGACAAAACCCTGACTACATCTTTTAAAATATCAGCTACTAGTTATTCCACATCAATAAAGGCAAAAAATTTACATTTTCTCAGCATCCTAATATGCGTTTACGGTTTGTTATTTCCCTTTGAAATTTTTTGCACCAAACCATGACTATCGCTTTCAATGTATCAACTATTAGTTCTTCCACATCAATACAGAGCAGAAAATTTACATCTTCTCAGCAGCCTAATATGATTTTGGTGTTGAAAAATTAGACAGAAAACTATTTTTTCCCTTTGAAATTTGTGCACAAAACCGTGACTATCTCTTTTAAAGTATCAGCCACTTGTCCTTCCACATCAATAAAGGGCAGAAAATTTACATCTTCTCAGCAGCATAATACACATTTAGGGTGAGTTATTTCCCTTTAAATTTTTTTACACCAAACCATGACTATCTCTTTCAAAGTATTAGCCACCAGTTCTTCCACATCAGTAAGGGGTAGAAAATTTACATCTTCTTAGCAGCCTAATACGCATTTAGGGTGTTTTATTTCCCTTTGAAATTTTTTACACCAAACTATGACTATCTCTTTTGAAGTATCAGCTACAGGTTCTTCCACATCAATACGGGGCAAATAATTAACATCTTCTCACCAGTCTAATACGTATTTTGGGTGCTGAAAAATTAGTGAGAAAATTATTTTTTCGCTTTGAAATTTCTACACAAAACTATCACTATCTATTTCAAAGTATCAACAACTAGTTCTTACACATCAATAAGGGGCAGAAAATTTACATCTTACCAGCAGCCTAGCACGCATTATATCAGCTGAAAAAATAGACAGAAAACTATTTTTTCCCTTGGAAATTTTTACACAAAACCCTGACTATCGCTTTTAAATTATTAGCCACTAGTCCTTCCACATCAATAAAGGCAGAAAATTTACATCCTCTCATCAGCGTAATACATATTTTGGGTCCTGAAAAAATACAGAGAATACCATTTTTTCCTTTTAAATTTTTTTGCACAAAACCATGACTATCTCTTTCAATATAGCAGCCATGAGTTGTTCCACATTAGTAAGGAGCAGAAAATTTACATCTTCTCACCAGCCTAATAGGCATTTAGGGTGTGTTATTTCCCTTTGAATTTTTTTACACCAAACCATGACTATCTCTTTCAAAGTATCAGCTACTAGTTCTTCCACATCAATACAGAGCAAAAAAATTACATCTTCTCACCAGCCTAATACGCATTTTGGTGTTGAAAAATTAGGGTCAAATCTATTTATTCGCTTTGAAATTTTTGGCACAAAACCATGACTATCTCTTTCAAAGTATCAGCCACCAGTTTCTCCACATCAGTAAGGGGTAGAAAATTTACATCTTCTCACCAGCCTAAAACGTATTTAGGGTGTGTTATTTCCCTTTCAAATTTTTTACACCAAACCATGACTATCACTTTCAAAGTATCAGCTACTAGTTCTTCCAGATCAATACAGAGCAGAAAAGTTACATCTTCTCACCAGCCTAATACGCATTTTGGTGCAGAAATATTAGGGTGAAAATTATTTATTCGCTTTGAATTTTTTTGCACAAAGCCATGACTATCTCTATCAAAGTATCAGCTACCAGTCCTTCCACATCAATAAAGAGCACAAAATTTACATTTTCTCAAAAACCTAATATATATCTTGGGTGTTAAAAAATTAGGGATAATTTCTTCAAAAGTATCAGCCACTAGTTCTTGCACAGCAATAAGGGGCAGAAAATTTACATCTTCTCAGCAGCCTAATACGCATTTTGGTGCTGAAAAATTAGGGTTAAAAATATTTATTCGCTTTGAAATTTTTGCACAAAGCCATGACTATCTCTATCAAAGTATCAGCCACCAGTCCTTCCACATCAATAAAGAGCAGAAAATTTACATCTTCTCAAAAACCTAATATATATCTTGGGTGTTAAAAACCTAATATATATCTTCTCAAAAGCCATGACTATCTCTTTCAAAGTATTAGCCACTAGTTATACCACATCAATAAGGGGCATAAAATTTACATCTTCTTATCAGCGTAATACGAATTTTGGGTGTGTTATATCCTTTTGAATTTTTTTGCCCAAAACCACTAGTTCTGCCACATCAATAAGTAGCAGAATATTTACATCTTCTCAGCAGCCTAATACATATTTTTTGTGCTGAAAAATTAAAGACAAAACTATTTTCTTGTTTGAAATTTTATGCACAAAACCATGACTATCTTTTTCAAAGTATTAGCCACAAGTTATTCCACATCAATAAGGGGTAAAAAAATTACATCTTCTCAGCAGCCTAATGCAAATTTTGGGTGCAGGAAAATTAGAGAGAAAACTATTTTTTCCCATTGAAAATTTCTACCCAAAACTATGACTATCTCTTTCAAAGTATCAGCCACTAGTTATTCCACAACAATAAGGGGCCTAAAATTTACATCTTCTCAACAGCCTATTACGAATTTTGGGTGCTGGAAAATAAGAGAGAAAGCTATTTTTTTTTGTTGAAATTTTCTACACAAAATCGTGACTATCTCTTTCAAAGTATCAACTACTAGTTATTCCACATCAGTACGTGGCATAAAATTTACATCTTCTTAACAGTCTAATACGAATTTTGGGTGTGTTATTTTCCTTGGATTTTTTTGCACAAAACCATGACTGTCTCTTTAAAAGTATCAGCCACTAGTTCTTCTACATCAATAAGGGGCAGAAAATTTACATCTTTTCAGCAGCCAAATACGCATTTTGTGCTAAAAAATTAGGGTGAAAACTATTTGTTCGCTTTGAAATTTTTTGCACAAATCCATGACTCTCTCTATCAAAGTATCAGCCATTACTCATTCCACATCAATAAGGGGCAAAAAATTTAAATTTTCTCAGCAGTTTAACACGCATTTTATGTGTTGAAAAAATAGGGAGAAAACTATTTTTTTTTGTTTGAAATTATCTTCACAAAACTGTGACTATCTCTTTTAAAGTATCAGCCACTAGGCCTTCCACATCAATGAAGGGCAGAAAATTTACATCTTCTCATCAGCGTAATAGATATTTTGGTGGTGAAAAAATATGGAGAAACCATGACTATCTCTTTAAAAGTATCAGCTACCGGTTCTTCCACATCAGTAAGGGGCAGAACAGTTACATCTTCTCAGCAGCCTAATACGCATTTAGGGTATGTTATTTCCCTTTGAATTTTCTTACACCAAACCATGACTATCCCTTTCAAAGTATCAGCCACTAGTTCTTCTACATCAATATGAGGTAGAAAATTTACATCTTCTCATTAGCGTAATACATATTTTGGGTGCTGAAAAAAATGGAGAAAATAATTTTTTTCCTTTTAATTTTTTTGCACAAAACCATGACTATCTCTTTCAAAGTATCAGCCACCAGTTCTTCCACATCAGTAAGGAGCAGAAAATTTACATCTTCTCAACAGCCTAATACACATTTAGCGTGTGTTATTTTTCTTTAAATTTTTTTACACCAAACTATAACTATCTCTTTCAAAGTATCAGCTACTAGTTCTTGCACATCAATACGGGGCAAAAAATTTACATCTTCTCGCCAGCCTAATACGCATTTTGGTGCTGAAAAAATAGGGTGAAAACTATTTATTCGCTTTGAAATTTTTTACACAAAACCATGACTATCTATTTCAAAGTATCAGCTACCAATTCTGCCACATCAGTAAGGGGCAGAAAATTTACATCTTCTTAGCAGCCTAATACGGATTTAGGGTGTGTTATTTTCCTTTGAAAAGTTTTACACCAAACCATGACTATCTTTTTCAAAGTATCAGTTACTAGTTCTTCCACATCAATACAGGGTAGAAAATTTACATTTTCTCACCAGCCTAATATGCATTTTAGTGCTGAAAAATTAGGGTGAAAACAATTTATTCGCTTTGAATTTTTTTGCACAAAACTATGACTACACCTTTTAAAATATCAGCCACATGTCCTTCCATATCAACAAAGGGCAGAAAATTTACATATTCTCATAGCCTAATATGCATTTAGGGCGTGCTATTTCCCTTTGATTTTTTTACACCAAACCATGACTACCTCTTTCAAAGTATTAACTACTAGTTTTTCCACATCAATACGGGGCAGAAAATTTACATCTTCTCAGAAGCCTAATCTGCATTTTAGTGCTGAAAAATTAGAGTGAAACTATTTTTTCACTTTGAAATTTTTTGCACAAATCCAAGAATATCTCTATCGAAGTATCAGCCACTACTCCTTCTACATCAATAAGGGGCAGAAAATTTACATCTTCTCAGCAACCTAATACGAATTTAGGGTGTGTTATTTCCCTTTGAAATTTTTTACACCAAACTATGACTATCTCTTTCAAAGTATCAGCTACTAGTTCTTCTACATCAATACAGGACAGAAAATTTACATCTTCTCACCAGCCTAATATGCATTTTAGTGCTGAAAAATTAGAGTGAAAACTATTTTTTTGCTTTGAAATTTTTTGCACAATTCCAAGACTATCTCTATCGAAGTATCTGGCACAACTTCTTCTATATCAACAAGGGGCCGAAAATTTACATTTTGTCAGTAGTCCAACATGCATTTTATGTGTTGAAAAAATAGGGAGAAAATTATTTTTTGGCTTTGAAATTTTCTGCCAAAAACTGTGACTATCTATTGTAAAGTATCAGCACTAGTCATTCCACATTAATAAAGCGCAGAAAATTTACATCTTCTCATCAGCGTAATACAAATTTTGGGTGCTAAAAAATTACGGAGAAAATCATTTTTTCACTTTAAAATTTTTTGCACCAAACCATGACTATCTCTTTCAATGTATCACCCACGAGTTCTTCCACATCAGTAAGGGGCAAAAAATTTACATCTTCTCAGCAGCTTAATACGCATTTAGGGTGTGTTATTTCCATTTGAAATGTTTTACACCAAACCATGACTATCTCTTTCAAAGTATCAGCTACTAGTTCTTCCACATCAATACGGGGCAGAAAATTTACATCTTCTCACCAGCCTAATATGCATTTTAGTGCTGAAAAATTAGAGTGAAAACTATTTTTTCTCTTTAATTTTTTTACACAATTCCAAGACTATCTCTATCAAAGTATCAGGCATTACTCTTCTACATCAATAAGGGGCAGAAAATTTACCTTTTCTCAGTAGTCTAATATGCATTTTATGTGTTGAAAAAATAGGGAGAAAACTATTTTTTCCCTTTAAAATTTTCTGCCCAAAATCGTGACTATCTCTTTTAAAGTATCAGCCACTAGTCTTTCCACATCAATAAAGGGCAGAAAATTTACATCTTCTCATCAGCGTAATACAAATTTTGGGTGCTAAAAAGTTACGGAGAAAACTATTTTTTCACTTTAAAATTTTTTGCACAAAACCATGACTTTCTCTTTCAATGTATCAGCCACGAGATCTTCCACATCAGTAAGGGGCAGAAAATTTACATCTTCTCAGCAGCCTAATACGCATTTAGGGTGTGTTATTTCCATTTGAAATTTTTTACACCAAACCATGACTATCTCTTCCAAAGTATTAGCTACTTGTTCTTCCACATCAATACGGGGCAGAAAATTTATATCTTCTCACCAGCCTAATACCCATTTTGGTGCTAAAAAATTAGGTTGAAAAATATTTAGTCGCTTTGAATTTTTTTGCACAAAACCATGAATGTCTCTTTTAAACTATCAGCTACTAGTCCTTCCACATTAATAAAGGGCAGAAAATTTACATTTTGTCATCAGTATATTACATATTTTTCGTGCCGAAAAAATACGGAGAAAACCATTTTTTCCCTTTAAAACTTTTTGCACAAAACCATGACTATCTCTTTCAATGTATCGGCCATGAGTTCTTCCATATCAGTAAGGGGTAGAAAATTTATATCTTCTCAGCAACCTAATACGCAATTAGGGTGTGTTATTTTCCTTTGAATTTTTTTACACCGAACCATGACTGTCTCTTTCAAAGTGTCAACTACTTATTCTTCCATATCAATATGGGGCAGAAAATTTACATCTTGTCACCAACCCAATACGCATTTTGGTGCTGAAAATTTATGGTCAAAATTATTTGTTCGCATTGAAACTTTTTACCCAAATCCATGAATATTTCTATCAAAGTATGAACCACTTCTTTTTCCTCATCTATAAGGGGCAGAAAATTTAAATTCTCTCAGCAGTCTAACACGCATTTTATGTGTTCAAAAAATAGGGGAACACTATTTTTTCCCTTCGAAATTTTATGCACAAAACCGTGACTATCTCTTTTAAAGTATCAGCCACTAGTCCTTCTACATTAATAAAGGGTAGAAAATTTATGTTTTATCAACAGTGTAATATAAATTCTGGGTGCTAAAAAACTATAGAGCAAACCATTTTTTCCTTTAAATTTTTTTGCACAAAACCATTACTATCTCTTTCAATGTATCAGCCACCAGTTCTTCCACATCAGAAAGGGGCAGAAAATTTACATCTTCTCAATAGCCTAATACGAATTTAGGGTGTGTTATTTCCCTTAAATTTTTTTTCACCAAACCATGACTATCATTTTCAAAGTATTAACTAGTAGTTCTTCCACATCAATACGGGGCAGAAAATTTACATCTTCTCCCCAGCCTAATACATATTTTACTGCTGAAAAATTAGGGTGAAAATAATTTATTCGCTTAGAAATTTTTTGCACAAAACCATGACTATCTCTTTCAAAGTATCAACCACTAGTTCTTCCACATTAGTAAGGGGTAGAAATTTACATCTTCTCAACAACCTAACACACATTTTATGTGTTGAAAAAATAGGGAGAAAACTATTTTTTCCCTTTGAATTTTTTTGCACAAAACCATGAATGTCTCTTTTAAAGTATCAACTACTAGTCCTTCCACATTAATAAAGGGCAGAAAATTTTCATTTTCTCATCAGCATAATACATATTTTCCGTGCTGAAAAAATATGGAGAAAACTATTTTTTCCCTTTAAAACTTTTTGCACAAAACCATGACTATCTCTTTCAATGTATCAGCCATGAGTTCTTCCACATCAGTAAGGGGCAGAAAATTTACATCTTCTCAGCAGCCTAATACGCATTTAGGGTCTGTTATTTCCCTTTGAAATTTTTTACACCAAACCATGACTATCTCTTTCAAAGTATCAGCCACTAGTTCTCCACATCAATACGTGGCAGAAAATTACATCTTCTCACCAGCTTAATACGCATTTTGGTGCTGAAAAATTAGGTTGAAAAATATTTATTCGATTTGAATTTTTTTATACAAAATCATGACTATGTCTATCAAAGTATTAGCCACTACTTCTTCCACATCAATAAGGGGCAGAAAATTTATATCTTCTCAGTAGTCTAACAAGGATTTTATGCGTTGATAAAATAGGGAGAAAATTATTTTTTCCTTTTGAATTTTTTTGCAGAAAATCATGGCTATTTTTTTTAAAGTATCAACCACTATTCCTTCCATATCAATAAAGGGAAGAAAATTTACATATTCTCAGCAGCGTAATACGTATTTTGGGTGCTAAAAAAATACGACGAAATGCTTTTTTTCCTTTTAAAATTTTTTGCACAAAACCTTGACTTTCTCTTTCAAAGTATCAGCCACCAGTTCTTCCACATTAGTAAGGGAAAGAAAATTTACATCTTCTCAGTAGCCTAATACGCATTTAGGGTATGTTATTTCCCTTTGAAATTTTTTACACCAAACAATGACTATATCTTTCGAAGTATCAGCTATAGGTTCTTCCAAATCAATACGGGGCAGAGAATTAACATCTTCTCACCAGTCTAATACGCATTTTGGGTGCTGAAAAATTAGTGAGAAAATTACTTTTTGCCTTTGAAATTTTCTACATAAAACTATCATTATCTCTTTCAAAGTATCAGCAACTAGTTCTTACACATCAATAAGGGGTTGAAAATTTACATCTTACCAGTAGCCTAACACGCATTATATCAGCTGAAAAAATAGACAGAAAACTATTTTTTCCCTTGGAAATTTCTGCACAAACCCTAACTTTCGCTTTTAAAGTATTACCCACAAGTCCTTCCACATCAATAAAGGCAGAAAATTTACATATTTAGTGTAATACATATTTTGGGTCCTGAAAAAATATGGAGAAAACCATTTTTTCCTTTTAAATTTTTTTGCACAAAACCATGACTGTCTCTTTCAATGTATCAGCCATGAGTTGTTCCACATCAGCAAAGGGCATAAAATTTACATTTTCTCAACAGCTTAATACGCATTTAGCATGTGTTATTTCCTTTTGAAATTTTTTACACCAAACTATGACTATCTCTATCAAAGTATCAGCTACTAGTTCTTTCACATCAATACGGGGTAGAAAATTTATATCTTCTCACCAGCCTAATACGCATTTTCGTGCTGAAAAATTAGGGTGAAAATTTTTTATTCGCTTTTTATTTTTTTATACAAAATCATGACTATGTCTGTAAAAGTATTAGCCATAACTTCTTCCACATCAATAAGGGGCAGAAAATTTACATCTCCTCAGTAGGCTAACAAGGATTTTATGCGTTGATAAAACAGGGAGACAACTATTTTTTCCCTTTGAAATTTTCTGCACAAAACCATGACTATCTCTTTTAACGTATTAGCCACTAGTCCTTCCACATTAATAAAAGGCAGAAAATTTACATATTCTCAGCAGTGTAATACATATTTTGGGTGCTAAAAAAATACGGCGAAAAGCTTTTTTTCCTTTCAAAATTTTTTGCGCAAAACCTTGACTTTCTTTTTTAAAGTATCAGCCACCAGTTCTTCCACATTAGTAAGGGACAGAAAATTTACATCTTCTCGGCAGCCTAATACGCAATTAGGGTGTATTATTTCCCTTTGAAATTTTTAAACCAAACTATGACTATCTCTTTCGAAATATCAGCTACAGGTTCTTCCACATCAATACGGGGTAGAGAAATAACATCTTCTCACCAGTCTAATATGCATTTTGGATAATGAAAAATTAGTGAGAAAATTATTTTTTTGCTACGAATTTTGTACACAAAACTATCACTATCTCTTTTTAAGTATAAGTAACTAGTTCTTACACATCAATAAGGGGCAAAAAATTTACATCTTACCAGCAGCCTAACACGCATTATATCAGCTGAAAAATAAACAAAAACTATTTTTTCCATTGGAAATTTCTTCACAAAACTGTGACTATGTCTGTTAAAGTATTAGCCACTAGTCCTTCTACATCAATAAAGGGCAGAAAATTTACATATTCTCAGTAGCATAATATGCATTTAGGGTTAGTTATTTCCCTTTGAAATTTTTCGCACCAAACTATGACTATCTCTTTCAAAGTATCAGCCACTAGTTCTTCTACATCAATATAGGGAAGAAAATTTACATCTTCTCTCCAGCCTAATATGCATTTAGGGTGTGTTATTTCCCTTTGACGTTTTTTGCACCAAACCATGACTATTGCTTTCAATGTATCAAATACTAGTTCTTCCACATCAATACGGGGTAGAAAATTTACATCTTCTCACCAGCCTAATAGACATTTTGGTGCTGAAAAATTAAATAGAAAACTAATTTTTCCCTTTGAAATTTCTGCACAAAACCATGACTATCTCTTTTAAAGTATCAAATACTAGCCACTCCACATCAATAAAGGGCAGAAAATTTACATCTTCTCATCAGCATAATATATATTTTGGGGACTAAAAAAATATGGAGAAAACTTTTTTTCCTTTTAAATTTTTTTGCACAAAACCATGACTATCTCCTTCAATATATCAGCCATGAGTTCTTCCACATCAGTAAGGGGTAGAAAATTTACATCTTCTCAGCAGCCTAATATGCATTTAGGGTGTGTTGTTGCCCTCTAAAATGTTTTACACCAAACCATGACTATCTCTTTCAAAGTATCAGCTACTAGTTCTTCCACATCAATACGGGGCAGAAAATTTACATCGTCTCACCAGCCTAATATGCATTTTAGTGCTAAGAAATTAGTGTGAAAATTATTTTTTCGCTTTGAAATGTTTTGCACAATTCCAAGACTATCTGTATCGAAGTATCAGGCACTACTTCTTCTACATCAACAAGGGACAGAAAATTTACATTTTCTCAGTAGTCCAACATGCATTTTATGTGTTGAAAAAATAGGGAGAAAACTATTTTTTCCCTTTGAAATTTTCTGCCCAAAACTGTGACTATCTCTTATAGAGTATCAGCCACTAGTCATTCCACATCAATAAAGGGCAGAAAATTTACATCTTCTCATCAGCGTAATACAAATTTTGGGTGCTAAAAGATTACGGAGAAAACCATTTTTTTGCTTTAAATTTTTTTCCACAAAATTATGACTATCTCTTTCATTGTATCAGCCACGAGTTCTTCCACATCAGTAAGGGGCAAAAAATTTACATCTTCTCAGCAGCCTAATACACATTTAGGGTGTGTTATTTCCCTTTGAAATGTTTTTGTACCAAACCATAACTACCTTTTCAAAGTATTAGCTACTAGTTCTTCCACATCAATACGGGGCAGAAAATTTACGACTTCTCACCAGCCTAATATGCATTTTAGTGATAAAAAATTAGAGTGAAAATTATTTTTTTTGCTTTGAAATTTTGTGCACAATTCCAAGACTATCTCTATCGAAGTATCAGGCACTACTTCTTCTACATCAACAAGGGGCAGAACAGTAGTCCAACATGCATTTTATGTGTTGAAAAAATAGGGAGAAAACTATTTTTTCCCTTCGAAATTTTCTGCCAAAAACTGTGACTATCTATTGTAAAGTATCAGCCACTAGTCATTCCACATCAATAAAGGGCAGAAAATTTACATCTTCTCATCAGCGTAATACAAATTTTGGGTGCTAAAAAATTACGAAGAAAATTTTTTTTTGCTTTAATTTTTTAGCACAAAACCATGACTATCTTTTCAATGTATCAGCCACGAGTTCTTCCACATTAGTAAGGGGCAGAAAATTTACATCTTCTCAGCAGTCTAATACGCATTTAGGGTGTGTTATTTCCCTTCGAAATGTTTTACACCAAACCATGGCTATCTCTTTTAAAGTATCAGCTACTAGTTCTTCCACATCAATACGGGACAGAAAATTTACATGTTCTCACCAACCTAATATGCATTTTAGTGCTGAAAAATTAGAGTGAAAACTATTTTTTCCTTTGAAATTTTTTACACAATTCCAAGACTATCTCTATCAATGTATCAAGCACTACTTCTTCTACATCAATAAGGGGCAGAAACTTTACATTTTTTCAGTAGTCCAATATGCATTTTATGTGTTGAAAAAATAGGGAGAAAACTATTTTTTCCCTTTGAAATTTTCTGCCCAAAACCATGACTATCTCTTTTAAAGTATCAGCCACTAGTCCTTCCACATCAATAAAGGGCAAAAAATTTACATCTTCTCATCAGCGTAATATAAATTTTGGGTGCTAAAAAATTACGGAGAAAACTATTTTTTCACTTTAAAATTTTTTGCACAAAACCATGATTGTCTCTTTCAATGTATCAGCCACGAGATCTTCCACATCAGTAAGGGGGCAAAAAATTTACATCTTCTCAGCAGCCTAATACGCATTTTGGGGTGTGTTATTTCGCTTTGAAATTTTTTACACCAAACCATGACTATCTCTTCCAAGTATTAGCTATTAGTTCTTCCACATCAATACGGGGCAGAAAATTTATATCTTCTCAACAGACTAATACCAATTTTGGTGCTGAAAAATTAGGTTGAAAAATATTTATTCGCTTTGAAATTTTTCGCACAAAACCATGAATATCTCTTTTAAAGTATTAGCTACTAGTCCTTCCACATTAATAAAGGGCAGAAAATTTACATTTTCTCATCAGTATAATACATATTTTCCGTGCTGAAAAAATACAGAGAAAACCAATTTTTTCCCTTTAAAACTTTTTGCACAAAACCATGACTATCTCTTTCAATGTATCAGCCATGAGTTCTTCCACATCAGTAAGGGGCAAAAAAATTATATCTTCTCAGCAGCCTAATACGTAATTAGGGTGTGTTATTTCCCTTTGAAATTTTTTACACCAAACCATAACTATCTCTTTCAAAGTGTCAAATACTTATTCTTCCATATCAATACGGGGCACAAAATTTATATCTTCTCACCAGCCTGATACGCATTTTGGTGCTGAAAAATTATGGTGAAAACTATTTGTTCGCATTGAAATTTTTTGCCCAAATCCATGACTATTTCTATCAAAGTATCAACCACTTCTTTTTCCTCATCTATAAGGGGCAGAAAATTTAAATTCTCTCAGCAGTCTAACATGCATTTTATGTGTTGAAAAAATAGGGAGAACACTATTTTTTTCCTTCGAAATTTTATGCACAAAACCGTGACTATTTCTTTTAAAGTATCAGCCACTAGTCCTTCCACATCAATAAAGGGTAGAAAATTTACGTTTTATCACAGTGTAATATAAATTTTAGGTGCTAAAAAAGTATAGAGAAAACCATTTTTTCCCTTTAAAATTTTTTGCACAAAACTATGACTATCTCTTTCAATGTATCAGCCACCAGTTCTTCCACATCAGTAAGGGGCAAAAAATTTACATCTTCTCAGTAGCCTAATACGGATTTAGGGTGTGTTATTTCCCTTTAAATTTTTTTTCACCAAACCATGACTATCTTTTTCAAAGTATTAACTAGTAGTTTTTACACATCAATACGGGCCGAAAATTTACATCTTCTCACCAACCTAATACACATTTTAGGGCTGAAAAATTAGGGTGAAAACTAGTTATTTCCTTTGAAATTTTTTGCACAAAACCATGACAATCTCTTTCAAAGTATCAACCACTAGTTCTTCCACATCAGTCAGGGGTAAAAATTTACATTTTCTCAACAACTTAACACACATTTTATGTGTTGAAAAAATAGGGAGAAAAATATTTATTCGCTTTGAATTTTTTTACACAAAACTATGAATGTCTCTTTTAAGTATCAGCTACTAGTCCTTCCACATTAATAAAGGGCATAAAATTTACATTTTCTCATCAACATAATACATATTTTCCGTGCTGAAAAAATACGGAGAAAACTATTTTTTCCCTTTAAAACTTTTTGCACAAAACCATGACTATCTCTTTCAATGTATCAGCCATGAGTTCTTCCACATCAGTAAGGGGCAGCTAATATACATCTTCTCAGCAGCCTAATACGCAATTAGGATGTGTTATTTCCCTTTGAATTTTTTTACACCAAACCATGACTGTCTCTTTCAAAGTGTCAACTACTTATTCTTCCATATCAATACGGGGCAGAAAATTTACATCTTGTCACCAGCCTAAATGCATTTTAGTGCTGAAAAATTACGGTGAAAACTATTTGTTCGCGTTGAAATTTTTTGCCTAAATCCATGTCTAATTCTATCAAAGTATCAACTACTTATTTTTCCTCATCTATAAGGGGCAGAAAATTTAAATTCTCTCAGTAGTCTAACACGCATTTTATGTGTTGAAAAAATAGGGAGAACACTATTTTTTCCCTTCGAAATTTTATGCACAAAACTGTGACTATCTTTTTTAAAGTATCAGCCACTAGTCCTTCCACATCAATAAAGGGTAGAAAATTTACGTTTTATCAACAGTGTAATATAAATTCTGGGTGCTAAAAAATTATAGAGCAAACCATTTTTTCCCTTTAAAATTTTTTGCACAAAACCATGACTATCTCTTTCAATGTATCAGCCACCAGTTCTTCCACATCAGTAAGGGGCAGAAAATTTACATCTTCTCAATAGCCAAATACGAATTTAGGGTGTGTTATTTCCCTTTAAATTTTTTTTCACCAAACCATGACTATCATTTTCAAAGTATTAACTAGTAGTTCTTCCACATCAATACGGGGCAGAAAATTTACATCTTCTCACCAGCCCAATACACATTTTAGTGCTAAAAAATTAGGGTGAAAACTATTTATTCACTTTGAAATTTGTTGCACAAAACCATGACTATCTCTTTCAAAGTATCAACCACTAGTTCTTCCACATCAGTAAGGGGTAGAAATTTACATCTTCTCAGCAACCTAACACACATTTTATGTGTTGAAAAAATTGGGAGAAAACAATTTTTCCCCTTTGAATTTTTTTGCACAAAACCATGAATGTCTCTTTTAAAGTATCAACGAGTAGAAAATTTACATTTTCTCATCAGCATAATACATATTTTCCGTGCTGAAAAAATATGGAGAAAACTATTTTTTCCCTTTAAAATTTTTTGCACAAAACAATGACTATCTCTTTCAAAGTATCAGCTACTAGTTCTCCACATCAATACGGGGCAGAAAATTTACATCTTCTCACCAACTTAATACGCATTTTGGTGCTGGGAAATTAGGCTGAAAAATATTTATTCGCTTTGAATTTTTTTATACTAAATCATGACTATGTCTATCAAAGTATTAGGCACTACTTCTTCCACATCAATAAGGGGCAGAAAATTTATATCTTCTCAGTAGTCTAACAAGGATTTTATGCATTGATAAAATAGGGAGACAACTAATTTTTCCCTTTGAAATTTTCTGCACAACCATGAGTATCTCTTTTAACGTATCAGCCACTAGTCCTTCCACAACAATAAAGGGTAGAAAATTTACATATTCTCATCAGTGTAATACATATTTTGGGTGCTAAAAAAATACGATGAAAAGCTTTTTTTCTTTTAAAATGTTTTGCGCAAAACCTTGACTTTCTCTTTCAATGTATCAGCCACCAGTTCTTCCACATTAGTAAGGGGCAGAAAATTTACATTTTTTCAGCAGCCTAATACGCATTTAGGGTGTGTTATTTCCCTTTGAAAAGTTTTTACACCAAACTATGACTATCTCTTTTGAAGTATCAGCTACAGGTTCTTCCACATCAATACGGGGCAGAGAATTAACATCTTCTCACCAGCCTAATATGTATTTTGGGTGCTGAAAAATCAGACACAAAACTATTTTTTCGCTTTGAAATTTTCTACACAAAACTATCATTATGTCTTTCAAAGTATCAGAAACTCGTTCATACACATCAATAACGGGCAGAAAATTTACATCTTACAAGCAACCGAACACGCATTATATCAGCTGAAAAATTAGACAGAAAACTATTTTTTCCCTTCGAAATTTGTGCACAAAATCGTGACTATCTCTTTTAAAATATCAGCCACTAGTCCTTCTACATCAATAAAGGGAAAAAATTTACATCTTCTGAGCAGCATAATACGCATTTAGGGTTAGTTATTTCCCTTTGAAATTTTTTGCACCAAACTATAACTATCTCTTTCAAAGTATCAGCGACTAGTTTTTCAACATCAATAAGGGGCAAAAAATTTACATCTTCTCATCAGTGTAATACATATTTTAGGCGTTGAAAAAATACAGAGAAAACCATTTTTCCCTTTAAAATTTTTTTGCACAAAACAATGACTATCTCTTTCAAAGTATCAGCTACTAGTTCTCCACATCAATACGGGGCAGAAAATTTACATCTTCTCACCAACTTAATACGCATTTTGGTGCTGGGAAATTAGGCTGAAAAATATTTATTCGCTTTGAATTTTTTTATACTAAATCATGACTATGTCTATCAAAGTATTAGGCACTACTTCTTCCACATCAATAAGGGGCAGAAAATTTATATCTTCTCAGTAGTCTAACAAGGATTTTATGCATTGATAAAATAGGGAGACAACTAATTTTTCCCTTTGAAATTTTCTGCACAAAACCATGAGTATCTCTTTTAACGTATCAGCCACTAGTCCTTCCACAACAATAAAGGGTAGAAAATTACATATTCTCATCAGTGTAATACATATTTTGGGTGCTAAAAAAATACGATGAAAAGCTTTTTTTCCTTTTAAAATGTTTTGCGCAAAACCTTGACTTTCTCTTTCAATGTATCAGCCACCAGTTCTTCCACATTAGTAAGGGGCAGAAAATTTACATTTTTTCAGCAGCCTAATACGCATTTAGGGTGTGTTATTTCCCTTTGAAAGTTTTTACAACCAAACTATGACTATCTCTTTTGAAGTATCAGCTACAGGTTCTTCCACATCAATACGGGGCAGAGAATTAACATCTTCTCACCAGCCTAATATGTATTTTGGGTGCTGAAAAATCAGACACAAAACTATTTTTTCGCTTTGAAATTTTCTACACAAAACTATCATTATGTCTTTCAAAGTATCAGAAACTCGTTCATACACATCAATAACGGGCAGAAAATTTACATCTTACAAGCAACCGAACACGCATTATATCAGCTGAAAAATTAGACAGAAAACTATTTTTTCCCTTCGAAATTTGTGCACAAAATCGTGACTATCTCTTTTAAAATATCAGCCACTAGTCCTTCTACATCAATAAAGGGAAAAATTTACATCTTCTGAGCAGCATAATACGCATTTAGGGTTAGTTATTTCCCTTTGAAATTTTTTGCACCAAACTATAACTATCTCTTTCAAAGTATCAGCGACTAGTTTTTCAACATCAATAAGGGGCAAAAAATTTACATCTTCTCATCAGTGTAATACATATTTTAGGCGTTGAAAAAATACAGAGAAAACCATTTTTTCCCTTTAAAATTTTTTTGCACAAAACCATGACTCTCCCTTTCAAAGTATCAGCCACTAGTTCTTCCACATAAATAAGGGGCAGAAAATTTACATATATTCTGGGCTGAAAAATTAAAGACAAAACTACTTTTTTCCTTTGAAATTTTATGCACAAAACCATAACTATCTTTTTCAAAGTATTAGCTACAAGTTATTCCACATCAATAAGAGGCAAAAAAAATTCATCTTCTAAGCAGCCTAATACAAATTTTGGGTACTGGAAATTTAGAGAGAAAACTATTTTTTCCCGTTGAAAATTTCTACCAAAATCTGTGATTATCTCTTTCAAAGTATCAGCTACTAGTTATTCCACATCAATAAGAGGCCTAAAATTTACATCTTCTCAGCAGCCTAAAACGAATTTTGGATGTGTTATTTTCCTTAGATTTTTTTTGCACAAAACCATGACTGTCTCGTTTAGAGTATTAGCTACTAGTTCTTCCACATCAATAAGGGGTAGAAAATTTACACCTTCTCAGCAGCCAAATATGCATTTAGGGTGTGTTATTTCCCTCTAAAAATCTTTGTTCCAAACTATGACTATATCTTTCAAAGTATCGGCTACTGGTTCTTCCACATCAATACTGGGCAGGAAATTTACATCTTTTCACCAGCCGAATACATATTTTTTTGTGCACAAAAATCAAAGAGAAAACTTTTTTTTTGCTTTGAAATTTTATGCACAAAACCATGACTATCTCTTTCAAAATATTAGCCACTAGTTATTTCACATCAATGAGAGACAGAAAATTTACATTTTCTCAGCAGCCTAACACGCATTTAGGGTGTGTTATTTTCCTTTGAATTTTTTTGTTAAAAACCATGACTATCTCTTTCAAAGTATCAGCTACTGGTTCTTCCATATCGATACTGGGCTGGAAATTTACATCTTCTCACCAGCCTAATACACATTTTTTATGCTAAAAAATTAAAGAGAAAACTATTTTTTCCCTTTGAAATTCTATGCACAAAACCATGACTCTATCTTTTAAAGTATCAACCACTAGTCATTCCACATCAATAAGAGGCGAAAAATTTACATCTTCTCAGTAACCTAATACGCGTTCAGGGAGTTCTATTTCCCTTTAAATTTTTTTGCACCAAACCATGACTATATCTTTCAAAGTATCAGCTATTAGTTGTTCCACTGCAATACGGGGCAGAAAATTTACATCTTCTCACCAGCCTAATATGCATTTTGGGTGCTGAAAAATTTGGGAGAAAACTATTTTTTTCCTTCAAAATTTTTTGCACAAAACCATGACTATCTCTTTCAAAATATCAGCCACTAGTTCTTCCACATAAATAAGGGGCAACAAATTTACATCTTCTCAGCAACCTAACATATATTTTATGTGCTGAAAAATAAGAGAGAAAACTATTTTTTCCTTTTGAAATTTTCAGCAAAAAAACCGCGACCGTCTCTTTTAAAATATCATCCACCAGTCTTTCCACATCAATAAAGAGCATAAAATTTACATCTTGTCAGCAACCTAATATATATCTTGGATGTTAAAAAATTAGGGAGAAAACTATTTTTTTCCCTATAAATTTTTTTGCCCAAAATCGTAACAATCTCTTCAAAAGTATCGGCCACTAGTTCTTCCAAAGCAATAACGGGTAGAAAATTTACATCCTAATATGCATTTTTTGTGCTAAAAAATTAAAGAGAAACTATTTTTGAAATTTTATATACAAAACCATGACTATCTATTTCAAAATATCAACCACTAGTTCTTCCACATAAATAAGGGGCAAAGAATTTACATCTTCTTAGCAGCGCAATATGAATTTTGGGTGTGTATATTCGTTTGAAATTTTTTGCGCAAAACCATGAGTATCTCTTTCAAAGTATCGGCCACTAGTTCTTCCACATAAATAAGGGGCAGAATATTTACATCTTATCAGCAGCCTAATACATATTTTTTGTGCTGAAAAATTAAAGAGAAAACTATTTTCTTGGTTTGAAATTTTATGCACAAAACCATGACTATCTTTTTCAAAGTATTAGGCACAAGTTATTCCACATCAATAAGGGGCAAAAAATTTACATCTTCTCAGCAGCCTAACACGCATTTATGATGTGTTATTTCCCTTTGAACTTTTTTGTTCAAAACCATGACTTTCTCTTTCAAAGTATCAACAACTGGTTCTTCCATATCGATACTGGGCAGGAAATTTTAATCTTCTCACCAACCTAATACACACATTTTTTATGCTAAAAAATTAAAGAGAAAACTATTTTTTCCCTTGGAAATTCTATGCACAAAACCATGACTGCCTCTTTTAAAGTATCAGCCACTAGTCTTTCCACATCAATAAGGGGCGAAACTTTACATCTTCTCAGTAACCTAATACGCGTTTAGGGAGTTCTGTTTCCCTTTAAATTTTTTTGCACTAAACCATGACTATATCTTTCAAAATATCGGCTACTAGTTCTTCCTTTCAATACGGTGCCAAAAATTTACATCTTCTCATCATCCTAATACACATTTTGGGCGCTGAAAAATTTAGGAGAAAACTACTTTTTTGCTTTGAAATTTTTTAAACAAAACCATGACTATCTCTTTCAAAATATCAGCCACTAGTTCTTCCACATAAATAAGGGGCAAAAAATTTACATCTTTCAGCAGCCTAACACATATTTTATGTGCTCAAAAATAAGAGAGAAAACTATTTTTTCCTTTTGAAATTTTTTGCACAAAACCCTGACCGTCTCGTTTAAGATATCAGCCACCAGTCCTTCCGCATTAATAAAGATCATAAAATTTACATCTTCTCAACAACCTAATATATATCTTGGGTGTTAAAAAATTACGGAAAAATCTATTTTTTGCCTATAATTTTTTTAACCCAAAATCATGACAATCTGTTCAAAAGTATCAACCACTAGTTCTTCCAAAGCAATAAGGGGTAGAAAATTTACATGTTCTCAGCAGCCTGATACGCATTTTTTGTGCTGAAAATTTAAAGAGAAACTATTTTTTTTTTCGAAATTTTATGCACAAAACCATGACTATCTATTTCAAAGTATTAGCCACTAGTTATACCACATCAATAAGGGGTATAAAATTTACATCTTCGTAGCAGTGTAACACGAATTTTGGGTGTGTTATATCCGTTTGAAATTTTTTGCACAAAACCATGACTATCCCTTTCAAAGTATCAGCTACTAGATCTTCCACACAAATAAGGGGCATATTATTTACATCTTCTCAGCAGCCTGATACATATTTTTTGTGCTGAAAAATTAAAGAGAAAACTATTTTCTTGCTTTGAAATTTTGTGCACAAAACCATGACTATCTTTTTCAAAGTATTAGCCACAAGTTATTCCATATCAATAAGGGGCAAAAAATTTACATCTTCTCAGTAGCCTAACATGCATTTAGGGTGTGTTATTTCCCTTTGAATTTTTTTGTTCAAAACCATGACTATCTCATTCAAAGTATCAGCTACTGGTTCTTCCATATCGATACTGGACAGGAAATTTACATCTTCTCACCAGCCTAATACATATTTTTTATGTTAAAAAATTAAAGAGAAAACTATTTTTTCCCTTTGAAATTATGTGCACGAAACCATGACTATCTCTTTTAAATTATCAGCCACTAGTCTTTCCACATCAATAAGGGGCAGAAAATTTACATCTTCTCAGTAACCTAATACGCGTTTAGGGAGTTTTATTTCCCTGTAATTTTTTTGCACCAAACCATGACTATATCTTTCAAAGTATCAGCTACTAATTCTTCCACTTCAATACGGGGCAGAAAATTTACATCTTCTCACCAACCTAAGACGCATTTTGTGTGCTGAAAAATTTGGGAGAAAACTATTTTTTTGGTTTGAAATTTTTTGCATAAAACCATGACTATCTCTATCAATATATCAGCCACTAGTTCTTCCACATAAATAAGGGGCAAAAAATTTATCTCTTCTCTGCAGCCTAACACATATTTTATGTGCTGAAAAATAAGAGAGAAAACTATTTTTTCCTTTTGAAATTTTCTGCAAAAAACCATGACCGTCTCTTTTAAGATATCTTCGACCAATCCTTCCACATCAATAAAGAGGATAAAATTTACATCTTCTCAGCAACCTAATATATATCTTGGATGTTAAAAAATTAGGGAGAAAACTATTTTTTGCCTATAAATTTTTTTACCAAAAATCGTGACAATCTCTGTAAAAGTATCAGCTAGTTCTTCCAAAGCAATAAGCAGCAGAAAATTTACATCTTCTCAGCAGCTTAATACGCATTATTTGTGCTGAAAAATTAAAGAGAAACTATTTTTTTGCTTTGAAATATTATGCACAAAACCATGACTATCTCTTTCAAAGTATTAGCCACTAGTTATACCACATCAATAAGGGGCATAAAATTTACATCTTCTTTGCAGCGTGATACAAATTTTGGGTGTGTTATATCCGTTTGAAATTTTTTGCACAAAACCGTGACTATCTCTTTCAAAGTATCAGCCACTAGTTCTTCCACATAAATAAGGGCAGAATATTTACATCTTCTCAGCAGCCTAATACATATTTTTTATGCTGAAAAATTAAAGAGAAAACTATTTTCTTGCTTTCAAATTTCATGCACAAAACCATGACTATCTTTTTCAAAGTATTAGCCACAAGTTATTCCACATCAATAAGGGGCAAAAAATTTACATCTTCTCAGCAGCCTCATGCAAATTTTGCGTGCTGGAAAATTAGAGAGAAAACATTTTTTTCCCGCTGAAAATTTCTACCCAAAATCGTGACTATCTCTTTCAAAGTATCACAAATAGTTATTCCACATCAATAAGGGACCTAAAATTTACATCTTCTCAGCAGCTTAACACGCATTTTGGGAGCTACAAAATTTGGGAGAAAACTATTTTTTTACTTTGAAATTTTTTACACAAAACCATGACTATCTCTTTCAAAATATCAGCCACTAGTTCTTCCACATAAATAACGGGCAAAAGATTTACATCTTCTCAGTAACCTAATACGCGTTTAGGGAGTTTTATTTCCCTTTAAATTTTTTTGCACCAAACCATGACTATATCTTTCAAAGTATCAGCTACTAATTCTTCCACTTCAATACGGGGCAGAAAATTTACATCTTCTCACCAGCCTAATACGCATTTTGCGTGCTGAAAAATTTGGGAGAAAATTATTTTTTGGCTTTGAAATTTTTTGCGTAAAACCATGACTATCTCTTTCAAAATATCAGCCACTAGTTCTTCCACATAAATAAGGGGCAAAAAATTTACATCTTCTCAGCAGCCTAACACATATTTTATCTGCTGAAAAATAAAAGAGAAAACTATTTTTCCTTTTGAAATTTTTTGCAAAAAACCATGATCGTCTCTTTTAAGATATCATCGACAAGTCCTTCCACATCAATAAAGAGGATAAAATTTACGTCTCCTCAGCAACCTAATATATATCTTGGATGTTAAAAAATTAGGGAAAAAACTATTTTTTCCCTATAATTTTTTTTACCCAAAATCGTGACAATCTCTTCAAATGTATCAGCCACTAGTTCTTCCAAAGCAATAAGGGGTAGAAAATTTACATTTTATCAGCAGCCTAATAGGCATTTTTTGTTCTGAAAAATTAAAGAGAAACTATTTTTTTGCTTCGGAATTTTATGCACAAAACCATGACTATCTCTTTCAAAGTATTAGCCACTAGTTATACCACATCAATATGCGGCATAAAATTTACATCTACTTAGCAGCGTAATACGAATTTTGGGTGTGTTATATCCGTTTGAAATTTTCTGCACAAAACCGTGACCGTCTCTTTTAAGGTATCAGCCAGTAGTCCTTCCACATCAATAAAGAGCAGAAAATTTACATCTTCTCACCACCTTAATATATATCTTGGGTGTTAAAAAATTAGGGAGAAAATTATTCTTTCCCTATAAATTTTTTTGCACAAAATTGTGACTACCTCTTCAAAAGTATCAGCCATTAGTTATTCCACAGCAATAAAGGGCAGAAAATTTACATCTTCTCAGCAGCCTAATATGTATTTATTGCACTGAAAAATTAAAGAGAAACTATTTTTTTGCTTTGAAATATTATGCACAAAACCATGACTATCTCTTTCAAAGTATTAGCACTAGTTATACCACATCAATAAGGGGCATAAAATTTACATCTTCTTAGCAGCGTAATACGAATTTTGGTGTGTTATATCCGTTTGAAATTTTTTGCACAAAACCATGACTATCTCTTTCAAAGTATCAGCCACTAGTTCTTCCACATAAATAAGGGCAGAATATTTACATATTCTCAGCAGCCTAATATATTTTTTGTGCTGAAAAATTGAAGAGAAAACTATTTTCTTGCTTTTAAATTTTATGCACAAAACCATGACTATCTTTTTCAAATTATTAGCCACAAGTTATTCCACATCAATAAGGGGCAAAAAATTTACATCTTCTCAGCAGCCTCATGCAAATTTTGCGTGCTGGAAAATTAGAGAGAAAACTATTTTTTTCCTGTTGAAAATTTATACCCAAAACCGTGACTATCTCTTTCAAAGTATCAGCAAATTTATTCGACATCAATAAGGGACCTAAAATTTACATCTTCCAACAGCCTAATACACATTTTGGGAGCTAAAAATTTGGGAGAAAACTATTTTTTCGCTTTGAAATGTTTTACACAAAACCATGACTATTTCTTTCAAAATATCAGCCACTAGTTCTTCCACATAATAAGGGGCAAAAAAGTTTACATCTTCTCAACAGCCTAACACGTATTTTATGTGCTAAATTAACCAGAGAGAAAACTATTTTTTCCTTTTGAAATTTTCTGCACAAAACCATGACCGTCTCTTTAAGTATCAGCCAACAGTCCTTCCACATCAATAAGAGCAGAAATTTACATCTTCTCTCCAACCTAATATATACTTTGGGTGTTAAAAAACTAGGGAGAAAACTATTTTGTCCCTATAAATTTTTTTGCACAAAATCCTGACAATCTCTTCAAAAGTATTAGCCACTAGTTCTTCCACAGCAATAAGGGGCAGAAAATTTACATCTTCTCAGCAACCTAATATATATCTTGGGTGTTAAAAAATTAGGGAGAAAATTATTCTTTCCCTATAAATTTTTTTGCACAAAATTGTGACTACCTATTCAAAAGTATCAGCCATTAGTTATTCCACAGCAATAAGGGGCAGAAAATTTACATCTTCTCAGCAACCTAATATGTATTTTATTACACTGAAAAATTAAAGAGAAAACTATTTTTTTGCTTTGAAATATTATGCACAAAACCATGACTATCTCTTTCAAAGTATTAGCCGCTAGTTATACCACATCAATAAGGGCATAAAATTTACATCTATCTTAGCAGCATAATATGAATTATGGTGTGTGTGTTATATCCGTTTGAAATTTTTTGCACAAAACCATGACTATCCTTTCCAAGTATCAGCCACTAGTTATTCCACATAAATAAGGGCAGAATATTTACATCTTCTTAGCAGCCTAATACATATTTTTTGTGCTGAAAAATTAAAGAGAAAATTATTTTTTTTGCTTTCAAATTTTATGCACAAAACCATGACTATCTTTTCAAAGTATTAGCCACAAGTTATTCCACATCAATAAGGGGCAAAAAATTTACATCTTCTCAGCAGTCTCATGCAAATTTTGGGTGCTGGAAAATTAGAGAGAAAACTATTTTTTCCCGCTGAAAATTTCTACCCAAAATCGTGACTATCTTTTTCAAAGTATAGCCAATAGTTATTCCACATCAATGGGGGACCTAAAATTTGCATCTCTCAGCAGCTTAATACGCATTTTGGAGCTAAAAATTTGGGAGAAAACTATTTTTTCCTTTTGAAATTTTTTACACAAAACCATGACTATCTCTTTCAAAATATCAGCCACTAGTTCTTCCACATAAATAAGGGCAGAATATTTACATCTTCTCAGCAGCCTAATACATATTTTTTGTGCTGAAAAATTAAAGGAAAACTATTTTCTTGCTTTCAAATTTTATGCACAAAACCATGACTATCTTTTTCAAAGTATTAGCCACAAGTTATTCCACATCAATAAGGGGCAAAAAATTTACATCTCTCAGCAGCCTCATGCAAATTTTGCGTGCTGGAAAATTAGAGAGAAAACATTTTTTTCCCGCTGAAAATTTTCTACCAAAATCGTGACTATCTCTTTCAAAGTATCAGCAAATAGTTATTCCACATCAATAAGGGACCTAAAATTTACATCTTCTCAGCAGCTTAATACGCATTTTGGGAGCTAAAAAATTTCGGAGAAAACTATTTTTTTGGTTTGAAATTTTTTACACAAAACCATGACTATCGCTTTCAAAATATTAAGCCACTAGTTCTTCCACATAAATAATGGGCAAAAATTTACATCAACCTAACACGTATTTTATCTGATAAATAATAAGAGAGAAAACTATTTTTTCCTTTTGAAATTTTCTACACAAAACCGTGACTGTCTCTTTTAAGATATCATCCACCCGTCCTTCCACATCAATAAAGAGCAAAAAATTTACATCTTCTCAACAACCTAATATATATCTTAGGTGTTAAAAAATTTGGGAGAAGACTATTTTTCCCTATAAAATTCTTTGCCAAATCGTGACAATTTCTTCAAAAGTATCAGCCACTAGTCCTTCCTAAGCAATAAGGGGCAAAAAAATTACATCTTCTCAGTAGCTTAATACGCATTTTTGTGCTGAAAAACTAACGAGAAACTATTTTTTTGCTTCAAAATTTTATGCACAAAACCATGAATATCTCTTTCAAAATATCATCCCCTAGTTCTTCCATATAAATAAGCAGCAAAAAATTTACATCTTCTGAGCAGCCTAACACGTATTTTATGTGCTAAAAAATAAGAGAGAAAACTATTTTTTCCTTTTGGAATTTTCTACACAAAACCGTGATCGTCTCTTTTAAGGTATCAGCCACCAGTCCTTCCACATCAATAAAGAGCAGAAAATTTACATCTTCTCAGCAACCTAATATATATATTGGGTGTTAAAAAATTAGGGAGAAAACTATTTTTTCCCTATAATTGTTTTTGCCCAAAGTCGTGACAATCCCTGTACAAGTATCAGCGACTAGTTTTCCAAAGCAATAAGGAGCAGAAAATTTACATCTTCTCAGCAGCTTAATACGCATTTTTGTGCTGAAAAATTAAAGAGAAAACTATTTTTTTGCTTCGAAATTTTATGCACAAAACCATGACTATCTCTTTCAAAGTATTAGCCACTAGTTATACCACATCATTAAGGGGCATAAAATTTACTTCTTCCCGGCAACCTAATACGAATTTCTGGGTGTGTTATTTCCCTTGGAATGTTTTTGGACAAAACCATGACTATCCTTTCAAAGTATCAGCTACTAGTTCTTCCACATCAATACAAGGCAGAAAATTTACATCTCCCTAGCAACCTAACACGCATTTAGGGTGTGTTATTTCCTTTTGAAATTTTTTATTCCAAACCATGACTATCTATTTCAAAGTATCAGCTACTAGTTCTTCTACTTCAACACGGAGAAGAAAATTTACATCTTCTCACTAGCCTAACACGCATTTTGGGTGCTGAAAAATTTGGGAGAAAATTATTTTTTTGCTTTAAAATTTTTTACACAAGACCATGACTATCTCTTTCAAAGTATCAGCCACTAATTCTTCCACATAAATAAGGGGCAGAAAATTTACATCTTCTGAACAGCCTAATACATATTTTTTTGCTGAAAAATTAAAGAGAAAACTATTTTCTTGCTTTGATTTTTTATGCACAAAACCATGAGTATCTTTTTCAAAGTATTAGCCACAAGATATTCCACATCGATAAGGGGCAGAAAAATTTCATCTTCTCAGCAGCCTAATGCAAATTTTTGGTGTTGGAAATTTAGAGAGAAAACTATTTTTTCCCGTTGAAAATTTCTACCCAAAACCATGACTATCTCTTTCAAAGTATTAGCCACTAGTTATTCCACATCAATAAGGGGCCTAAAATTTACATCTTCTCAGCAGCCTAATACGAATTTTTGGGTGCTAGAAAATTAGAGAGAAAACTGTTTTTCTCTGTTGAAATTTTTTGTATAAAACCATGACTATCTCTTTCAAAGTATCAGCCACTAGTTAGTTATTCCTCATCAATAAGTGGCATAAAATTTACATCTTCTCCGCAGCCTAATACAAATTTTTTGTGTGTTATTTTCTTTAGATTGTTTTTGCACAAAACCATGACTGTCTCTTTAAAAGTATCAACCACTAGTTCTTCAACATCAATAAGGGGTAGAAAATTTACACCTTTATGCATTTAATAAGTATCAACCACTAGTTCTTCTCAGTAGCCAAATATGCATTTAGATTGTGTTATTTTCTCTAAAACATTTTGTGCCAAACTATGACTATATCTTTCAAAGTATCAGCTACTGGTTCTTCAACATCAATACTGGGCAGAAAATTTACATCTTTTCGCCAACCTAATACGCATTTTTTGTGCCAAAAAATTAAAGAGAAAACCTTTTTTGTTGTGAAATTTTATGCACAAAACCATGACTATCTCTTTCAAAGTATTAGCTACTAGTTATTCCACATCAATAAGTGGCAGAAAATTTACATCTTCTCAGCAGCCTAACACGCGTTTAGGGAGTGTTATTTCCTTTGAATGTTTTTGTTCAAAACCATGACTATCTCTTTCAAAGTATCAGCTACTGGTTCTTCCATATCGATACTGGGGAGGAAATTTACATCTTCTCACCAGCCTAATACACATTTTTTATGCTAGAAAATTAAAGAGAAAACTATTTTTTCCCTTTGAAATTCTATACACAAAACCATGACTATTGTAACACCCCTTAACCTAACTGCAGAGCCTAATCAAGCTGATACAGTTAAGTCAAGAAATGTTAATTTTTCATGTTTACTAGAGTTATGGTTTTTAATAAAAGTTCCCATTCTTAGCTATAAGAGAAAAACTTGAATCATTTTAAACACACCATATACATATATCAAAACTGAGTACATCTGTTTACAAAACCATAACAAAGCGGCTTATTTAAAAACAAAACAGAGTTTTCAAAATAAACTACAAAATATGTCGAAGCATGGCATATGAACAAATCTTTGTCCGACCGCTCTAGAGACTAAGTCAACCTCTAAACCTATACATTTCCACCTGCATCACATGAATCTAATGAGCTAAAGGCTCAGTAAGATGAAACTGATGCAATAACAAATAACATATATGCACATCTCATAAATCATTAAATGCAATATTCTATTTAATAACTTTCATTCATAAATCATTCTTTAGGGCCCTTGAAGTGTGGTACCTAACTAATAGCGATAGACCATAGTTTTCGAAACCTGTTCATAATGATTGGCCAATAAGAGAACTAATACGGGAATTCCATACTTGGTCTTTCAACCTCAGGTATTAGCCATATTCTATCTCATTCATTGTGGCTTTCCTATACCGGTTTTTCAACCTCAAGTATTTGCCACCATTTGTTGGGTCAATAGAAACAAGTAAATTAAACAATTTCACAAGACTATCAATTTTGCTAAAAATTAGCTTAACTAGCTTGGTTTTGGCTTCAAGTGTAACTTACTTTAGTTTTCAATCATACAAAAGCATACTAAAACATGTAACCATCCAAGATACTACAAATTCATCATAAGAAATATTGAAAAAGAATATACCTTGATTAAGTTGGATTTAAGCTTCAAAATCAGCGGTTTTCAAGCTTAAAAGGATGGAAACTTGTTCTAGCTTGTATTCTATGGATTCCTATGGATTGAATTCAAATTTTGTGAGTATGAGAGTGTAGAAATTTGGGAGAAACTTAGGAGAATAAGGGCTGGTCGTTTTTGAGGTGCTTCCACAAGAAATATGGATGAAAATGATTTCTTTGACCTTTCAAAGAGAGGTAAGTGGAGGGTGATGATTGGTTGCATCATGCTTGGTGTCTTCTCATGCCAAAAGCCACGTTCATGGCTAAGGAGATGACAAAAATTGATGCTTTGGTGTTATAATCAAGTGCAATGCGGTTTAGAATGATTTTATGCAACCTAGTCAACCAACCAATCAAATTGCACCATTGTGCATACTTTTAGTTCTTAGCCAATGTAACATATTTCAAGTAAATATTTAGACAATTAATCACTTTAGCATATAACTAGTATGGAGCAATACAAATAATTCATTTTATGGCCATTCAACACATCAATCTTCCTTAACCGAGATACCGAGCTTTTCACTGCAAAAAGGGTACTTAAGGAATATGTTAAATCAAGAAATGAAAGTTTGATCTCATATTTCATGTACTAATGCATGTTAAATCATAACTGAAGCATATAATAACAATTATTCATGTTCGTGCAATCATGCTATTTGTATGCCATAATTCAATAATGTACATTGATTAGATGCATATTCATACAAAATGCTTATTATTGGCTATGTAGGAGAGAATTGAGAATTGGGCATTACAACTATCTCTTTCAAAGAATCAGCCACTAGTTCTTCCACATCAATAAGAGGCATAAAATTTAAATCTCCTCAGCAGTCTAATACGAATTTTGTGTGAATTTTTTTACACAAAACAATGACTGCCTCTTTCAAAGTATCAGGTACTATTTCTTCCACATCAATTATGGGGCTTAAAATTTACAACTTCTTAGTAGCCTAATACGAATTTTGGGTGATGGAAAATTAGAGAGAGAATTATTATTTCCTAAAAAATTTATGCACAAAACCATGACTATCTATTTCAAAGTAATAGCCACTAGTTCTTCCACATCAATAAGGGGCATAAAATTTAAATCTTCTTTGCTGCATAATACGAATTTTGGGTGCTGGAAAATTAGAGAGAAAACTATTTTTTCCCGTTGAAATTTTCTACACAAAACCGTGACCATCTCTTCCAAAGTATCAGCCGCTAGTTATTCTACATCAATAAGGTGCATAAAATTTACATCTTCTCAGTAGCGTAATACGAATTTATGGGGGTGTTATTTCCCTTAGAATTTTTTTGCACAAAACCATGATTGTCTCTTTAAAAGTATCAGCCACTAGTTCTTCCACATCAATAAGGGGCAGAAAATTTACATCTTCTCAGCAGCCTAATACGCATTTAGGGTGTGTTATTTCCCTTTGAAATTTTTTGTTCCAAACCATGACTATCTGTTTCAAAGTATCAGCTACTGGTTCTTCCATATCAATATTGGGCAGGAAATTTACATCTTCTCACCAGCCTAGTACGCATTTAGGGTGTGTTATTTCCCTTTGAAATTTTTTATTCCAAACCATGACTATCTCTTTCAAAGTAGCAGCTACTGGTTCTTCCATATCAGTACTGGGCAGGAAATTTACATCTTCTCACCAGCCTAATACGCATTTTTTGTGATGAAAAATTAAAGAGAAAACTATTTTTTTGCTTTGAAATTTTATGCACAAAACCATGACTATCTCTTTCAGAGTATTAGCCACTAGTTATTCCACATCAATAAGTGGCATAAATTTTATATCTTCTCAGCAGCCTAATACAAATTTTGGGTGTGTTATTTTCCTTGGATTTGTTTTGCATAAAACCATGCCTATCTCTTTAAAAGTATAAGCCACTAGTTCTTCCACATCAATAAGGGGCATAAAATTTACATTTTCTCAGCAGCCTAATATGCATTTAGGGCGTGTTATTTCCCTTTGAAATTTTTTGCTCCAAACCATGACTATCTCTTTTAAAGTATCAGCTACTGGTTTATCCCATCAATACTGGGCAGGAAATTTACATCTTCTCACCAGCCTAAAATGCATTTTTTGTGTTGAAAAATTAAAGAGAAAACTATTTTCTTGCTTTGAAATTTTATTTACAAAACCAAGAGTATCTCTTTCAAAGTATTAGCCACTAGTTATTACACATCAATAAAGGGCATAAAATTTAAATCTTCTCAGCAGCCTAATACGAATTTTGGGTGCTGGAAAATTAGAGAGAAAACTATTTTTTGTTTGAAATTTTATGAACAAGACCATGACTATCTCTTCAAAGTATTAGCCACTAGTTTTTCCACATCAATAAGTGGCATAAAAATTACATCTTCTCAGCAGTTTAATACGTATTTTGCATGCTGGAAAATTATAGAGAAAATTAGTTTTTCCTTTTGAAATTTTATGCACAAAACCATGACTATCTCTTTTAAAGTATCAGCCACTAGTATTTCCACATCAATAACGGGCGGAAAATTTACATCTTCTAGTAACCTAATATGCGTTTAGGGTGTTTTATTTCTCTTTGATTTTTTTTGCACCAAACCATGACTATATCTTACAAAGTATCAGCTACTAGTTCTTCCACTTCAAGACGGGGCAAAAAATTTACATCTTCTCACAAGCCTAATATGCATTTTGGGTGCTGAAAAATTTGGGAGAAAACTATTTATTTGCTTTGAAATATTTTGCACAAAACCATGACTATCTCTTTGAAAGTATTAGCCACTAGTTCTTCCACATCAATAAGGTGAAGAAAATTTACATCTTCCACCACCCTAACACATATTTTATGTGCTGAAAAATAAAAGAGAAAACTATTTTTTCCTTTTGAAATTATCTGCACAAAACCGTGACTGTCTCATTTAAGGTATTAGTCACTAGTCCTTCCACATCTTCTCAGCAACCTAATACATATCTTGGGTGTTAAAAAATTAAGGACAAACTTTTTTTTCCCTTTAATTTTTTTTGCACGAAACCCTGACAATCTCTACAGAAGTATCAACACTAGTTCTTCCACATCAATAAGGAGCATAAAATTTACATCTTCTTAGCATCCTACTACGCATTTTTTGTGTTGAAAAATTAATGAGAAACTATTTTTTGCGTGAAATTTTATGCACAAAACCATGACTATCTTTTTCAAAGTATCAGCCACTAGTTCTTCCACATCAATAAGGGGCATAAAATTAACATCTTCTTAGCAGCGTAATACGAATTTTAGGTGTATTATATCCCTTTGAAATTTTTTGCACAAAACCATGACTATCTTTTTCAAAGTATCAGCCACTAGTTCTTCCACATCAATAAGGGGCAGAAAATTTAAATCTTCTCAACAACCTAATATGAATTTTGGGTGCTAGAAAATTAGAGAGAAAATTATTTTTTATCGTTGAAATTTTCTGCATAAAACCGTGACTATCTCTTTCGAAGTATTAGCCACTATTTATTCCATATCAATAAAAGGGCATAAAATTTACATCTTTTCAGCAGGTTAATACGAATTTACTAGTTCTTCCACATTACTATGGGGCATAAAATTTACAACTTCTCAATAGTCTAATACGAATTTTGGGTGCTGGAAAATTAGAGAGAAAACTATTATTTCCCAAAAAATTTATGCACAAAACCATGACTATCTCTTTCAAAGTAATAGCCACTAGTTCTTCCACATCAATAAGTGGCATAAAATTTACATCTTCTCAGCAACCTAATACGAATTTTGGGTGTGTTATTTCCCTTAGAATTTTTTTGCACAAAACGTTGACTGTCTATTCAAAAGTATCAGCCACTAGTTCTCCCACATCAATAAGGGGCAGAAAATTTACATCTTCTCAATAGCCTAATACGCATTTAGGGTGTGTTATTTCCCTTTGAATTTTTTTGCTCCAAACCATGACTATCTCTTTCAAAGTATCAGCTACTGGTTCATCCACATCAATACTGGGCAGGAAATTAACATCTTCTCACCAGCCTAATGCGCATTTTTTGTGCTGAAAAATTAAAGAGAAAACTATTTTTTTGCTTTGAAATTTTATGCACAACATCATGACTATCTCTTTCAAAGTATTAGCCACTAGTTATTCCTCATCAATAAGGGGCATAAAATTTACATCTTCTTACCAGCCTAATACGATTTTTGGGTGTTTTATATCCCTTTCAAATGTTTTGCACAAAACCATGAATATCTCTTTCGAAGTGTCAACCACGAGTTCTTCCACATCAATAATGGGCAGAAAATTTACATCTTCTCAGCAACCTAATACCCATATAGGCTGTGTTATTTCCCTTCGAATTTTTTTGCACCAAACCATGACTATCTCGTTCAAAGTATCAGCTACTGGTTCATCTGGATTAATACAGGGCAGAGAATTTACATTTTCTCACCAGCCTATTATGCATTTTGGGCATAAAATATTACAGAAAAATAAACTTTTTGCTTTGAATTTTTTTGCACGCACAATACCATGACTATCTCTTTCAAAGTATAACCCACTAGTTCTTCCACATCAATAAAGGGCAAAAAAATTACATCTTCTTAACAGCCTAATGCATATTTTGGGTGCTAAAAAATAATAGAGAAAACTACTTTTTCCTTTAAATTTTTTTGCACAAAACCATGACAATCTCCTTCAAAATATCAGCCACTTGTTCTTCCACATCAATAAGAGGTAGAAAATTTACATCTTCTGAGTAGCCTAATATGCATATAGGGTGTGTTATTTCCCTTCGAATTTTTTTGCACCAAATCATGACTATCTATTTCAAAGTATCAGCAACTTGTTCTTCCACATCAATACGGGGCAGAGAATTTATATCTTCTCACCAGCCTAATACGCATTTTGGGTGCTGAAAAATTCGAGACAAAACTATTATTTTGCTTGGAATTTTTTTGCAGGAAATCATGCCTATCTCTTTCAAAGTATCAGCCACTAGTTCTTGCACATAAAAAAGGGGCAAAAAATTACATCTTCTCAGCAGCCTACCACGCATTTTATGTGCTTCAAAAATAGGGACAAAACTAATTTTTCCCGTTGAAATTTTCTGCACAAAACCATGACTATCTCTTTTAAAGTATCATCCACTAGTTCTTCCACATCAAAAAAGGGCAGAAAATGTACATCTTCTTAGCAGCCTAATGCATATTTTGCGTGCTGAAAAAAATATAGAGAAAACTATTTTTTGCAAAACCATGTCTATCTCTTTCAAAGTGTCTGCCACTAGTTGTTCCACATGAATAAGAAGCAAAAAAATTATATCTTCTCGGCAGCCTAATATGCATATAGGGTGCATTATTTCCCTTTGAAACTTTTTTGCACCAAACCATGACTATCTCTTTTAATGTATTAGTTACTGGTTTTTCCACATCAATACGGGGTAGAGAAATTAAATCTTCTCACCAGCCTAATACGCATTTTGGATGCTGAAAAAATAGAGAGAAAACTATTTTTTCACTTTGAAAATTTTGCACAAAACTATGACTATCTCTTTCAAAGTATCAACCACTAGTTTTTCCACATAAAAAATGGGCAGAAAATTAACATATTCTCAATAGCCTAACACGCATTTTATGTGCTTAAAAAAAAGGGTAAAACTATTTTTTTAATTTAAAATTTTCTACACAAAACCGTGACTATCCCTTTTCAAGTATCAGCCACTTGTTCATTCAAATCAATAAAGGGTAGAAAATTTACATCCTCTTGGCAGCCTAACATTTATTTTACAGAGAAAACTATTTTTTCCCTTTAAATTTTTTTGCACAAAAACCAAGACTATCTCTTTCAAAGTATCAGTCACTAATTTTTTTCACAGCAATAAGGGGCAGAAAATTTACATCTTCTTAGTAGCTTAACATGCATTTTATGTGCTTAAAAAATGAAGAGAAAACTATTTTTTCCCTTTGAATTTTTCTGCACAAAACCGTGATTATCTCTTTTAAAGTACCAACCACAAGTTCTTCCACATCAATAAAAGGTAGAAAATTTGCATCTTCTTAGCAGCCTAATACATATTTTGAGTGCTGAAAAATTACAAAGAAAACTATTTTTTCCCTTAATTTTTTTTTTCACAAAACCATGGCTATCTCTTTCCAAGTATCAGTCACTAGTTCTTTCACATGAATAAGGGGCATAAAATTTACATCTTATCAGCAGCTTAATATGCATATAAGGTGTGTTATTTCCCTATGAAATTTTTTGCACCAAACCATGACTATCTCTTTCAAAGTATAAGCTACTGGTTCTTCCCCATCAATACGTGGCAGAGAACTTACATCTTCTCACCAGCCTAATATAGATTTTGGGTGCTGAAAAATTAGAAAGAAAACTATTTTTTGCTTCAAAATTTTCAACACAAAACCATGACTATCTCTTTCAAAGTATTAGCCACTTGTTTTTTCACATCAATAACGAGCAGAAAATTTACATCTTCTCAGCAACCTAACACGTATTTTACGTGCTTAAAAATAAAGAGAAAACTATTTTTTCCCTTTGAAATTCTCTGCACAAAATCGTGACTATCTCTTTTAAAGGATCATCCACTAGTTCTTCCACATCAATAAATGGAGAACATTTACATCTTCTTAGTAGCCTAACATGCATTTTATGTGCTTAAAAATAAAGATAAAACTATTTTTTCCCTTTGAAATTTTCTACACAAAAACATGACTATCTCTTTCAAAGTATCAGCCACTAGTTTTTCCACATGAATAAGGGGCAGAAAATTTACATATTCTCAGCAGCCTAGCGCGCATTTCATGTGCTTAAAAACGAGGGACAAAACTATTTTTTCCCTTTGCAATTTTCTGCACAAAACCATGACCATCTCTATTAAAGTATCAGCTACTAGTTCTTCCACATCAATAAATGGCAGAACATTTACATCGTCTTAACTGCCTAATACATATTTTGGGTGCCGAAAAAATATAGAGAAAACTATTTTTTCCCTTTAATTTTTTTTGCATTAAACCATGACTATCCTTTCCAAGTATCAGCGACTAGTTCTTCCACATCAATAAGGGGCAGAAAATATGCATTCTTCTCATCAACCTAATATGCATATAGGTGTGTTATTTCCCTTTGAAATTTTTTGTACCAAACCATGACTATCTCTTTCAAACTATAAGCTACTGGTTCTTCCCCATCAGTACGGGGCAGAGAATTTACAACTTCTCACCAGCCTAATACACATTTTGGGTACTAAAAAATTGAAAGAAAACTATTTTTTCGCTTTGAAAATTCTGCACAAAACCATAACTATCTGTTCAAAGTATCAGCCACTAGTTTTTCCACATCAATAAGGGGCAAAAATTTAAATCTTCTTAGTAGCCTAAAATGCATTTTGTGTGCTTAAAATAGTGAGAAAATCTATTTATCCCTTTGAAATTTTTTGCACAAAATCGTGACTATCTCTATTAAAGTATCAGGCACTAGTTCTTCCACATCAATAAATGCAAAAACATTTACATCTTAACAGCCTAATAAATATTGTGGGTGCCGAAAAAATATATAGAAAACTTTTTTCTCATTAAATTTTTTTGCACAAAACCATGACTATCCCTTTCATAATATGAGCCACTAGTTTTTTCACAGCAATAAGGGGCAGAAAATTTACATCTTCTTTGTAGCCTAACATGCATTTTATGTGCTTAAAAAATGAAGAGAACTATTTTTTCCCTTTGAAATTTTCTGCACAAAACCATGACTATCCCTTTTAAAGCATCAGCCACTAGTTCTTCCACATCAATACAGGACAGAAAATTTACATCTCCTTAGCAGCCTAACACGCATTTAGGGTGTGTTATTTCCATTTGAAATTTTGCACCAAACCATGACTATCTCTTTAAAACTATAAGCACTGGTTCTTCCCCATCAATATGAGGCAGAGAATTTACATCTTCTCAACAGCCTAATACAGATTTTGGTGCTGAAAAATTATAGAGAAAACTATTTTTTCGCTTTGAAATTTTCAACACAAAACTATGACTCTCTCTTTCAAAGTATCAGCCACTAGTTTTTTCACATCAATAAGGGGTAGAAAATTTACATCTTCTCAGCAGCCTAACACTCATTTTGTGTGCTTCAAAAATAAAGAGAAAACTATTTTTTCCCTTTGAAATTTTCTGCACAAAACCGTGACTATCTCTATTAAAGTATCAGGCACTAGTTCTTCCACATCAATAAATGGCAAAACATTTACATCTTAACAGCCTAATAAATATTTTGGGTGCCGAAAAAATATATAGAAAACTATTTTTTCTCCTTAAATTTTTTTGCACAAAACCATGACTATTCCTTTCATAGTATGAGCCACTAGTTTTTTCATAGCAATAAGGGGCAGAAAATTTACATCTTCTTTGTAGCCTAACATGCATTTTATGTGCTTAAAAAATGAAGAGAAAACTATTTTTTCCCTTTGAAATTTTCTGCACAAAACCGTACTATCTCTTTTAAAGTATCAGCCACTAGTTCTTCCACATCAATAAAGGGTAGAAAATTTGCATCTTCTTAGCAGCCTAATACATATTTTTGAGTGTTGAAAAATTATAGAGAAAACAATTTTTTCCCTTAATTTTTTTTTTCACAAAACCATAGCTATCTCTTTCAAATATCGCCACTAGTTCTTCCACATCAATAAGGGGTAGAAAATTTACATCTTCTAGTAGCCTAACACATATTTTTGAGTGCTTAAAAACTACAGAGAAAACTATTTTTTCCCTTAAATTTTTTTTTTCACAAAACCATAGCTATCCTTTCAAAATATCAGCCACTTGTTCTTCCACATTAATAAGGGGCAGAAAATTTACATCTTCTTAGTAGCCTAACATGCATTTTATGTGCTTAAAAAATGAAGAGAAAACTATTTTTTCCCTTTGAAATTTTCTGCACAAAACTTGACTATCTCTGTTAAAGTATCAGCCACTAGTTCTTCCACATCAATAAAAAAACAGAATATTTACATCTTCTTAATACAGACAAAACTATTTTTTCCCTTTCAATTTTTTTGCACAAAACCATGACTATCCCTTTCAAAGTATCAGCCACTAGTTCTTCCACATCAATAAGGGGTTGAAAATTAATATCTTCTCAGCAGCCTAATACGCATATAGGGTGTGTTATTTCCCTTTGAAATTTTTTGCACCAAACCATGACATTTACCTTTGAATTGTTTTGCACCAAACCATGACTATCTCTTTCAAACTATAAGCTACTGGTTCTTCCCCATCAATACGAGGTAGAGAATTTACATCTTCTCAACAGCCTAATACAGATTTTGGTGCTGAAAAATTATAGAGAAAACTATTTTTTCGCTTCGAAATTTTCAACACAAAACCATGACTCTCTCTTTCAAAGTATCAGCCACTAGTTTTTTCACATCAATAAGGGGCAGAAAATTTACATCTTCTCAGCAGCCTAACACGCATTTTATGTGCTTAAAAAATAAAGAGAAAACTATTTTTTTCCTTTGCAATTTTCTGCACAAAATCGTGACCATCTCTGTTAAAGTATCAGCCACTAGTTCTTCCACATCAATAAATGGCAGAACATTTATTTCTTCTTAAAAGCCTAATACATATTTTGGGTGCCGAAAAAATATAGAGAAAACTATTTTTTCCCTTTAAATTTTTTTCACAAAACCATGACTATCCCTTTCAAGTATCAGCCACTAGTTCTTCCACATCAATAAGGCGCAGAAAATTTACATCTTTTCATCAACCTAATATGCATATAGGGTGTGTTATTTCTCTTTGAAATTTTTTACACCAAACCATGAGTATCTCTTTCAAACTATAAGCTACTGGTTCTTCCCCATCAATATGGGCAGAGAATTTACAACTTCTCCCCAGCCTAAAACACATTTTGGGTACTAAAAATTTTGAAAGAAAACTATTTTTTCGATTTGAAATTTTCTGCTCAAAACCATGATAATCTCTTTCAAAGTATCGGCCACTAGTTTTTTCACATCAATAAGGGGCAAAAATTGACATCTTCTTAGTAGCCTAAAATGCATTTTGTGTGCTTAAAAAATAAAGAGAAAACTATTTTTTCCCTTTGAAATTTTCTGCAAAATCGTGACTATCTCAATTAAAGTATCACCTACTAGTTCTTCCACATCACTAAATGGCAAAACTTTTACATCTTAACAGCCTAATAAGTATTTTGGGTGCCAAAAAAATATTGAGAAAACTATTTTTTCCCATTAAATTTTTTTGCACAAAAGCATGACTATCGCTTTCATAGTATGAGCCACTAGTTCTTCCACATCAATAAGGGGCAGAAAATTTACATCTTCTTAGCTACCTAACACGCATTTTATGGCTTAAAAAAGAGGGAGAAAACTATTTTTTCCCTTGGAAATTTTCTACACAAAACCATGACTATCTCTTTTAAAGTATCAGCGACTAATTCTTCCACATCAATAAAGGGTAGAAAATTTACAGCTTCTTAACAGCCTAATACATATTTTGAGTGATGAAAAATTACAGAGAAAACTATTTTTTCCCTTTAAATTTTCTTGCACAAAACCATAACTATCTCTTTCAAAGTATCAGCCACTAGTTCTTCCACGTCAATAAGGGCAGAAAATTTACATCTTCTCAGCAGACTATCTCTTTCAAAGTAAAAGCTACTGGTTCTTCCCCATGAATATGAGGCAAAGAATTTACATCTTCTCACTAGCCTAATACACATTTTGGGTGCTAAAAAATTAGAGAGAAAACTATTTTTTTCGTTTTGAAATTTTCTGCACAAAACTATGACTATCTCCTTCAAAGTATCAGCCACTAGTTTTTTCACATCAATAAGGGGCAGAAAATTTACATCTTCTTAGTAGCCTAACATGCATTTTATGTGCTTAAAAATGAAGAGAAAACTATTTTCTCCCTTTAAAATTTTCTGCACAAAATCGTGACTATCTCTGTTCAAGTAACAGCCACTAGTTCTTCCACAGCAATAAATGGCAAAATATTTACATCTTCTTTACAGCCTAATACATATTTTGGTGACGAAAAAATACAGACAAAACTATTTTTCCCTTTAAATTTTTTTGCACAAAACAATGACTATCCCTTTCTAAGTATCAGCCACTAGTTCTTCCACATCAATAAGGGGCAAAAAATTTACACCTTCTCAGCAACCTAGTACGCATATAGGGTGTATTATTTCCCTTTGAAATTTTTTGCACCAAACCATGACTATCTCTTCCAAAGTATAAGCTACTGGTTCTTCCCCATCAATACGGGGAGAGAATTTATATCTTCTCATCAGCATAATACACATTTTGGGTGCTGAAAAATTAGAAAGAAAATAATTTTTTCGCTTCCAAAGTTTCTACACAAAAACATGACTCTTCTCTTTCAAAGTATCAACCACTAGTTTTTCCACATCAATAAGGGACAGAAAATTTATATCTTCTCAGCAGCCTAACACCCATTTTATATGCTTAAAACATAAAGAGAAAACTATTTTTTCCCTTTGCAATGTTCTGCACAAAACCGTGACTATCTCTGTTAAAGTATCAACCACTAGTTCTTCCACATCAATAAATGGCAGAACATTTACATCTTCTTAAAAGCCTAATACATATTTTGGGTGCCGAAAAAATATAGAGAAAACTATTTTTTCCCTTTAAATTTTTTTGCACAAAACCTTCACTATCCCTTTCCAAGTATCAGCCACAAGTTCTTCCACATCAATAAGGGGACAAAAATTAACATAATCTCAGCAGCATAATAGGCGCATAGGTTGTGTGATTTCCCTTTGATTTTTTTTTGTACCAAACCATGACCATCTCTTCCAAAGTATAAGCTACTGGTTGTTCCCCATCAATACAGGGCAGCGATTTATATCCTCTCACTAGCCTAATACACATTTTGGGTGCTGAAAAATAGAGAGAACTATTTTTTCGCTTCGAAAGTTTCTCCACAAAACCATGACTATCTCTTTCAAAGTATCAGCCGCTAGTTTTTTCACATCAATAAGGGGCAGAAAATTTACATCTTCTTAGTAGCCTAACATGCATTTTATGTGCTTAAAAATGAAGAGAAAACTATTTTCTCCCTTTAAAATTTTCTGCACAAAATCGTGACTATCTCTGTTCAAGTATCAGCCACTAGTTCTTCCACAGCAATAAATGGCAAAATATTTACATCTTCTTAACAACCTAATACATATTTTGGGTGACGAAAAAATACAGACAAAACTATTTTTCCCTTTAAATTTTTTTGCACAAAACCATGACTATCCCTTTCTAAGTATCAGCCACTAGTTCTTCCACATCAATAAGGGGCAAAAAATTTACACCTTCTCAGCAACCTAGTACGCATATAGGGTGTATTATTTCCCTTTGAATTTTTTTGCACCAAACCATGACTATCTCTTCCAAAGTATAAGCTACTGGTTCTTCCCCATCAATACGGGGAAGAGAATTTATATCTTCTCATCAGCATAATACATATTTTGGGTGCTGAAAAAATACAGAGAAAACTATTTTATCCCTTTGAATTTTTTTGCACAAAACCATGACTATCTCTTTCAAAGTATCAGCCACTAGTTTTTCCACATCAATAAGGGGCAGAAAATTTACATCTTCTTAGCAGCCTAATACGCATATAGGGTGTGTTATTTCCCTTTAAAAAAATTTGCTGCCACCATTTTCATGATTTCAATGGACCCATCAGAAAATACGCTTTTCAAAGTATCAGCCACTAGTTCTTCCACATCAATAAGGGGCAGAAAATTTACATCTTCTTAGCAGCCTATTACGCATATAGAGTGTGTTATTTCCCTTAAATTTTTTGCGCCAAACTATGACTATCTCTTTCAAAGTATCAGCTATTGCTTCTTCCACATAAATACGGGGCAGAGAATTTACATAGTCATAAGCCTAATTCGCATTTAGGGTGTTGAAAAATTAGAGAGAAAAGTGTTTTTTCACTTTGAATTTTTTTGCGCAAAACCATGACTATTTCTTTTGAAGTATGAGCCACTAGTTCTTCCACATCAATAAAGGGCATAAAATCTACATCTTCTTAGCAGACTAAAACATATTTTGGGTGCTGAAAAATTATAGGGAAAACTATTTTTTCCATTTAAAATTTTTTGCACAAAACCTTGACTATCTCTTTCAAAGTATCAGCCACTAGTTCTTCCACATCAATAAAGGGCAGAAAATTTACATCTTCTTAGCAGCCTAATACGGATATAGGGTGTGTTATTTCCCTTTGAATTTTTTTGCGCCAAACCATAACTATCTCTTTCAAAGTATCAGCTATTGGTTCTTCCACATCAATACGGGGCAGAGAATTTACATCTTGTCACCATTGTAATATGCATTTTAGGTGCTAAAAAATTAGAGACAAAACTATTTTTTTGCTTTGAAATTTTCTGCACAAAACCCTGACTATCTCTTTCAAAGTATCAGCCACAAGTTCTTCTACATCAATAAGGGGCAGAAAATTTACATCTTCTCAGCAGTCTAATGCGCATATAGGGTGTGTTATTTTCCTTTGAATTTTTTTGCACCAAACCATAACTATTTCTTTCAAAGTATCAGCTACTGGTTCTTCCACATCAATAAGGGGCATAAACTTTCCATCTTCTTAGCATTTAATACGCATTTAGGGTGTGTTATTTCCCTTTAAATTTTTTTGCGCCAAACTATGACTATCTCATCCAAAGTATCAGCTACTAGTTCTTCCACATCAATACAGGGCAGAAAATTTACATTTTCTCACCGGCCTAATACACATTTTGGAGATGAAAAATTAGAGAGAGAACTATTTTTTTGCTTTGAAATTTTTTGCACAAACAGCCACTACTTCTTCCACATCAATATGGGTCAGAAAACTTACATCTTCCTAGTAGCCTAACATGGATTTTATCTGCTAAAAAATTAGACAGAAAACTATTTTTTCCTTTTGAAATTTTCTGTACAAAATCATGACTATCTCTTTGAAAGTATCAGCCACTAGTTCTTCCACATCAATAAAATGCAAAAAAATTGCATCTTCTTATCAGCCTAATTTATATTTTAAGTGCTGAAAAAATACATAGAAAACTATTTTTTCCCCTTGAATTTTTTTGCACAAAACCATGACTATCTCTTTCATAGTATCAGCCAATAGTTCTTCCTCATCAATAAGGGGCATATAATTTACATCTTTTCAGTAGCCTAATATGCAATTAGGGTGTGTTATTTCCAATTAAAATTTTTTGCACTAAACCATGGCTATCTTTTTCAAAGTATCAGCTACTATTTCTTCCACTTCAATACGGGGCAGAAAATTTACATTTTATCACCTGCCTAATACACATTTTGGTGCTAAAAAATTAGACAGAAAACTATTTTTTTACTTTGAATTTTTTTGCACAAAACCATGCCTATCTCTTTCAATATATCAGTCACTAGTTCTTCCACATCAATAAGCGGCGGAAAATTTACAGCTTCTCAGCAGCCTAACACATATTTTATGTGTTTAAAAAGTAGGGAGAAAACTATTTTTTCCCTTTCAAATTTTTTGCACAAAACCATGACTCTCTCTTTTAAAGTATCAGTCACTACTTCTTCCACATCAATAAAGGGCAAAAAAAGTACATCTTCTCAGCAGCGTAATACATATTTTGGGTGCTGAAAAAATACAGAGAAAACTATTTTATCCCTTTAAATTTTTTTACACAAAAGCATGACTATCTCTTTCAAAGTATCAGCCACTAGTTCTTCCACATCAATAAGGGGCAGAAAATTTACATCTTCTTAGCAGCCTAATACGCATATAAGGTGTGTTATTTCCCTTTAAAATTTTTGGCGCCAAACCATGACTATCTCTTTCAAAGTATCAGCTATTGGTTCTTCCACATCAATACAGGGCAGAGAATTTACATCTTCTCACAAGCCTAATTCGCATTTTGGGTGCTGAAAAATTTGAGAGAAAAGTGTTTTTTCGCTTTGAAATTTTTTGCACAAAACCATGACTATGTCTTTTAAAGTATTAGCCACTAGTTCTTCCACATCAATAAAGGCAGAAAATTTACATCTTCTTAGTAGCATAAAACATATTTTGGGTGCTGAAAAACTACATGGAAAACTATTTTTTCCCTTTAATTTTTTTGCAAAAAACCCTGACTATCTCTTTCAAAGTATCAGCCACTAGTTATTCCATATCAATAAGGGGCAGAAACTTTACATCTTCTCAGCAGCCTAATACGCATTTAGGGTGTGTTATTTTCCATTGAATTTTTTTGCGCCAAACAATGACTATCTCTTTCAAAGTATCAACTACTAGTTCTTCCACATCAATATGGGGCAAAAAATAACAACTTCTCACTGGTCTAATAGCACATTTTGGAGCTGAAAAATAAGAGAGAAAACTATTATTTTGCTTTTAATTTTTTTGCACAAAACCATGACTATCTGTTTCAAAGTATCAGCCACTAGTTCTTCCACATCAATAAGGACCAAAAAATTTACATCTTCTCAGAAGCCTAACACGTATTTTATGTGCCTAAAAATTAGGGATAAAACTTATTTTTTCTTTTAAATTTTCTGCACAAAACTGTGACTATCTTTTTTAAAGTATTAGCCTGTAGTTCCTCCACATCAATAAAGGCAGAAAATGTACATTTTCTTAGCAGCCTAATACATATTCTTGGTGCTAAAAAAATACAAAGAAAACAAATTTTTCCCTTTAAATTTTTTTGAACAAAACCATGACTATCTCTTTCAAAGTATCAACCACTAGTTCTTCCATATCAATAAGGGGCAGAAAATATACAACTTCTCAACAGCCTAATACGAATTTTGGGTGCTGAAAAATTAGTGACAAAACTGTTTTTTTTGCTTTATAAATTTCTACACAAAACCATGACTATCTCTTTCAAAGTATTAGCCACTAGTTCTTCCATATCAATAAGGGGCAGAAAATATACAACTTCTTAACAGCCTAATATGCATTTTGGGTGCTGAAAAATTAGTGACAAAACTGTTTTTTCGCTTTGAAATTTTCTGCACAAAACCCTGACTATCTCTTTCAAAGTATCAACCATTAGTTCTTCCACATCAATAAGGGTAGAAAATTTACATCTTCTCACTAGCCTAACACGCATTTTATGTGCTGAAAAAAAAAAGAGAAAACTATTTTTTCCCTTTGAAATTTTCTACACTAGACCGTGATTCTCTCTTTTAAAATATCAACCACTTGTTCTTACACATTAATAAAAGAAAGTAAATGTACATCTTCTCAGCAACTTAATACATATTTTGGGTGCTGAAAAAATACAAAGAAAACTATTTTTTCCCTTTAAAATATTTGAACAAAACCATGACTATCTCTTTCAAAGTATCAACCACTAGTCCTTCCCCATCAATACGGGGCAGACAATTTACATCTTCTCGCAATCCTAATACACATTTTGGGTGCTGAAAAATTAGAGAGAAAACTATTTTTTCATTTTTGAAAATTTCTACACAAAACCATGACTATCACTTCCAAATACGCATAGCCTAATATGCATTTTGGGTGCTGAAAAATTAGTGACAAAACTATTTTTTCGCTTTGAAATTTTCTGCACAAAACCGTAACTATCTCTTTAAAAGTATCAGCCACTAGTTCTTCCACATCAATAATGGGTAGAAAATTTACATCTTCTCAGTAGCCTAACACGCATTTTATGTGCTTAAAAAACAGAGAGCAAACTATTTTTTCCCTTTGAAATTTTTTGCCCAAAACCGTGACTATCTCTTGCAAAGTGTCAGCCACTAGTTCTTCCATATCAATAAATGGAAGATAATTTACATCTTCTCAGCAGCCTAACACGCATTTTATGTGCCTAAAAAATAGGGATAAAACTTATTTTTCCTTTTAAATTTTCTGCCAAAAACTGTGACTATCTTTTTTAAAGTATTAGCTACTAGTTCTTCTACATCAATAAAGGGAAGAAAAAGTACATCTTCTTAGCAGCCTAATATATATTTTGGGTGCTAAAAAAATACAGAGAAAACTATTTTATCCTTTTAAAATATTTGAACAAAACCATGACTATGTCTTTCCAAGTATTAGCCACTAGTTCTTCCACATCAAGAAGGGGCAGAAAATTTACATCTTCTTAGCATTTAGCGGCTCTTTCCAAAAGGCATGAATGCAAATAAAATACATCCCCTGGATAAGCTTCGCGACCAGGCGGTCTTCATAATAGAAGAGACATTTGGCGATAAGCTTGGGCTTGTTTGGAGGGATCATCATAAATGATTAAAGTGTGTTGTTTACGGTACATAAAATATTCAGCCAAAGCAGCTCCTGTATAAGGAGTGAGGTATTGTAACGTAGCAGGGGAATCCGCTGTTTCGGCTACCACAATAGTGTATTCCATAGCCCCCCTTTCCTGTAAAGTAGTTACTACCTGAGCCACAGAAGATGCTTTTTGCCCAATAGCTACATAAACATATATTACATTTTGACCTTATTGATTGAGAATCGTATCTATGGCTACTGCTGTTTTACCGGTCTGTCTGTCTCCAATAATTAATTCTCGCTGACCACGTCCTATAGGGATCATCGAATCAATAGCAATAAGCCCGGTTTGAAGAGGCTCGTATACGGAATGCCAGGAAATAATACCTGGAGTGGGAGATTCAATTAATCGAGATTCAGAAGCTGAAATTTCACCTCTACCATCAATAGGTTTAGCCAGGGCGTTTATATAGGGAGTGTTATTTTCTTTTGAATTTTTTTGCGCCAAACCATGACTATCTCTTCCAAAGTATCCGCTATTGGTTCTTCCACATCAACATGGGGTAGAGAATTTACATCTTCTCACAAGGCTAATTCTTATTTTGGGTACTGAAAAATTAGAGAGAAAAGTTCTTTTTCGCTTTGAAATTTTTTGCACAAAACCATGGCTATCTCTTTCAAAGTATCAACCACAAGTTCTTCCGCATCAATAAGGGGCAGAAAATTTACTTCTTCTCAACAGCCTAATGCGCATGTAGGGTGTGTTATTTCCCTTTGAAATTTTTTACACGAAACCATAACTATTTCTTTCAAGGTATCAGCTACTGGTTCTTCCACATCAATATGGGGCAAAGAATTTCCATCTTGTCACCAGCCTAATACACATTTTAGGTGCTGCAAAATTAGAGACAAAACTATTTTTTTGTTTTGAAATTTTCTGCACAAAACCATGACTATCTCTTTTAAAGTATCAGCCACTAGTTCTTCCATATCAATAAGGGACAGAAACTTTACGTCTTCTCAGCAGCCTAATACGCATTTTGGGTATGTTATTTCACATTGAATTTTTTTGCACCAAACCCTGACTATCTCTTTCAAAGTATCAGCTACTAGTCCTTCCACATCAATATAGGGGAGAAAATTACATCTTCTCACTGGCCTAATACACAATTTGAAGCTCAAAAATAAGAGAGACAACTATTATTTTGCTTTGAATTTTTTTGCCTAAAACCATGACTATCTCTTTCAAAGTATTAGCCACTAGTTCTTCCACATCAATAAGGAGCAAAAAAATTACATCTTCTCAGCAGCCTAACACGCATTTTATGTGCCTAAAAAATATGGATAAAATTTATTTTTCCTTTTAAATTTTCTGCACAAAATCGTGACTATCTTTTTTAAAGTATTAGCCACTAGTTCTTCGACATCAATAAAGGGAAAAAAATGTACGTTTTCTTAGCAGCCTAATACATATTTTGGGTACTGAAAAAATACAGAGAAAATAATTTTTTCCCTTTAATTTTTTTTTAACAAAACCATGACTATCTCTTTCAAAGTATGAACTACTAGTTCTTCCACATCAATAAGGGGCAGAAAATATACAACTTCTCAAGAGCCTAATATGCATTTTGGGTTCTAAAAAATTAGTGACAAAACTATTTTTTTGCTTTGAAATTTTTTACACAAAACTATGACTATCTCTTTCAAAGTATCAACCACTAGTTCTTCCATATCAATAACGGGTAGAAAATTTACATCTTCTCAATAGGCTAACACGCATTTTATTTGCTTAAAAAATAGAGAGAGAACTATTTTTTCCCTTTCAAATTTTCTGCAGAAAACCGTGACTCTCTCTTTTAAAGTATCAGCCACTAGTTCTTAAACAACAACAAAGGGCAGAAATTGTACATCTTCTCAGTAGCCTAGTACATATTTTGGGTTTTGATAAAATACAGACAAAACTATTGTTTCCTATTAAATTTTTTTGCACAAAACCATGACTATCTCTTTCAAAGTGTCAGCCACTAGTTCTTCCACATCAATAAGGGGCAGAAAATATACAACTTCTCAATAGCCTAATATGCATTTTGGGAGCTGAAAAATTAGTGACAAAACTATATTTTCGCTTTGAAATTTTCTACACAAAACCATGACTATCTCTTTCAAAGTATCAGCCACTAGTTCTTCCACATCAATAAGGGTTAGAAAATTTACATTTTTTGTATAGCCTAACACGCATTTTATGTGCTTAAAAAATAGAGAGAAAACTATTTTTTCCCTTTGAAAATTTCTGCCCAAAACCGTCACAATCTCTTTCAAAGTATCAGCCACTAGTTCTTCCATATCAATAAGGGGCAGATAATTTACATCTTCTCAGCAACCTAACACGCATTTTATGTGCCTAAAAAATAGGGATAAAACTTATTTTTTCTTTTAATTTTTTTGCCAAAAACTGTGACTATCTTTTTTGAAGTATTAGCAACTAGTTCTTCCACATCAATAAAGGGCAGAAAAAGTACATCTTCTCAGCAGCCTAATATATATTTTGGGTGTTGAAAAAATACAGAGAAAACTATTTTATCCCTTTAAATTTGTTTACACAAAACCATGACTATATCTTTGAAACTATTCGCCACTAGTTCTTCCACATAAAGAAGGGGCAGAAAATTTACAACTTCTTAGCAGCCTAATACGCATATAGGGAGTGTTATTTCCCTTTGAATTTTTTTGCGCCAAACCATGACTATCTCTTTCAAAGTATCAGCTATTGGTTCATCCACATCAACACGGGGCAGAGAATTTACATCTTCTCACAAGCCTAATTCACATTTTGGGTGTTGAAAAATTAGAGAGAAAAGTGTTTTTTCGCTTTGAATTTTTTTGCACAAAACCATGACTATCTCTTTCAAAGTATTAGCCACAAGGTCTTCCACATCAATAAGCGGCAGAAAATTTACTTTTTTCGGCATCCTAATGCGCATGTAGGGTGTGTTATTTCACATTGAATTTTTTTACACGAAACCATGACTACTTCTTTCAAAGTATCAGCTATTGGTTCTTCCACATCAATACGGGGCAGAGAATTTACATCTTGTCACTAGCCTAATACGCATTTTAGGTGCTGAAAAATTAGAGACAAAACTATTTTTTCGCTTCGAAATTTTTTGCACAAAACCATGACTATCTCTTTTAAAGTATCAGCCACTAGTTCTTCCATATCAATAAGGGACATAAACTTTACGTCTTCTCAACAGCCTAATACGCATTTAGGGTATGTTATTTTCCATTGAATTTTTTTGCACCAAACCCTAACTATCTCTTTCAAAGTATTAACTACTAGTTCTTCCACATCAATATGGGGCAGAAAATTATATCTTCTCACTGGCCTAATACCTGCATTAAGGAGCTTGATGGTTTGGGCCAGTAGATTTTATCTCCTTTGTGGAAGGTAAGAAAAGTGGCCGTTACAGAGGAAGCCAAACTGGTTGCATAAGCGCAGCTAAGCTAATATGCACCAGAAAAAGCCAGGTGCAATAGGTAGCTCTATTTGGTTTGGAGTATTGATTTATTCCCCTTAATGAATGCACCACAATCTTATAGCTCTCATCCATTAAGATTTTGTGCATGCAAAATTGAGGGCTAATTCCCTTAATATCGACTATCTTTCATCCAAAGGCTCTCTTATGGTCCCTAAGAACTCTTAGGAGTTTTTCCTCCATCTCACCTGTCAAGGAAGAATAAATGATTACTAGTAAAGAATTTAAATCATCAAGATAAATATCCTTCAAATGAGGGGAAGGGGTTTAAGTTCAAGGATAGGGAGCTCCTGAATGGATGGCCTTTGTTGTGTAGAGGGAGGTGATAAGTCCATATTTTTATATATTTTCCTTGCTTTGTTCTTGTTAATATTAGATTTTTATTAATGTTTTGTGTATGATAGGAGTTTGGGGATCAAGAGATCAAAAATGAGCAAAAACGAAGTTGAAGCAAATATTATTGGGAAAAATCTCATTGACATGGTGCCACTATGGCAAGTTTTGTATTTTGGGCATAACTTTATGATCCAAAGGCTTATTGACCTAATTTTTAGCTTATTGGAAAGATAATTTATAGATCTACAACTTTAATGTTGATAACCTATCCCATTTTAATTGATTTCAAAGAGAAATATTCACCTAAAGAGTCAAACATGCATTGAAACTTCTAGATACGGTAGTCTTCATATTTTTAGCATAACACTCTCCACAGATGTTATATTAAGTTGATTCACGTGTCATTTGAAAGCCAAGATATTTAGATACAATTCATTAGAAGACAAAAGAGCTAATTCGAAATAGAAAGAGCTCAAAAATAGCATACAAAAAGAATGATTAGGGTCACAGCTCCCACCAATGGCCTGCACTACTATGAAGCATGAAAGTGGCACACATTACCCTCTCCTCTACTGGTACCCTACTGTACTAGAACATGTTTCTTAGGGTTCTCAACTAGTCATTTGCAACAGTAGGATCAATAGTGTAATACCCAATCCTCACACTACTCACTTGGCCAATGTGATTCATGCATTACATGCTACTTATATGCTAATTTGCATTTACATGGCATATTATGTAGCATTCTTAATTGTTAGACCTCTAATGCTATCACATGATATTAGTGGTTGAGATCTTATAACCTAATTAAGATATTCTATATTTAAATATGAAAAAGAATAGATTGGTCAATATATTAGATATTCATAGGTTATATGTTATAATTTTGGAAGTGTTAAAGGTGTTACTAGTAAGTTTATATAATTCGATTTAATTAGATTGAGGTGTTTTAAAAGTATACATCCATGGATTAACATACTTGGGATATTGAACATGATATAATGTGATTTAAGTGTCATAATACAAGGTCCATATGTGCATATGATTTTAGAAATACAAACTAGACAATCATTTAAGAATCGGATGTCAATCGGTTTGGAGATCAAATGAACGGATATAGGAATTGCTTATGGAAATCAATGGTGACTAAGATAGGTTGCAACCAAATAAGAATATGTGAGACACACAAGATTATGGCTGCAAGATAAGGGAGAAAATCAGATTATACCATTACATGCCACCTCAAGCTTTGCCACCTCATGCTTTCTTATTAAGCTTAAGCTAACACCTCAATCCCTTCACCTTAAGCCACAACCAGACCCTCATTTCAGCCATTTTCATCTTCCAACCACACACCTTAAGGTATCCAAGTACTCCAAATTGATTCCAAGTTGAAATAAAAGCAAGAAAAGCAAAGGAGAAGTTATTACCATCAAGTTTAACCTCAAAATCTGCATAGGTAACACTTATCTATGGTTTTGCCTTTGGTTTTCAGATTATTCTGATTGGTTTTATTGTTTATTAAGCTTTCAATATCTCTTAAAAAAGTTTTAGGAAGTATTTAGTTAGACTTTGGTGAACAAAGAAAGGTTTTTGATGACAAACACTTAATAGGAAATACTTATGGCAGAAACTATCACCTTACTATTTTCTTATGTTTTAGGCTTCAAAAGTGTATGGTATGTTGAATAAAACCTATAATTATTACCATTTACATATCCATATATGAGTTAAGAGTATTGGAATGAATTTCGATTGATTAGAAATTGAAATAGAGAATGATATTGGAGAAACACTCAAACTGCCAAAGTAGCAAAATCTATTTTTGATGTGCTATGAAGGAGACTGAATAGGGGAGCTAAATCCATTAGTTTAGAAAATAATATAACCTTTTTGTCTTGGTGTATATGTTATATAAGTGTGGTAAAAATTTGGGAGAGATTGGATATACGTAAGGGTGCCAAAACCTTTATTGTCATGAAGTGCGCAAAACTGTCATCGTAGGAAAAATCTGTTTCAGTATGCTGTGAAGGGAGCTGAACTTGGGAAGCTATATCCGTGCATTTTAGCCATTCTATGACATGGTTATATTTTTTTATGTTATCTAAGTGTGATAAAAATTGGGGAGTGAATGAATATGTCTAAGGGTGTCAAAATCATCATGCAAATTACTGTGACAGCAAGAAAATGTGAAGTGGTGAATCTGTCCCATTTGGTTCATTAATATGTTCCAGCATAGATGTGGTGCATTTGATCCCTAACATTTAGAAAATATTGTAAGAGTTATAATTCATCAATTAAGTGACATTAGTATACATTTAAGATGTGGAACAAAGGTACGTAGAAGGTTGTATTCGGTTATAGTTTCTAAGTGGTAAGGTTGTTTAGTTACATTGAGATTCAAGATCTTTATACTACATTAGGTATAATGAACTTGTTAATTGAGGATGGTGATTGATATCTTGTATTTTTACATATTGTTTCACATCTAGGGTTGGGGAGTAATACTTAAGAAACCTAAAAGTAACACACAACAAATCAAAGGTAAGTAAAGATTCATTTGCAACTACAATGCATAGACATAGTAAATGTGTGATTTATATGTAATACCATAGATCATATATGCGTAGTAGAGGGCACGCATTACTGTCATTCATGTCCATTGAGCATACATACATGGGCATTGGCATATGCATGCATTATCTACAAGCATTGTGATAAATCTTGCATTGCACGGCATGATTCTGAGAAAGGAAAATGTTTTACTGACCACTACTAGTGCACCAAAGCATGCATGAATTTACATAGTTGTTTGAATGGATTTGTAGGTTTGCGTGCATGGATTTGCATAGTTGTTTGAATGGATTTGTAGGTTTGCGTGCATGGATTTGCATATGTACGAGTGTGCATGGATTTACATGTGTATGAGTGTGCATGGATTTGCATGCTTTTATGATTATTGGCCATTGGATTATGCCGATGTGTAGAGCTCTTTTCCGATACATGGGATAGTAGCATTGGTTAGGGGCCCAAGAAAGAAATAATTTTGAGAGAAATATTTTGATGCATGGAATTGCATTATGGGCATAGGATTTTGAGATGCATGACTTGATATTGTGGATTATTCTTTGACATGCATAATCTTTACTTGCTGAGCGTTAGCTCATATAGTTTATGCATTGTAGGTGAGTTTGGTAATGCTTGATACCATGGACTTACTGGGCAAGCTGTTGGAGTTCCTATAGGTTCTGAGGATCAGTGTACATGGATAACGACCTGTTGGGTTGTGTTGTGGGTATATTCTAATTTTTATATTCATTATTATTATGTAAAATGCTGACTATATATAAAGAGTGATTTTTCTATATACAGGGTTATATGTGAGAAAATACTTTACTGTTTCTCAAACTACTACATTTGATAAAAGTAAATATAAATATATATATATATACACACACACATATGCATATGCACACACATGTGCTATCTTGTCAGAATTATTGTTATACCAATATCTATATTTAGTGTGGGGGTGTTACAAATAGCATCCTCAAATGTTAGGGGATCCAACCTCCTAAATCGTTCTCCACAATATATATATAGTCTACCCATCGTTGGTTTACCTCCACCTACGGTTGCTCACCATCATCCCTCTGCCGAATCAGTTGCTGAATCTGTTTGGACTGTCGTTCAATCAACTCTGTTAACCGGTTAATCATGGTATCTTGATCATTAACCGGGGTGGATGTCTTATTCCTCTGCGCTCTGGCACCACCACTGCTGTCACCACGAGTTCTCACCATTTTGCAATGCTATTTTATAACAAGTTTGACAACATATGGCCAATATAATTCATGAAATTTGTAACATAATATATGATAATGTAAAATTTACTGGCGTGGCTGTGCTCCACAAGTTCTAATTTTATGTACATGGACAGTCTACAAGATCTTAAATTGGACAGTCTACATGATACCACTCTTTAACACTCAGTACTCAACAACTATAAATAAAGTATAATTTGATATGATAGAACCTGTGTGCATGCATTGAATTTTTTTTTTGTGTAACACTTTAAGAAAGGATAAATTACTTTTTACACGCACAACCCTATTTAAAATACTTTGTCATATATATCATGTATATAGCAGGATCAATATTTATATAAAAGCACACACCCACAACGACCACAATATTTACATACTTTTTTTTTACAATAAAGTTTTAAAAGAAAAATATAGTATCAATCTCAAAATATAATACAACAAACTCAAAATATAACAAGCCAACAAAATAGCCTAACAGGTCGTCATCCATGTACACACTCCCTCAGATACCTGCAGGAGCTCCAACAGCCGCCAAACCAGCAAAATATGCTTCAAGTATCATCGTGCTCACCTACAATGCATAAATTATATGAGCTAATGCTCAGCAAGTAAATATTATGCACGTCAAAGAATAATTCATAATATCAAGTCATGCATCTCAAAATGCTATGCCAACAATGCAATTCCATGCATCAAAATATTTCTCTCAAAATCATTTCTTTCTTGGGCCCCTGACCAATACTACTATCCTATGCACCAGAAAAGAGCTCTGCACACTGCCATAATCCAATGGTCAATAATGATATAAGCATGCAAATCCATGCATACTCACACGCATGCAAATCCATGCATGTGAACCTGCAAATCCATGCATAAAACCATGCAAATCCACGCATACTTTGGTGCACTAGTAGTGGTCAGCAAAATATTTTCCTTACTCAGAATCATGTCGTGCAATGCAATATTTATCACAATGCTCGTATATGATGCATGCACGTGCCAATGCCCATGTATGTATGATCAATGGACATGAATGACAATAATGCGTGCCCTCTGTTATACACATATGATCTATGATATTACATATAAATCACACATTTACTATGTCTATGCATTGTAGTTGCGAATGAATCTTTACTCACCTTTCACTTGGTTGGTGGCTTAGTCTAGATTTGTTTGTATTCCTCTCCAACCTTAGATGTAAAATAGCCTGTAGTATTATCCAACATCAAGCACCATTCCCAAGTTGGCAAGTTGAAAGCACAAAATCTCATACTAAGACCTTAAACACCAAGCTATCTAGGTAACAATCAAGCTTTCACAAACTAGAACTCAATATAGTCCCTCAAATACCTTAATTTCTCATCTTAAATACATGTAAACCTCATGTAATTGAAGTATTATCACTCTAATAGCATGTACCTAATTGTTAGAACTCAATAGCAACATGTTTAGGCTGAAACATACTAAGTTATCAAATGAGACAGATTTTCACCTTCTAATTTCCTTGCTGCCACATTAGGTTTCATAGACATTTTTGATATCCTTAGGAATATTTATTCACTCTAATATTTTTACCACACTTAGATAACATGTAGAAAAATATAACCATCCTATAAAGTTTCCAAAACACATGGGTCTATGTTATCTAATTCAGTCCCCTTCCCAACACACCGGAACATATATTCTTACTTTAGCAGTTCTGAGTGTTTCTTCAATATCATGCCAAATTTCAATTTCTAACTGATGAAAATTTATTCCAATACTCTTAACCCATATATAAACATGTATATGATGATAATTATAGGTTTTATTCAACATACCATACACTTTTGAATCCTAAAACACAAGAATACAACATGGTGACAGTTTCTAGCACAAGTGTTTTCTATCAAGTATTTGCAACCAAAAACACTTTCTTTGTGCACCAACGCCTATCTAATAATATAATAAAACATTTATAAATAATATTTAAAGCTTAATAAGCCAATAAACCTCAAAATAAATCTGAAAGTCATGCCAAACCCGTAGGTTAAGCTCACATTACACAGTTTTCTATTTGAACTTGATTATTTCTCCTTCTCTTTACTTGTTTTGCCTCTTTTTTCGATTGGAATCACTTAGGACTTATTTAGAGAGATTTTTCTACGTATTTAGAAGTTGAGGTTACCACGTGTAACCTATCACTATTTATTATATTGATACCTAAATTTCTTCTTATCTTAATACAAAATCAACCACTTAGGTTAGGAAATTCAATATCTAATACCATGCGAGAGCTTCAAAATTAAGTTCAATATTTAAGAATGTCGTATAAAAGAAATGAAATGTGCAATGTCAATATAAAAGCAAGTAGCATATAAAATTAGCACATAATGTATGAATCATATTTGGCTAGGTGAGTAGTGAGAGGTTCGGGTATCACATCGTAATTTCGAATGGTATAACAAAATAATTAAAGTTTTGATTTATACCTTTCTGTGCACTCCAGCTATTATAGTGATTGAAGGAATCATTGCTTGCCTCTTTTTTTTAACTCAGTTCACAGGGATCCACGCGTCTCCCCTCTAAAGTAGTCCACACTTTGAGTAAGAACATAAAATCAGAATTCTGCTAGCAATTTTGATTTCTTTTTCTAACCTAGTTTATGGAGTGATTATAGTGAATATTAATTCTAACTATCAACTAGTGATAGAAGAATTAAAATTTTGACCAAGGATAGAATTTTGGTGGGAAAAAGGATGAAGGAAAAAAATAATTTTTCTCTCTTTATTTCTTAATGGCCAAAAATTGGAGGAGAAAATTCTTCTCTAATTTTCGGCCATATGGTGTTTAGATAGGGGACTCAAAGTTCCAAGAGTCTCACTCTTGGTATTTTTGGTCTCCTTTTAATTGGTTGGAAGATATTTGATTTATCCAAAATTCTCTCTCTATTCCTTCATATCTTCCAAAGATATTTAGAGTTTTCCAAGAATTCCAAACTCTTGATTTTTCATCCTTTTCAACAACCTTCATGGGCCTCTCCTAATGGGCCTTTATGAATTGGATTTGGACTTTAAAATAAATTCCACAATTAATCTAATTAATTATCTTAGCCCAAAATTAATTAATTTCATCTAATCCACCTAATCAAATTAGACCCAATAATAATCCAACTATTTAATTGTGTAAATTAATTTATGCACTACAGAATTAATTTGATTCAATCAAATAATTGTTTTACTCCAATTAGACTTCCTAATCTTATTAGGTCCAATTAAATAATTTAATTATTTAATTAAATAATTAATTCAACTCATTGAATTAATTTAAGCCCAACTCCATTAATTAATTGGATCCAACTCCTTGGATCAATTCCTAAATTAGAAATGTTTCATCTCAAATTATGTGTGACCCTTTAGGTTCACAACTAGGCTAGTAATGGGCTTGCAATATTTGTAACTTATGAATAATAATTATTATTCCGATTAATTAATTCTATTAACTCCTTAATTTCAAGAACCTCACAAGTCAAACTAAAAGTTTTGAATTTTTTTTAAAGAGTAAAAAAAGGGCCTTCTCGCAAAATTTAGATAATCACCCTACAGATCATATCATTGGTGATATCTTAGAAAGTATGAAAACAAGAGACAGTGTGAAGGTAAACGATAGAGATATGGCAAGATTTGTGTTTTATACTTCACTTTTTGAACCTATGAATGTGAAAGAGACTCTATAGATGAGTTTTGGATAAATGTCATGCAACAAGAGCGTGCACAGTTTTTAAAAAATGATGCTTGGACATTAATGCCTAGGCCTAACAATGTGAATATGATTAGTACCAAATGGATTTTCAAAAACAAAATAGAAGAATTTGGTAACATAACTAGAAACAAAGCTAGGTTAATGGGTCAGGGTTTCATTGAGTGGAATGGGTGATTATTGAAAAAAACTTTGCTCTTGTTGCTATACTTGAGTTCATTAGACTTCTTTTAACCGTTGAATGTCACATAGGTTGTTGTTGCTCTCGATTATCATAGATCAAATAAATGTTAGGGGATTATTAGATTAGGCAAGATATTTTAACTATGTATTGTGCTATAAATACCTCTAAGAATCTTTCCCAACATTTAAGGACAAAACACATAAATATTCGGCTTAGTTGAGAGGAAGGTTATGAACCATCTTTGATTTTTACTGAAAAGTAGATGTGCCCTGGAATCATGAATATTTCTCAAAATGTGTGCTTCAAAATTTATTGTTGACATGATTGGAGGTTTTCGACAGAAAAAAGCTACCTATCCAATGGAGTGGAGCTTGTTATATGTGGACTAATTTTGTGTATTTTCTTAAAATTGTGAAAAGGCAAATTATGTGAAAAAAACTACCCTTTGTAATAGAGAGAAATAACATTTGTTGGTCAGTCCTCATATTTTATATGTTATGCTTAATATTGTGATTTTGCTTTGAAATAGATGCATTATAATTAGGCATATTTTAGGAACATTGGGCAGTGATTGATGGTTGATTTGATTTGAATTTGTGAGAAAATCTTAGCTAATGATTACTCTCCAAACTAACTCCTTTATTTTAGGAAAAAGATATATGTGGTGTGAAAGCAAAATAGAAAACAAATCTTTCATATATTTATCACTTAAATTAATATCTCTTTAAAATTTATCACGTCATTTTGAATGGGAATTAGGGTTTTGATCTCATGAGTTTTAAATTCCACAACATCATATTTTTACTCATTTCACCCTAATTTACTTTCTCTTACTGCCATCATTTACAAATTGCTCTACTACTATTCTATTTTGCCCTAAGATTTCATTATAGAAAATGAGTAACAATGGTGAAAAAAGGAGTGAGATGCTAACAGACGTGGTGAAGCATATTTGACAGGAAAGAAAAGGAGGAAACATGGAGGCAGGGGAAAGACTATCCATGCCCTATACCTCTGCAAGTCATTTCTCCATATCAAGATTCACCACCACTGCTTGCTCTGCCTGCACCGCTGCCTGATGTTGAAGGAACACAAGATATTGGTAAAATTTATGGTGAGTAATCTTCGCCTTAAAATCCCTATAATGGAAAAACTACTGGAGCCCAAGATCTATCAATAGAGTTTAGTTCAGAAATATTTGCCTCTGCAAAGGATTCACAAAATCATATAACTGAATTTGGAACCAACCAGATGGAGGATGTTGAAACACTTCATGATAATATCCAAGGAATAGAGCAAGTGGAATCACAACAAATCTCCCTATTTGCAATATCCATTCCATGTTTTCCTTAGGTTAAATCAATTGAGAAGATAATTTTTAATTTCTCAAAGGATAAGAAAGGGAAAAAGATAGCAAAGTTTGATTTTGAATCTGAGGGTAAACAACCCACTTTAAGAAGGTCAAAAAGATTACTATCAAAGAAAGTGTGGTCAAGTTATGAATTAGAGAAAGAAAAAAGAGCATCTACTTAACTCTTAAATTTACTGCTGGACCCAGTGAACCACCTTCATCTGGGGATTCATTAGAATCCACTAGGGATTTTTATGTAGACAAAACAGACTCAAAGAATGAGGAAGGAACACAGTAAAAATTAGAGTCCAATGAAGATGTTGCAGAAGTGTTGTAATATCTGGTCAGAAAGAAAAATTAGAAGCAGAGGAAATGAAGGAGAAAGAGTCATCTAATTCTGATCTTCAAGTAAGAAATGCTTACTTCTCTGTATTTTATTCTCTTGCAAATAAAAATTTATGGCCTAAAGTTCTGCAAATTAAAATTCACTCTAAAAGAAGAATTTATATAGGTGATCATCATAAATGGGGTAATGTTGATATTTTGGAAAAGAGGAATTTGTTAGGATATATGCTATGGCAGCCCCCTAGGTGAGGTGTGATTCAAGAGTTCTATTATAATCTACCTAAGAGGTTCAAAGATCCTAAATCTGCTAAATATAGTCAAGTGTGTGTTAGAAAAAGAATATACCATATCACTCCTAATATCATCAATGAATTCTTGGGATAACCTAGGGTTGTAAATAATAAGTTAACCGAAGGTATGGATGAAATAGATGTAGCCTTGAGTTGGGAATGTTATTAAGAAGTGACCTTCTAGTAAGGAGAAATTTCGTGCTAAATATTTAACTCTCATGTATGCCTTACTTCATAAAATTACCATTCGTAACTTGACTCCTATAACAAACAGTACTGTGGTTATGAAAGAACAGGCAGTCCTACTTTACTGCGTTGGTATTAATTAGGCTTGTGATCTTAGGAAGCTGATATTCAAGACAATTGGTCTCTTAGGTGGATCTAACACTACTCATGGTATACTTTATTTCTCTTCCTTGGTTTATAGTCTACTAACCTCTCAAGGTTTTGTTAAGAAGGGATCAAAGACATTGGAGAGTCCTCCAAGACCCAAACGAGCATCTTACAGGCTATTTTATGGGACTCGTATCAATCATCTTTCTCAAACTGCTAAGGAAAAGGCACCAGCTACATATATTGCATATGTTGCAACAAATGTTCCACTAAATGTTACAACATCCTCTGCTTTGTTGTTATGTTTAGAGATTGAGCTAGCTGAGACTCATAAATATATCTAATATTGGACTGAGAGAGAAGTAGAGGTTCTTAGACTGATTCATGAGCATAAGTCTTATATATCTGCTGATCCACCTTTGACCACTTTTAGGCAAAAAAAAGGGAGAATGAAGTGTTGTTGCTGATGCACAAGTCCAGGAAGAGCAATATGTTGTTGGTTCTGATGATGATGCTATAGAGAAAGAGTCTTCTAAAGATAATAATGATGATGAGATAGAAATAGAGACAAGTGATGAGGAAACTGATGAAGATGATGATTGATTATCCTTTTTGTATTTATTCTAAAAATATTTTTTGCTTTGATCTGTTGATAAGTACATTGGTACTCTAGACATTTATGGTGATCTTTTGTGTTTCATCTTGATGAATTTTATTTGCTCTAGCTTTTGGTTCAAATATGCAGGGGGAGTACGTAATACACAATCCTTACACTACTCACTTGGCCAATGTGATTCATTCATTACATGCTACTTATATGCTAATTTGCATTAACATTTACATGGCATCATATATAGCATTCTTAATCATTAGACCTCTAATGCTATCACATGATATTAGTGATTGAGATCTTATAACGTAATTAAGATATTCTATATTTAAATAAGAAAAAGAATAGATTGTTCGATATATTGGATATTCATAGGTTATATGTTATAATTTTAAAAGTGTTAAAGATGTTACTAGTAAGTTTATATGATTCGATTTAATTAGATCGATGTGTTTTAAAAGTATACATCCATGGATTAACATACTTGGAATATTGGACATGATATAATGTGATTTAAGTGTCATAATACAAGGTTCATATGTGCATATGATTTTAGAAATGCAAACTAGACAATCATTTAAGAATCGGATGTCAATCGATTTGGAGATTGAATGAACAGACATAGAAATTACCTATGGGAATGAATGGTGACTAAGATAGGTTGCAACCAAATAAAAATAGGTGAGACACACAAGATTATAGCTACAAGATAAGGGAGAAATTCAAATTTTACCACTACATGCCACCTCAAACTTATACCATCTCAGACTTAGACTTTTCAAACTAGCACCTCAACCTATTCTTCACTCATAAGCTAACAACCACGACTTGAACCTTCTTTTGCACCATTTTAGCTTTCAAATACATATCAAAATCTCTCTAAATAGGTCCTAAGTGATTCCAACCAAAAAAGAAGGCAAAACAAGCAAAAGGGGGAGAAATAAATAAGTTCAAGTAAAAAATTATTGCAAGGTGAGCTTAACCTACGGGTTTGGCATGACTTTTAGATTTATTTTGAGGTTTATTGGCTTATTAATCTTTGAATACTATTTATAAATGTGTTAGGATGTTATTAGATAGGCGTTGGTACACAAAGAAAGTGTTTTTGGTTGCAAATACTTGATAGAAAATACTTGTGCTAAAAACTGTCACCTTGTTGTATTCTTGTATTTTAGGCTTCAAAAGTGTATGGTATATTGAATAAAACCTGTAGGTATCATCATATACATGTTCATGTATAAGTTAAGAGTAATAGAATAAATTTTCATCGATTAGAAATTACAATATGCATGATAATTAAAGAGATGCTCAGAACTGTCTCCATCAAATTTCAGATTCTGTCATATGAGAAGGGGGACTGGTTTTACAGGATTAAATCCATTAGTTTTGGCAAGAATATGAGCTGGTTGTCTCTTTGTATATGTCATCTAACTGTGGTGAAAATTTGGGAGTGATTGAATATACTTAAGGGTGCCAAAACTATTAATGTCATGAAGTGCGCAAAACTGTTATGGTAGAAAAATCTATTTCATATACTGTGAAGGGAGCTAAACTTGGGAAGCTATATCCATGAATTTTATCCATTCTATAACATGGTTACATTTTTTTTTATGTTAGATAAGTGTGATAAAAATTGGGGAGTGAATGACTATGTCTAAGGGTATCAAAATCATCATACAAATTAATGTGGCAGCAAGAAAATATGAAGTTGTGAATCTGTCCCATTTAGTTCATTAACATGTTCCAACATAGATGTGGTTAATTTGATCCCTAAATTTTAGGGGGATGTTATAAGAGCTAAAATACATCAATTAATTGAGGTTAGTATATATTTAAGAAGTGGAACTAAGGTGCATAAAAGGTTGTATTTGGTTATAATTTCTAAATGGTAAAGTTGTTTAATTAAATTGAGATTCAAGATTTTTATACTACATTAGGTATAATGAACTTCTTAATTGAGGATTATAATTGATATCTTGTATTTTTATAGATTTTTTCACATCTAGGGTTGCAAAGTAATACTTAAAAAACCTAGAAGTAACACACAACAGATCAAAGGTAAGTCAAGATTCATTTGCAACTACAATACATAGACATAGTAAATATGTGATTTATATGTAATACCATAGATCATATGTGCATAGCAAAAGGTGCACATTATTGTCATTCATGTCCATTGAGCATACATACGTGGGCATTAGCATGTGCATGCATCATATACGAGCATTATGATAAATCTTGAATTGCACGGCATCATTCTAAGAAAGAAAAATATTATGCTGACTACTACTAGTGCACCGAAGCATACATGAATTTGCACGGTTGTATGCATAGATTTACAGGTTCGCATGCATGGATTTGCATGCTTATATGATTATTGGCCATTGGATTATGGCGATGTGCAGAGCTCTTTTCCAGTACATGGGATAGTAGCATTGGTCAGGGGCCCAAGAAATAAATGATTTTGAGAAAAATATTTTGATGTATGGAATTGCATTATCGGCATAGCATTTTGAGATGCATGACTTGTATTGTGGATTATTATTTGACATGCATAATCTTTATTTACTGAGCGTTAGCTCATATAGTTTATGTATTGTAGGTGAGTCTGGTGATACTTAATTCCATGGACTTACTAAGTAAGCCGTTGAGGTTCCTACAGGTTTTGAGATTAGTGTACATGGATGACGACCTACTAGGTTGTGTTGTAGGGATATTCTAATTTTTACAATCATTATTATTGTGTAAATTGTTGCTATATATAAAGGATTACAAGATGCAAAATGTCCTTACTTCTTCCGAAAGTATAGGCTATTATTTTGATTTTTGAGTCTATAGTATTATAACTTTGGGATATTTTATCCTATATAACTCTTGAAATTTTATAGTAAATAAGTTTGAGAATAGCGTGACTGTGATAAGTGCTGTGTTTTTATATAAATGGTAATTTTTCTATATACAGGGTTATATATAAGAAAATACTTTTACTGTTCAACAGTTGACAAAAAATTATATATATACACATGTACACACATGTGCTACCTTGTCAAAATTATTGTTATATCAATATCTATATTCAATGTTGGGGGGTGTTACAGAGTAGGGGCTAGTATTTTATGTTGGATGTGATAAGAGCAGTGTTGTAACATTTATGTTACAGCATTTTGATATTGTTATTGATACTGAATTTTGAAAATATGTATCTAAGTTTTATGGAGAGTTTTAGTTGATTTTGACAAAAAATGCCGAAGGGGGGAGAATGTTAATGTGAGAAAGGATTGGCATTATGGAAACTAGCAATTTGCATAAAAATCAGGTTTGCAAGAAATGTTGTAAGAGATGTTGCAACATTGGTGGAATAGAGTTTAATTAATTAATTATAACTATTCTGTACAGGTTTCCATAATTTAGGGATTCTTAAAATAAAGTATTTTGTAAAGTTGCATGCATGATAAATATGTTGAAATTAAAGATACTCTTATGTGTTTTGATTATGTAAGAGAAGATTTGCATAATCTCATGGATAAGGCAACAAATCAAGGAATTGATATCTTTTGGATATGTACCAATCAATACCCGATTTTAAGAGGATTGGGACAGGAATAAATGGTTGTATATATGCCAGGTCTCAACATTTAAGAAACGATGTGGATAAACTGTATAGTGCCACAAAAGAAATTCAAGGGTGAGACAAGTTTACTCTCATACATTTTTCGAAAGAAGAAGATAAAAAGTGTTTGGGAGATGACCGCATCAGTCACATAAAGGAGTTCAGAGTTGGAGAGAGTCTAGCAATGCTTATTACTCATATACATTCTACGAGAGAAAAAGATGAAGGTTTTTCAGGAAAAGACTGCATCAGCCATCTAAAAAAGTTCATAGTTAGACATAATTTAGCAGTGTTGTTTACTTATATACATTCTTCAAGAGCAGAATGTAAAGATTTTCGGGAGAAGACCGCATCAGCCATTTGAAGGAGTTTAGAGTTAGAAGGAGTCCAGCGGTACTGATTAAAGTCGAGAGTAACTTGCAGGAACAACTAATTAGTGGAATGCATAGGATGATCCTCATTTAAAAAGAGAGTTTTTAAATTGATTTAATTCCAAGAATTGTATTCTGTGAATTATAACTAATTAGTAGATTGTTTTTTCTTTGAGCGTAGCCTTGTGCATGTAGAATATTTTGTAATTAAAACACGTAAAAATACTTGTATTTTCTTTTTTATTTTCACTACGTGTTCCATGTAGATGTTACAATATTTTTCATAATATTTAGGATTTAATAAAAATGCGCAATAAGTTTCATCAAATGTGATGGGAAGAGTTAATCCATTATTAAATAATCTTCTAGGACCTAAATAGAGGCTGTAAATCTCTGATCTCGGTTTTTTGGGGTTTCTACCCTAATACAATTATATATCACTATTATGAGAATTGCTGGAGCAAGTATTTTTCAATCCGGGGTTCTACACTTAAGGGTGGTAGTTTTGCAAATTGGATTTTTTATTTCAAATAATATTTTTTCTATTTTAATAATATTAATATATGTTAAATATATAAAATATTATTTTATATATATTAAAAATATTAAAATAGAAAATTGAATACCGAAAGTTTTCGACAAAGATCAAAGAGTACAATATACCTCCCAAGCGATTATCTCTGTCCTTCTCGCAGGGATAGTGCAGTGTATGATTGGTGATTGATAAGGTAGGTCTTGTACGGCAAGCTTCCGCCGGTGTACTGTTTTATCGAGACTTGATATTGATAGCATTGCACTGTTTTCTACCACTTCATTCGTGTATCTGAAAGTCTATTATCGCAAACAATTGAAATAAAAATTGAAGCAACTCAAACCAATTACTCTTTTTACATTGGGCCATAAAACCATTATTCGGTGCACCAAATTGAAATAAAAAATTCGGTATAAAATTGTACTGAAAAATTAGATTTAATATTTAATTTTAATTTTTAAGAAAAATTTGATATTCAATTTTAGTTTTTACAAAAATTTGATATTCGATTTAGTTTGTTATTAGTTTCGATTTACAACAAGTTTGAATTTGTAATTATATGTATATTTATTATTTATATAAATATTCTTATATCTATTATTTGTTTAGAGTATTTTTTATTTTTTTACTTATCAAAAATAAAATATAAAAATATAACAATATTTTTTATTATTTAATTCTTTTTTTTTTAAATTCGGTTAACCAAAATATAGAACGAATTAACCAAAAGAAATTTGGTAAGAATTGGACGGAATAATTAATTTGATTTCGTATTTGGTATGACATTTTAATATACCAAATTTTTTATTTACTAAAATTTCGGTTTGATTAGATTCAATTTTACCATATAAACACCCTTAATTTTTTATTGCATCACTTTAGCCCTTTTATTTTTTTAAAAGATTTACTTAATTATCTTATAATTTGAGAAATAATTATGAATTTGTAATTTCGCCCCTTAAGTCTATAATTAAACAAAAATGAAAATTAGGAACAAGAATAGTACAACCTCTTCCTATCCCATCCACACCAACCCAAGAAGAATATTCAGTTGGATTAATTACATTAAAATAGTTGATGAAAAAAATATGTTTATTAATAATCAGTTTAAATGAGCCTAGAACAGATTACAAGAAATATTTTTTTTTCCCTTTTAAAGGGTGAAATTACATTATATCTACTTATTTTTTCAAAGTCATAGATGGCACAAAGTACTAGTGGTACTCAATGTTTTATACTTCCATTAACTATGGGTTTTTTTTTTTCTAGCTTTCATTTGACTTAAGGGCAAATTTGGTTGAATCTTTGGTAAATAAAGTGTTATTTTGAGAAACTTTGGTAATTGAAATATTAAAAAAATTTAGAAAGAACAAAATGATGCACTAAAAAGATGGAAGGGGTACTCTCATTTTTAACTGTAGTTCACGGGGACAAAATGAAATTTACTTTAGTACTTTTTATCATTTGAATCTTTCATCTAGGACTTGTACAACTCCATTACCAATGGTATGTAAATCTGTCCCTCACAAACACAAGAAAATTTAGGAGTAAAGTCGGTGAATATAGCCCAAAAGCTAAGAGCCCAAAAAGGCCCATTTTGGGGTCCAATGCACCACCTTCACCCTATTTAGCCCTATAATCACAAATACATTACGAAGCCTGTCCTATTTTGGAGACTATGATAAGCCCACACGGCCCTCCACGGTGAGGCTAAAGGGCACGGGATCCTTTGGGTTTTGTACCCGAGGATTGGAAATTTTATTACTATTTTTGTTCCACTTGTATCTTAAGGGACAGGTCATCTTAAAGGATAATTTGATATTATATTTCACACACACACGCTAAAAACACTTAGAACACGCCCAACGTAGCTTTAGATTCACAAAGAAACACATATATTTGCATACAAAAATTCTCTCCACTCTTCTCATTTTCTCCACTCAAGCACATGAACAGTCAAAAAACACCCACTTCCACTCACAAATATATACATATACCTCATGTATCATACAATATATACATCCCACTCACATATACACATAAAAATACATGTATCCTTGCTATTCTCAAAGAAAATTTCAAGTTAGAAGAAAGGAGAGAAGTCAAGTCCATTAGCTCGGGAAGAAAAGGGGAGCATTTCAAGATTTGGCTTTATTGTAAGTTTTGCTAATCTTTGGAAACTCTAGAAATTCCCTCTTCCAAGATCAAAGAGATTGAATCCTTAGGATTCTGGCATGGAGTGATGGATTAATGTGTATTGACTATTGAGAAGTGGCTGTTTTTTTTAACAATATTTGATATTATGGTCTATTTCCTCATTTTCTTGTATTTTTTCATATTTAGTGATTTTAACCGTTGTAGGACTAAACGTCTATTATTGTACTAAAAGTTATAGTTTATAGCAATGGTCCAAGTCCAATCTTGAAATCGTACAATAGTCCAAATGTAATATTATGATTGTGGCCCTGCCATGAGAGCAATTGTTGTCATATAGGTCAATAATTTCCTCCTTTACAATTGTCATGAGGCAATTGCTGCCACAGAGACCAATAATCCCCTACTTAACAATTGTTTCTTATGGGAATCAAACCTGTAATCTTGGCTTTGCCTACCGTTGTGTCAAAAATTATTGGAAATTAGGTCAATTTTAGGACCGTTGACCCAATTGGTATCTATATTTGATATGGACTTTAATTCCATAATTTGGATGTGATTAAGTTTTCTAATAAGATTGAGATTCTTCCTTATGTAGGAAGAGAGGTATCTGCATATATATCAAATCTCAATCATTATGGAATATGTGAATTAATGTATTCTCCTAGAAAATACTCTCTATAATTCTCTCAATTCTTTCTCTTTCAGTCTTTTCTTGGAGCATCACCATAGATATCAAAGGATTTGAAGTGTATAATTCAATAAATAACTCTAGTAGTTATTCATCACCAACTAGAAAGGTATATTCAAAGTTCGATCAAAAAAAGGTTGGTAGACGAGCTTAATTTGGGATACGTATATTGATAATCCACTATGTATGGTAAAACTCGATCCACTTATATTGATATGAATATGTGATTCATATTATTGTTAATTTACTAACAAAAACTATAACTGATAGCAATGGGGCAACCCAAATCTTTGACCATACAACCTAAGTATCATGTTTCGACTAGAGTACCTGCATAACAATTATTGCTACATTGGCCAACAATTCTCTCCACATTAATTGCCATAAGGTATTGCTGCCTCAAAGCCCAACAACTATTTTTTCATTTGGTAACATGTATATTATTGCTATTTCATGCATATTTGCTCACACATTGTAACACCCCTTAACCTCACTGTAGAGCCTAAACAAGCTGATATAGTTAAGTCAAGAAATATTATTTTTTCATCAATATTAGAGTTATGGTTTAATAAAAGTTCTCATTTTCAACTATAAGAGAAAGAACTTGAATCGTTTTAAACACACCATATACATATATCAAACTGAGTATATATGTTTACAAAACCATAACAGAGCAGCTTATTTAAAACCAAAACAGAGTTTTCAAAAGAAACTACAAAATAATTCGAAGCATGGCATATGAACAAATCTCTATCCGGCCGCTCTAGAGACTCAGTCAACCTCTAAACTTGTACATTTTCATCTGCATCACATGAATCTAATGAGCCAAAAGGCTTAGTAAGATGAAACTGATGCAATAACAAATAACATATATGCACATCTCATAAATCATTAAATATATTATTCTATTTAATAACTTTCATTCATAAATCATTCTTTAGGGCCCTTGAAGTGTGGTACCTAACTAATAGCGATAGACCGTGGTTTTTGGAACATGTTCATAATGATTGACCAATAAGAGAACTAATACGGGGTTTTTATACTTGGTTTTTCAACCTCAGGTATTAGCCGTATTCTATCTCATTCATTATGACTTTCCTATATCAGTTTTCCAATCTCAAGTACTTGTCACCATTTGTTGGGTCCGTCGGTCCCTCCTGCGTCCCTTGTCTACCCGACCATCAATCAAGTACCATACTTCCTTTTCAAAAACCTCATTTTATTCTTAATAGTGTCATGCTTCATAAACCATAAATGCATCAAACATTACATCATTTGACAAACAATAACAATCACATTAAAACATGAACAAACATTATATGATTCTTGTGATGCAGCAAATGAAAGCTTCAACTTACCTCAAGTCTACTTTGTGACAAGTGAAACAATTAGTTTTCTTAATTGAAGGGTACAATCAATTTAAGTTAGAACCAAATTTACGTTATATTAATTTAGATTGTGTTTATGTTTTAGGGACTACCCTAATAATTATGCTTGAATTATTAGTTATTTAATGGCTGCCCTAATATTTAATGTCTTGAATTACTAGTAAAATATGGAGTATGCATTGTTTTTAAGGTTATGTAATTGATATAGAATTATTTACAAAAGATTGAAAAGTGTATATGAGCTTTAACTAGAATAGACTAAATGATTTATAAAAAGGATATTAAATGGTACATGATTTGATTATATTAGGCCTTTAACACATCGTATCTTCCAAAGAGATTGTTATTTAAAGCAAATATTTAGGAAAATAATCACTTTAGAATGTAACAAGTATGGAGCAATATGAATAATTCATTTCATGGACATTCAACACATCAATCTTTCTTAACCGAGATACCAAGTTTTTCACTGCAAAAAGACACTTAAGGAATATGTTAATTCAAGAAACAAACATTTGATCTTATATTTCATATACTAATGAATGTTAAAGCATAACTAGAGCATATAATAATAATTATTCAAGTTCGTGCAATCATGTTATTTGTATGCCATAACTCAATAATACACATTGATTAGATGGATATTCATGCAAGATGCTTATTATTAGCTATGTATGAGAGCATTTCTTCTTCTCTTTCCCACGTGGCCTCTTCTATAGAATGATTCCTCCACAATACTTTTACAAGTCGAATCTTTTTCGTTCTCAACTCTTTTTTCTTCTGATCCAAAATTTGCACTGGTTTCTCTTCATAAGCTAAACCAGGAGTCAATTACAACGGTTCATAACTCAACACATGAGAAGGGTTTGAAATGTACTTTCTCAACATAGATACATGGAAAATATTGTGAACACTAGATAATGATGGAGGTAAGGCCAATCTATAAGCTTTATCACCAACTCTTTCGAGAATCTCCAATGGGCCGACATACCTTGGGCTAAGTTTTTCTTTCTTTCCAAATATCATAACACCTTTCATGGGAGCTACTTTTAAGAACATATGATCCCCAATGTCAAACTATAGATCTTTTCTCCATTTATCTGCATAACTTTTCTGTCTACTCTGCGCAATCTTCATTCTCTCTCGTATCTTCTCCATTACCTTAGCGGTATGTTGAACTATTTTTGAACCAAGTAGACTTCGTTCTCCAACTTCATCCCAATGAACTGGAGATCTATATTTTCTTCCATACAATGCTTCATAAGGTGCCATTCCAATTGTTAATTGATAGCTATTATTATAAGTAAACTCCACTAATGGAAGCTTTGCATCCCAACTCCCTTGAAAATCTAGCACACAAGTGCTTAACATATCCTCTAATATATGAATAACCCTCTCTGATTGCCCATCACTTTGTGGATGAAATGTTGTACTGAATGCAAGTTTCGTTCCCATGGCACTGTGTAAACTTAGGATCTCTGTCAGACACTATTGAAACTGGCACCCCATGTAACCTGACTATCTCTTTAATATATTGTTGAGCATACTGGTCCATATTGTATGTGGATTTCATTGAGAGAAAATGGGTTAATTTAGTTAATCTGTCAATAATCACCCATTTGAAATTATACCCCTTTTGTGTTCTAGGTAATCCAAGCACAAAGACTATTATAATGTGCTCCCATTTCCACTCTGGAATCAATAAAGACTTCAACAACCCTGATGGTGTTTGATGTTCAATCTTAACTTGTTGACAATTAGACATTCAGCCACAAATTTTATTATATCTCTCTTCATTTTAGGCCACTAATAATGTTATTGTAAGTCCTTATACATTTTTGTGCTACCTGGGTGTACTGAGTAAGGAGTAGTATGAGCTTCTTCTAAAATATCTCCTTTCATGGCCTTGTCAAATGGCACACACAGTCTCCCTTTATATCGAATAATCCCATCATCAGTAACAGAGAAGTCTGGCCTCTTTCCAGCCTCAATCATTCTTTTCAATCTACACAAATGCATGTCCACCTTTTGACCTTCTCTAATTCTATCTTGAAGTGTAGGTCTCAACACTGAGGCTGACAACGAACACTTTTTCCCTTTAGGTACAATTTCAAGCTCTAATCTTTACAAATTCAGTAATATTGACTTTTGTATAACAAAAAGAGAAGATGTGGATTTTCTGTTCAATATATCTGCAACCACATTCGCTTTACCAGGATGATAGTTGATCACATAATCATAATCCTTCACAAGTTCTAACCATCTTCTTTGTCTCATATTCAGCTCTTTTTGGGTAAAGATGTACTTCAAACTCTTATAATCTGTGTATATCTCACACTTCTCACCATACAAATAATGTCTCCAAATTTTCAAGGCAAAAACCACAGCAAGAAGTTCCAAATCATAGGTTGGATAATTCTTTTCATATTCCTTCAATTGCCTTGAAGCATAGGCAATAACCTTACCATTTTACATCAAAACAGCACCCAAATCATTTTTTGAAGCATCGCTATACACTACGAATCCACCAATTCCAGTTGGAATGGTAAGAACAGGAGCTGTAGTCAATTTATGTTTCAGTTCTTGAAAACTTCTTTCACAAGCATCGGTCCACAAGAACTTCACATTCTTTCTTGTCAACATTGTCATTGGAGTTGCTATCTTTGAAAACCCCTGAACAAATCGTCGATAGTACCCTGCTAATCCCAAGAAACTTCTTACTTCTGATACATTTGTTGGTATTGGCCACTTAATGACAGCTTCTACCTTGCCCGGATCAACAGAAATACCATCTTTGGATACTATATAACCTAAGAATGCCAGTTGTTCAAGCCAAAACTCACACTTCTTGAATTTAGCATACAACTATTTTTCCTTAAGAACTTGCAGCACAATCTTCAAATGTTCTTTGTGCTCTTCTTTATCCCGTAAATAAATTAGGATATCATCAATAAATACAATCACAAATTTATCAAGATATTGCTTGAACCCTATTCATTAGATCCATAAAAGCTGCAAGGGCATTGGTTAAACCAAAAGGTATCACTAGAAATTCATAATGTACATACCTTGTTCAAAATGCAGTCTTTGGTATGTCTTCTTCCTTGATCTTCAATTGATGATACCCAGAGCGCAAATCAATCTTAGAAAATACAGATGCTCTCTGCAATTGATCAAACAAATCATCTATTATTGGGAGTGGATACTTATTCTTGACTGTTATTTTATTCAACTCTCTGTAATCAATGCACAACCGCAATATACCATCCTTCTTTTTCACGAACAACACATGTGCTCCCCAAGGAGAATAACTAGGGTGAATAAAACCCTTATCAAGCAATTCTTGCAATTGAACTTTTAACTCTTTCAATTCTATTGGTGCCATTCGGTATGGTGATTTAGAAATAGGAGTAGTTTCTGGCATAACATCAATCACAAATTCAATCTCTCGATTCGGTGGTAGTCCAGGTAAATCATCTGGAAATACCTCAAGAAATTCTTGAACCACATTTACATTTTCTGGCTTCAATTGTGTTTCAACTGAGGTATCCAGAACACTTGCCAAATATCCAACACAACCTTTATTCAACATCTTTTGAACTTTCAAAGCAGATATAATTGGTAAGGACCGTGAGAATAAGGTACTACTAAACACAAACTGTTCTTCTCCAGGTGGCTGAAAAATCACAATCTTCTAGTTACAATCAATTGTTGCATGATATTTGGTAAGCCAATCCATACCTAGAATAACCTCAAAATTTGGTATCGATAAAACAACGAGATCTGCATAGAGAGTCCTATCAGTAATCTGAATAGAATAAGCCCTTAACATTTGGTTGGAATCCATTTCTTCCCCGGATGGAACAGTCACACTGTACCTTACTTTTAATAAATCTGGTGTAATACACAATTTTCTCACAAATACACGTGATGCAAATGAATGTGTAGATCCAGAATCTATCAATGCAATTGTAGGTATCCCATAAATTAAAATAGTACCTGTGATTACAGAAGCATCTGCATCGGCTTGTTCTTGTGTCATTGCATACACTCTCGCCTGAACTTTCCCCTGCACTGTTAGGCAATCCTTTGCTATATGTCCAGGCTTTTTACACTTAAAGCAACAATTAGTACCACTATAGCATTCTCCAAAATAATTCTGCCCACACTTAGCACATTTAGGCCTTTCAACTGTAGTAGAAGTCTGCCCAACTCTAGGACGTTTTTCATTCCCTTGGTTTGATTTTTGCTCTCCTTTCTTCCACTGATTCAGATTTCTGGGAGTGAATACTTGCTTCTTTTGTTGATGAAATTTCTCAATCTCTTTCTCATATAAGTCAGCCATCAAAGCCTTGTCCACCAGTTCCCTGAACTCTATTACTGAAGACATTCTCACATCTCTTCTAATTTCAAGATTAAGGCCCCTCAAGAAATGATCCATCTTCTCATTGTTGTCTCTGGCAATGTATGACACGTACTTGCAACCTTATTCAAATTTTCTCACATAATCACATACATACATACCTCCTTGTTTTAACTCCAAATTTTTTTTTACTTTGAGCGATCTAGCATCTCTAGTTAAATACTTATCATAAAATATTATTTTCAACCTCTCCCAAGTTAGCTCTTCCATATTCAATGCAAGTTTAGCTCCTTCCTACCAGGTTCTAGCATCCTTCTTCAACAAGAAGATTACACAGAGTACCTTCTCAGCATCATCAATTCTCAGGTAGTCAAAGATAGTATCCAATGATTTAACCCATTCCTCTGCAACCATAGGATCAGACCCACCAATAAAATCAATAGGTTCCATCTTTCTAAACTTCTCATATAAATTGTTGTATATGTTCACCATACATTCTAGTTTGTTGTTGAATGAGATCAGTCAAATTGTCCACCACACTATGATTACCCTCATGATCATCCATTGTCTTCATTTTTGGTGCCATGACATGATATGCATTACCCAATTTCATTCCATTCATTCGCCAATAATAAATGCATAATCATGACAATAACATGGAATGAAATATAATCAAATAAACATAAAGGCAACTAAACAAGTAGTTTATCGAGTTTCCCAGCCAGGATGTGTTCATATGCCTCTTTTATCTACAGGAACGACTAAACCTCCGCTCTGATACCATAAACTGTAACACCCCTTAACCTAACTGCAGAGCCTAAACAAGCTGATACAGTTAAGTCAAGAAATGTTAATTTTTCATCAATATTAAAGTTATGGTTTTAATAAAAGTTCTCATTTATAGCTATAAGAGAAAGAACTTGAATCGTTTTAAACACACCATAAACATATATCAAACTGAATACATCTGTTTACAAAACCATAACAGAGCAGCTTATTTAAACACAAAATAGAGTTTTCAAAATAAACTACAAAATAATTCGAAGCATGGCATATGAACAAATCTCTGTCCGGCGGCTCTAGAGACTCAGTCAACCTCTAAATCTGTACATTTTCACTTGCATCACATGAATCTAATGAGCTAAAGGCTCAGTAAGATGAAACTGATGCAATAACAAATAACATTTATGCACATCTCATAAATCATTAAATGCATTATTCTATTTAATAACTTTCATTCATAAATTATTCTTTAGGGCCCTTGAAGTGTGGTACCTAACTAATAGTGATAGACCGTGGTTTTCGGAACCTGTTCATAATGATTGACCAATAAGAGAACTAATACGGGGTTTCCATACTTGGTCTTTCAACCTCAGGTATTAGCTTTATTCTATCTCATTCATTGTGGCTTTCTTATACCAATTTTTCAACCTCAAGTATTTACCACCATTTGTTGGGTCCATCGATTCCTCCCGCGTCCCTTGTCTACCCGACCATCAATCAAATACTATACTTCATTTTCAAAAACCTCATTATATGATTAATAGTGTCATGCTTCATAAACCATAAATGCATCAAACATTGCATCATTTGACAAACAATAACATTCACATTAAAATATGAACAAACATTATATGATTCTTGTGATACAACAAATGAAAGTTTCAACTTACCTCAAGTCTACTTTGTGGCAAGTGAAAAAACCAATCTTTTTGGAAGATAGGATGTGTTAAAGGCCTAATATAATCAAATCATGTACCATTTAATATCCTTTTTATAAATCATTTAGTCGATTTTAGTTAAAGTATGAATACACTTTTCAATCTTTTGTAAATAATTCCATATCAATTACATAACCTTAAAAATAATTCATACTTCATATTTTACTACTAATTCAAAATATTAAACATTAGGGCAACCATTAAATAACTAATAATTCAAGCATAATTATTAGGGCAACCCCTAAAATATGCACACAATCCAAATTAACATGACGTAAATTCAGTTCTAATTTAAATTGATTGTACCCTTCAATAAAACAAACTAATTGCTATTGCTTTCAATCATTCAAAGGAACTTCCAAATATAATATAAGCATTACAAGATTAATAGAAATAAGTAAATTAAGCATATTTCACATGACTATCAATTTTGCTAAAAACTAGCTTAACTAGCTTGGTTTTCAACGGTTGCAAAAATCAACGATTTTCAAGCTTAAAAAGGGTGGAACTTGTTCTAGTTTGTGTTGTATAAATTCGTGTGGATTGAATTCAATTTTTGTGAGTATGAGAGTGTAGAATTTTAGGAGAAACTTAGGAGAATAAGGGCTGGTCATTTTTGAGGTGCTTCCACAAGAATTATGAATGAAAATAATTTCTTTGACCTTTCAAAAAGAGGTAAGTGGACGGTGATGATTGGTTGCATCATGCTTGGTGTCTTCTCATACCAAAAGCTACGTTCATGGGCTAAGGAGATGACAAAAATTGATTCTTTGGTGTTATAATCAAGTGCAATGCAGTTTAAAATGATTTCATGCAACCTAGTCAACCAACTAATCAAATTGCACCATTTTGCATACTTTTAGTTCTTAGCCAAATGTAACATATTTAAAGCAATTATTTAGGCAAATAATCACTTTAGAATGTAACAAGTATGGAGCAATACGAATAATTCATTTTATGCCCATTCAACACATCAATCTTCCTTAACCGAGATACCGAGCTTTTCACTACAAAAAGGCACTTAAGGAATATGTTAAATCAAGAAATAAAAGTTTGATCTCATATTTCATATACTAATGCATGTTAAAGCATAACTAGAGCATATAATAATAATTATTCAAGTTCGTGCAATCATGCTATTTGTATGACATAATTCAATAATACACATTGATTAGATGCATATTCATGTAAGATAATTATTATTGGCTATGTAGGAGAGAATTGGGCATTACACACATCATCATTTTAGGCCGTGAAAACTAATTTTTAGCATTTTTCCACATCTTCTCCATTTTTATGAAATAAGGGTATTTCAATCATTTTGCCTTTTAGGGTGTTTTTGTCATTTCACTTGTATTTTTTATATTTTAGGAATTTTTGGATATTATCTAAATTCCATGATTTTTCAAAATTTTCCACTCATTTCTCCTATTTTTTTCATTTTTACAAAGAAAACGGCATTTTTGTCATTTCACCCCTGGGCGTATTCTCATCATTCTCTTGCATTTCAATATTCTTGTACATGTTTCAGCTTCTATAGAATCATTACAATTTTTTTTATTTTTTTTCCGTTTTTCCCAAACTAATACATCATTAGGGGCCTTTTTTCTTAATTTTCCCTCGGGAGTTATTTTAACATTTTACACGCATTTCAGCATTTCTAGACATTTCTGAACGTATTCTTTCATATTTTCTATTTTTAGGCATCTTCTAGGAATTATCACTATTTTCCAAAATGCGATCATTTTAGATTCCAGAAGGGTACTTTGGTCATCTTAGGCTCTAAGGAGGGCGTTTTATACATTCAAATAATGTTTTTATAATTGGACCCGTGACCAAACTGGTTTTATTAAAATTAACGGTTCAACTGGTCGGACCGGTTTAATGAAAATTAATTATATTTTCTTATTTTATTATATAAAATAATAATATAATAAATTAATTGTTATGTAATACATTTTAAATGTAAAAATAAATAAATAGCTACATAAAAACACATATAACAAAACACAAAATTCAAATAATCACATAAATATAACAAAATATCAAATTTAAACCTTTATAAAAATGTAAAACAAAAAATTAAAATCGGTCAAACCGATTTTGGCCGATTTTGACCGATTTTGACCTGTCAAAACGGTTTTTTGGTCTAACCGGATCGGACCGACCTCCGGTTCCCGGTTGAACTGGCCGGTCCGGTCCAATTTTGACAACATTACATTCAAATGCATTCTTGGCATATTGGCCTCAAAAAAGATACCTTAGTTTCTTTTGAGCATTTTTCATGCAATTATGCCCATCAAAGGCATTTTAATTGTTTCCATGCATTTTTGGCCTGTCAAGGGCAACTTGATAATTTCAAGCATAGTTGCACTCGAAGGGCATCTTGGTCATTTCACACACATCTTGGCCCAACAAGGGTCTTTAGACAATCACACACTCATGGTCACACCATTAGCTATTTTGTAGGTATATTTCCACTCTTAGATATTTTTTTTAGGCACTTTCACCAACAGTAGTGCACAAAACTGCTACACCCACATCCTTGTACCATATGCATTAACATTTACACTTGTATGCTCGTATTTTTGCATTGCATAGGCTTTAATTGTCATCCCATGAAATGTGATGTATCTATGTAAACTCTATGAAATGTATAGTAGAGTATATGAAATTAAAGAGTATATGAAATAATTAAAATGCCTATGCATATGAAATTTAGTAATGTAAATGTAAATGAGTAAATCAAATCATTTATGTAAAGAAAATCATTTAGATACTCTTATGTAAAAGAGAAAGACATTACTTCATATACTCTTAAGTATGCAATTAAAGCCTATGCAATGTGTAAAATTAAAGACTATATTTTTATATTTCATTACTTTTCATACACATTACATTTCATATACTATTCCATTTTCTTGTCCTTTATGAAATGTAATGTATCTATGTAATAAACATTCATTGCAATTGGGTTTTCAACTATGCACGTCGAAGAGTATGGTGGCGATTCTAGTGTCTTTCTCTTTTCATCCTACTAAGGGTTCCGATAGCAAACTTTTAGAGACCACATCGGCCTACTTGATCAGGCCCGCCACAAGCCACCAATGGGGTTGCAAGTTGGGATCCCCACATTATATTTTGTTTCATTTTATGAAAATATTTTTATGTTTTCAATTAGAAAACATAATTTAAATTGCTCATTTTTAAAATTACTTTTTTAAAATATATTAAAAACAATAACATTTTAAAGGCTATATCATACTCATAATTTAAATTGCTCATTTTTAAAATTATTTTTGGAAAACATATTAAATACAGTCTTATTGTAAAGGATATATCATATTGTTGAAAAGCCTACGCCTCGTTTTCTAACAAGTTTCTAGGTTTACAAATACTCATGAACTGGTAAATTTATATATCAATTCAATTGGTCAAATTTTTGAAATTTACTGGTTCATACATATTTTATTTCACTCATTCCACAAAAGAATCTTATCAAAATATTTTCACCAATATTTTTTAAAAACATTTTGTAAAATGAATCCAACAAGGCCAATTTTCTGTACTCTTTTTTCAATTACTTTGGCTTTCTTGTGCTCATCCTTTCTGAAGCACCCTCAGTTTACAGCCTCACCAAACACAGGGTCTTTTTTTTTGTTTTTCTTTTTTTAACTTTTGGTTGCTTTTCTAAATTTCTCAAAATTTTATCTTTCTTTGGATCGGAAAGATGTTTTTTAAATATATAAAACTTTTACAACTAACTAATAACTTGTGAAACTATGCACTAAAAAGTAACTATAAGATCTTATTAAATATTGTTTTCATATGATGCTTTCGCGAGGTATTAATATAATACATAGCCACATTAGATGAGGTTAGCAAGTACTTACAAGAAAAATGCCAATCTTGATGCAATGTACTTGATCATCCTCAATTTATCTCTATAAAACTGTTTTTACTTGCACAAAAGATTAAGGCAACGCTTGGTTTCATTTTGCTCCATCTATTTTCCTTTCTTGCAAATGAAAATATACTTGGTACTTGCATTTTGAGAAAATAGTATTTTTATTCTTGCAAAATACCAATTATTTATTATAATATTTAAATAATCTTATATTATATCCTCTCTAACCACAACAAAATAATATTGATAAGATATCAACAATTAAAAACGCCTGTCAGAATATCTGACATCATTTTTCCCAACAAACCATTCAAAAATATTTTAATCTCCACACCTTTTGTAATTCCATTATCCAAAATATATTCTCCTAGAATTTTTTTTCAAAAATGATGGGAAATGAAACCAAACATTGCCTAAATTTTTTTCACATCATCACAAGATTTTTTATCTCTTTATTTTTTACTTTTTTTTTCTTTTAGCGGACATCAATCTTAGATTCCTTGTATGTTGTACAAAAATAAATCAACTAATGGAGGGCTACAATAATGAGTGAAATAATGAAGATATGGATGAATGGGTCATGTAACAATTAAAATAGTGGTACCGGCGGCCACAGTACTTAGCTGTTTTTCATCCACATCTTTCCTTCTATTGTACATTTTGCTTCCCACTATTCTTAGACATGAGGCTCCACAAGGCACTATGTTTGTTGGTTCTTTGTTGGTTTATATTCTTATGTACCAAGGGCATTAAGTTTGTCGATATTGGACAAACTCAATTTTCAAACTTTTATCCAAATTTTCCTTCGGGTTACCATGCTGGAAGACGATTATTTTTCATAAAAGTAGTAAATAAGAAGGTATTTATATATATATATATATATATATATATATATTTTTTTTTTTTGGGGGGGGGGGGGGTGGAGGGAGGTGGGGCAATTTTTAAAATCTAATAATTTTATGTATAATATTTATGCTAATTTAAAAAATAAAATGAAATTGATGGGAGCGCCCCTCTCCTAGCTCCATCACTGGTTGCTGCAAGAAGTGCTAGTGAGCCAGGCAAAAAATAAAGAAAAGAGTTTGATAATCTAAATTAAAACCATTTTTAAGCTGTTAAATTGCAAAATGTGTGGCAAAAGTGACAGTACGATAAATCTTGTTCGCTCACAATTTCTGAGAATTAATTCTATCAAAATCAATTTTCAGCTCTACATACTTTATGACCACTTCTTCTTCTTCTTCTTCTTCTTCTTCTTCTTCTTCTTCTTTATTTTTTAAACACCAAAAAGAAAAAAAAATGTCTTAATAAGTAAAAGTTACACCAAAATCCAAGAGGTAACATTGAATCCAATACTACACCACTGGCATATAATAAAAATCTCTGCCACACTTATGTCGGCCATTCAATATTATGGTAATGGCACCTACGCCACCTGAAAGTCACTAGTTTTGTTGCTAATTAAAGTGTATTCTACATTGCCACATTTTTTTGCTGCTAAATTCGCATTCTGTATCCCCTAACCCTATCAGCCCACATATCAACGTGGGATGGAATTACTAAAAAGTACTCAATTTTTTTTCTTTATTTAGCAAAATCAGGTTTCAATAGCTTGCATCCTCTCCAAAGGATCAAGGGAAAGCGCGAAAAAGGAGAACTATGATGATGTTCGTGATAGGTCACAGTAACAATTTTCCCACTTACCAAAAGAAACAAAAAGAATAATAAAAATCAGTAATATTATAAATATATGTCTAATCAAGTAGGAAAATATTTAATCAAGTAGAAAAATGTCTTCTCTTACTCTCTATATTCTTAACTTCAAAATTAGTAGTATTTCATTTGTTTCACAACACGTTATCAACACGATCGCATATTTTGGAATTCTAGTCAAGGTAATATTATTAGTTAATATTTCTCTACAAGTTCATTATATTATATATGTGTGACATTTGTTATAAATATTAAGTATGAACTAAGATTAGGATAATTAGATGAACATATCTGTATAAATGTATACATATTATGATTGTTATAAATATTATATATATAATTAAGATTAGTAGTTTAATTAGATACTAATTTAGTTTACTTTAAATGTTTTGGTTAAATTATTTATTTAATGATATATATATATATATATCATATCTATTCATTAGTATATACATTATAATTGCTTGATTTTTAATGTTAAAAATTTTGAAATATGTTTTCATGCAAGTTATATATATTATTTTGATACCTAAATATATATTTATTAATGTTATATTATATGCAATATTTCTTTATAATTTTCATGAAATCCAAATAAATATAAAATCCATATGGTGCTTAAAACTATTTTATATTACTGTCATTTACTTTTCTCTAATTTTTATATGAATACATCTAAGTTGCATGATTATATTCTTTGCTTATATTCTTTTTAAAAAAAATCTGATTATTTTTAATAATCTACATCCATAATTATGATCATTTATTTAATAATCAACTTACTAATTTTATATTTTTTTATTCTTAGAATGTCAAATCTTACAAAGTTCGAATTTATTTCCCTTGATATTTTTGGCAATAATTACTTGGCATGGACAGTTGATGCTGAGATCTATCTTGATGCTATGAACCTTGGAGAAACAATAAAAGAAGAAAATGAAGCATCCTTACAGGATCACACAAAGGCAATGATATTCCTTCATCACCATCTCCATGAGGAATTAAAAATTAAATATCTGACAGTAAAAGATCCATACGTCATTTGAAAAAATTTGAAAGAAATGTATGACCAACAAAAGACAATAATACTTCCTAAAACTCGTTATGATTGGATGCACTTGCGATTGCAAGATTTTAAAAGTGTAAGCGAATATAATTCGACAATATTTAAAATCACTTCTCAGATAAAATTATGTAGAGAAAATATTACTCATGAAGAAATATTCTACTTTTTATGCTTCTAATATGCTCCTGCAACAGCAGTATCGAGAGTGAGGTTTTAAGAAGTATTCCGAGTTGGTATCATGTCTTCTAGTTACCGAATAAAATAATAAATCATTGATGAAAAATTATCAATCCCACCCAATTGGATCAACGTCATTCCCTAAAGTGAATGTTGCGATTGTTAATAATTTTGGGCGTACTCGATATCGAGGAAGTGGTCGAGGATCTGGTCATAGTCGTGGTTGTGGCCGTGGTCGTAGTCAAGGTTATTATAATCAAAACTTTTCAAATTTCAAGAGAACTATACCTCACCACCAGATGTGGAAGAATAAAGGGACAAAATAAGAAGAAAATTGATTACAAAATAAAACTCTCAAGACTAATGAAAGCAATTGTCATAGATGTGGCAAGAAAGGACACTGGAGATGTACTTGTCGTACATCTAAGCATCTTGTTGATCTATATCAGGCTTCACTGAAAGAAAAATGAAAAGGTGTGGAGACAAATCTTATTGAATATTATACTATAATGGATTTTATGCAGTTGGATGTTGTAGATTTTTTTGAGAATCCTATCGGGAATTTTGAAAATTTGAATGGCGATGGGAATATCAATGTGGTTTGAAAGGATGTCCCAACAATAAGTTATCCCAAATGTATTATTTTTGGTGTGTTTTTTTTTTAGTATATGCTTTGAGATTTTTAGTGTGATTTTTGGTATGTCTTATGTTTTATATAATTTGAAAATTTTTTTAGTAAGTTTTTCCTATATATTGATAACAAATAAAGAAATATATTTAGTATTTAATTCTCAATGCTTATTTTTTTTATAATTATTTTTATAAAGCAATATGGATCATGCGATTGGAGTTAAAGTGAATGGTGAAGCTATATGCATAGCAGATAGTGCAACAACACACACAATTCTCAAAGACAAAAAATATTTTTCCCATCTCATATTAGCTGAAACTAATGTTAGCACAATATCTGGTATTGCAAACCTTATTGAAGGTTTGTGAAAGAGCTAATATTTTATTACCTGGTGGCAGAAAATTTATAATTGATGACGCTATATTTTCTAGTAGATAAAAAAAAATCCACTAAGTTTTAGAGATATACGTTGTAATGCTTATCATATTGAGACAACAAATGAAAAAGACATTAAATATCTATATATTACGTCAATTGTCTCAGGGAAGAAATATATATTGGAAAAGCTACCAGCATACTCTTTCGGGTTATATTATACTTTTATAAATTCAATTGAATCATACACTGTGATGGATGAAAAGTCAATAAATTAAAAAAAATTATAATTTGGCATGACCGTTTGGGTCATCTAGGTTCGATAATGATGCGAAAAATTATAGAAAATTTGCATGGACATTTGTTAAAGAACCAAAAGATTCTTTTGTCTATAGATTTTTCTTGTGCTGCTTGTTTTCAAGGAAAGATGATTATAAGGCCATCTCTAATGAAAATTGCCTTTGAATCTCCAACATTTTTAGAATGAATTCAATAAGATATATGTGGGCCTATTATTCCATCATGTAGACCATTTAAATATTTTGTGGTACTAATAGATGTATCGAGATGATGATCACATGTTTGTTTATTAGCTACTCGCAATGTTGCATTTGCTAGACTCTTTACTAAAATAATCCGATTATGTGCACAATTTTTGGATTATACAATCAAGAAAATTCGTATGGATAATATTGGAGAATTTACATCCCAAGTTTTTTATGATTATTGTATCTCAACTCCAATTACAGTTGAGCATCCTGTTGCTCACATACATACATAAAATGGGTTAGCAGAATCTTTTATTAAAAGATTAAAATTAATTGCTAGGCCTTTACTTATGAAAACAAAGCTACCCAATTCTGCTTAGGGACATACCATATTGCATGCAGCAGCACTTATTCGCATAAGACCAACTGCATATCATAAGTATTCCCCATTACAACTTGTCACTAGTCAAGAACCAGATATCTCCCATCTAAGAATTTTTAGTTGTGCGGTTTATGTCCCAAGTGCTCCACCACAACACACTAAGATGGGTCTTCAAAGAAGACTGGGAATTTATGTAGGATTTGAATCTCCGTCAATTATTAAATATCTTGAACCTTTGACGGGTGATATTTTTACAGCACAATTTGCCAATTGCCATTTTGATGAGGTAATTTTCCTAGTATTAGGGGGAGAGAAACAACATCTGGAAAAATAAGAAATTTCATGGAATGCATCATCAATATCTCAATTTGATCCTCGTACAAATCAATATGAATTGGAAGTTCAAAAAATTATTCACTTTCAAAATATTGCAAATCAATTACCTGATGCATTTACTGATATTAAAAATATGAAAAAATCACATATACCAGCTGTCAATGCTCCTATTCGTATTGATGTCCCAACAGGATAAATTACTAATACACTAGCAAATAAGTCTAAGATACGCTAGAAACGTGGTAGACCCATCGGTTCCAAAGAAAAAATCCAAGAAAGAAAAATTAGCAAAATAAGCAAGTTAATACTTTTAAAATTATTGGTACTACTCTTGAAGAGTCTATACTAGAAACAGTTGACATAACTGAAGAAATAACCTCGGAAGAGATTCAGGTACATGAAAATGATGATAATAAAGAGATCTCAATAAGTTATGTCACTTCGGAAAAAAGATTGAACCGAAATGAAATTATTGTTGACAATATATTTGCATATGTAGTAGCTCTTGAAATTATAACAGAAAATGAGGATCATGAACCAAAGTCTGTTGATGAATGTTTACAAAGAAATGATTGGCCAAAATGGAAAGACACAATGTAGACAGAGCTAAGTTCACTTGAAAAATGTTAAGTTTTCGGATCTATTGTCAAAACACCTAAAGGTGTAAAACCTATTAGCTACAAGTGGGTATTTGTATGAAAACGTAACGAGAAAAATAAAATTGTTAGATACAAAGTACAACTGGTAGCACAAGGTTTCTCACAGAGACCAGGTGTTGATTATGATGAGACATATTCTCTGGTGGTGTATGCAATAATATTTAGATTTTTACTTAGCCTGGCAATTTCAGAAGGACTTCATATGCGTCTAATGGATGTTGCAACAACTTATTTATATGGATCACTTGATAGTGACATTTATATGAAAGTTCCTGAAGGATTAAAACTTCTCAAAGAATATAATTCAAAATCTCGGGAAATATATTCAATTAAGTTACAAAGATCTTTGTATGGATTAAAGCAATCTGGACGTATGTGGTATAACCGTCTCAGTGAATATCTTTTAAGAAAAGGATATATCAGCAATCCTATTTGTCCATGTATTTTATTAAGAAGTCAAAATCTGGATTTGCTATCGTCGTTGTATATGTTGATGATTTAAATGTTATTGGGACTCTTGAAGAGAATATAGAGACGGTAACATTGCTAAAAGATGAATTTGAAATGAAAGATTTAGGAAAAACAAAATTTTGCCTTGGGTTGCAAATTGAGAATTTAACTGGAGGGATTTTTGTTCATCAATCAAATTATATTAAAAAGGTATTAAAACATTTTAACATGGGTAAATCCTATCTAATGAGTTCTCCCATGGTTGTTTGATCCCTTGATGTGAAAAAAGTTCCTTTTCGTCCTCGACATGATGATGAAGAAACTCTTGGTCCTGAAATACCATATCTTAGTGCTATTGGTGCACTAGCATATCTTGCTAATTATATAAGACCTGACATAGTATTCTCTGTTAATTTACTAGCAAGATATAGTTCTTCTCCAACTAGAAGACATTGGAATGGTGTTAGACAGGTCCTTCATATCTCAGGGGAACAATAGATATGAGTTTATTTTATCCAAAAGATTCAAAGTCAGAATTGATTGGATATGCTTATGTTGGATATTTGTCTGATCCACACAAAGCACGATCACAAACAAATTATTTGTTTACATATGGTGGAACTGCTATTTCTTGGCGCTCTACAAAGCAAACTCTTACAATAACTTTTTTGAATCATGCTGAAATCTTAGCAATACATGAAGCAAGCCGAGAATGCGTAAGGTTGAGATCTCTTGTTCAATATATCCGAAAACTTGTGATCTTTCATTTAACAAAGAAAGTCCAACAGTACTATATGAAGATAATTCATCATGTATAGCCCAAATTAAAGGAAGTTACATTAAAGGAGATAGAACTAAACACATTTCACCAAAGTTCTTTTTCACGCATGAACTCCAAATGAAAGGGGATATTGATGTCCATAAGATTTGCTCCAGTAATAACTTGGCAGATCTATTCACAAAGGCATTACTCACTGCATCATTTGAAAAGTTGAGATATGATATTGGAATGCGTCGACATAAATATATTATATGAATGAGGAGGAGCATATACGCACTGTACTCTTTTCCTTGACCAAGATTTTTATCCCACTGGGTTTTACCTGACAAGATTTTTAATGAGACAATTTATAACGTATATTTATACAAGAATGATGTACTCTTTTTCCTTTACTAAGATTTTTTCCCATAGGTTTTTTCTTAGTAAAGTTTTAACGAGACATATTCTTTGTATATAGACATCTAATGGGGAGTATTATAAATATATGTCTAATCAAGTAGGAAAATGTCTAATCAAGTAGGAAAATATCTTATCAATATTAGGTAAATATCAAATCAAATATGGATGTTCAACTCATTTTTCAATTTATCATATTATTATATGGTTTATTTATTCATCTTGTACGCTTATAAATAGAGACAAATTTGTAATGAAAACACACAAGTGAAAATAAGAAAAAAGAAAATATTCTCTCTATTTTCTCTATTATTCATTTCTTACTCTCTATATTCTTAATTTCAAAATTAGTAGTATTTCATTTGTTTCACACAAGTAACAATTTTTCCCAAATTGTTGATATTCTTGTTTAACATAGGACAAAAGACTCAAAATTTTTTTTTTAATAGATGATAAATTTCTCAAAATATTTACTAATACAGAAAAGTAGTTCTTCTGATTTTTTTTTATTTTGATAGGTGATAAATTTCTCAAAATATTTACCAATACAGAAAAGTAGTTTTAATTATAGAAGAGGGGAAAGAAGGGAAGTGAGAATTTGGACTCCTGATTTCAAAAGAAAATATATGAGGTTAGGTAACACCATAGGGGTGATGGTACTGATAAATATTAGTATAAATAAAGATAATTAATAATGTGTCAAAAGTTACAAAATGAAGCTTTAAACTAACTGCAATTTTATAATATGAGTTCTTCCAAAATAAAGTTTTACTAAAATCAATTATATAAAAATCAACTGTATTTAAATTAGTTCTTTTGGAATTAATTTTCGAAAATTTGGCCAAACTCACCCTTAACCCTTTAGATAGTTTACGGATTGAATGTCTTAGATTTGATAAAGGAAATAGAGTTATAATTTTGAATAATTGTAATATTTGGTTGATTTGAATTCCATCATAACGATTGAAAAATAGCAAAAAAATAATTAATAAAGGACATTATACAATATTATACAAACGAATACAATAAATATCTTTAGAAAAGAAAGTGAGAGTTTTACTAATCAAGCTTATTCTCATTTGGTAACTTTTCTATTCTTTTCTTTTCTATTAGTCATATTCTGTTCATCCAAGTGAGTCCCAGTCACATGCAAGGAATATAGAAAGATAGATTTTAACAATAATTCATAGAGCTCTTTAAGGAATAAAATCTCAAGTGTCACCAACACTTTCTAGGAAGCAAAGCTATTATAGGAAGTCCCATACAATTAGTGTGGTTATGTCGATATTTATATAGGTTTTCATATGAACTTTTTCACTTTAACATAAAATTTATTATTCTCCCTTCCGAAAGATCTTGCACCTTTTTAATATTACAGTATAAAATCAAACTATTTATTTTTCAAAAAAATACAATTTCTTTTAATATTAGTAAAACTTTAAATCTAACATTTGTCGTATAAATAGATTAATACTTGGTGGAAGCACTTGAAAACACACAATTGCCATGGTGAGTGTGAGTTCAAAACTTATGCTTATCTTTTATAATGGAGTGGAATATAACTTTGGAAAGGTGCATAGAGCACCACAAATTAAATGATGTGTGAAGAAAAGTATCATGACTTAGTGTTATATGTTCGTAAGCCAACTTTGAATCTCTAATTCTTGATGAATACAGATTTTGGATTGTGTCACATGCTGGGAGAACTTGTGTGGAGAAGGAATTGCAACTAACATAAAAAAAAAAAATTCAATTTAAACCCGATGTAGTCCTACTTCAACCAACATGAAAAATATAATTGCATTTGTCTTGTGATTGATGGATTACACAATAATCATGTTGTACCTATAAATCTACATGTCATGTGGTTGGTTTAATTTCAATCAAACCAATTTAAACTATATAAATCTAACATGTGCATGTAACGACTATCTTCCTTTTAAATTATTTACAAGCACATGTGAAAGAACTAGAGACATGGTAACAACATGATTAATGTTATATAAAAAAATGTTGCAAAACCATAATAAAGCAAATGAACTTTAAATAAATCTACAGCTCAGCACTTCAAGAGGCAGTTTCATGTGTTATATGTACTTTTGCTATTTCCTTAACTACTTGGTACAATCTCTCTCCTCACTTAGTGCCAACAAACATTCTTCTAAAAGTAATTATTCTTTTGAAATGAATAAATATCCAACAGATTTGATTCAAGGCAGTCAATTTTATTATTCTGGACACAAGAAAGTTAAAGAAAAAAAAATAAAACAAAATCTGAAAGACCAAAAAAGATCTTTCGACTATAGATAATATCAACATTTTCAACTGAATTCATCATAAAGTTGTTGTCACGATAGTTGCATGGAGAATCTGCCGCCTACAACAACTACCTCCTCATCCCTTTCCCAGAGGCCAGGAGATGTCCCTAACCCCAAAGAGCTCTAAGCAGAGGCCCATAAGTCCACGTGGGAAGAGAGCTAAAGAAAGAGAAGAAGTTAGCCGTCGAGCATCCCTCCTAAGTGATTATGGGAGACCTTGAGGCAAAGAACTCGAATGGAGAGGACTGAGACAACACATGGACTGTGCACTAATCACCAGCCATCCTATAGGAATCAAAGGGGCCCAAGGACATAAGAATACCAACCCATGGAATTAGTGGTCACTACTTATAGATATAGCCCCTTTTCCACCACTATGCCAGCAGAAGCCTCGCGGCCTAGGGTCTAGATTCCCCACTTGAGCGATTATAATGGGATTGGAGACCCTAGGAACATGTAGATAAATTGAAAGTGAAAGCAGAATTGCTTGATCTAAGTAATGCTGCCTACTGTACTATCAGGTAAAGGCACAACTTGGTTCAACCAACTGTTGCTGGAATAATCACCAGCTTTGAGCAGATGACTCGGTTTTCTCTACATCATGTTTCAATATAAGAAGTATCCAAAGGCCACCTCATACCTCTTCACGATGGCTCTTATGAGATTACGTGTAAAATTTTTTGAAGCTGTCCTAGAGGTGCCATATGTTAATCATGAATTACTTTCCAGCATTATGCAACAAAACCTTAGGAGGGAGAGGTTTAAGGAGTTCAAAGTACAAAAACCTCCTAAAACACTAGAGGAACTTCTCTCGTGAGTTGAGAAATACATAAGAATAGCGGAGGCAATTGGAGTAAAGCACGAAGTGGTTGGCAAGATAAAAGGCCAGAAAGATGAGAGGCAAGATACCCAAAAGATAGACGATGGCAAGGGAGAACGTTGTTACATACAACCCAATAAATATGCACGATACACTTAGCTTAAGACCCCAAAAGTTGATGTTCTGATAGTGACCGATCAAAGGACTTATACAATGACTAAACTGAATGAAAGAGGACATGCAAAGGCATTTGTAGGTTTAGGGGAGATAGTGGAGGTATTGATTGAAATCCCTTTACCCCAATCACTGGGGTCTTACCCAAAGATATTAAAAAATAGATTAAATTTCTGGTGGTGAAAGCCCCTCAGCCTACGACATGAAATTGGGAAGGCCAATCCTAAACCTTTTCATGTAATGTCACCAACTTTCCATATGAAAGTTGTAACACCTCACCAATAAATATAGATATTTATATAACAATAATTTTAACAAGGTACCACATGTGTGTACATATTTATATATATAATTTTTTTGTCAACTGTAGCACTTTGAAAAATAGTAAAATTATTTTCTTACATATAACCTTTATATAAAAAAATCATCGTTTATATAAAAAAACACAGCACCATCACAGTCACTCTATTCTCAAACTTATTTACTATAAAATTTCAAAAGTTATATAGGACACGACATCCTAAAGTTATAATACGATATATTCAAAAATCAAAATAATAGTTTACACTTTCGGAAGAAGTAAGGACATTTTGCATCTTGTAACCCTTTATATATAGAAAATAATTTACACAATAATAATGATTGTTAAAATTAGAATATGCCACAACACAACCCAGCAGGTCATCATCCATGTACACTAATCCTCAGAACCTATAGGAACCTCAACGGCTTGCCCAATAAGTCCATGGTATCAAGTATCATCGGACTTACCTACAATGCATAAACTATATGAGCTAACGCTCAACAAGTAAAAATTATGCATGTCAAAGAATAATCCACAATATCAAGTCATGCATCTCAAAATGATATGCGCACAATGCAATTACATGCATAAAAATATTATCTAAAAATCATTTCTTTCTTGGCCCCTAACCAATGCTACTATCCCATGCACCGGAAAAGAGCTCTGTATACCGCCATAATCTAATGGCCAATAATGATATAAGCATGCAAATCCATGCATACTCATATGCATGCAAATCATGCACACGAACCTGCAAATTTGTGCACACAACCATACAAATTCATGTATGCTTCGGTGCACTAGTAGTCGTCAGCAAAACATTTTTCTTTCTCAGAATCATGCCGTGCAATGCAAGATTTATTACAATACTCGTATATGATGCATGCACATGTCAATGCCCATGTATGTATGCTCAATGGACATGAATGACAGTAATGCTAACCCTCTGCTATGCACATATGATCTATGGTATTACATATAAATTACACATTTACTATGTCTATGCATTGTAGTTTCAAATGAATCTTTTTTTACCTTTGATCAGTTGTGTGTTACTTCTAGATTTCTTAAGTATTAATCCCCAACCCTACATGTAAAATAATTTGTAAAAATACAACATATCAATCATGATCCTCAATTAACAAGTTTATTATTTCTAATGTAGTATAAAGATTCACAATGTCAATTTAACTAAACAACCTTACCACTTAGAAACTATAACCAAATACAACCTTCTATGCACTTTTGTTGTACATCTTAAATGTATACTAACCTCATTTAATTGATGTATTATAACTCTTATAACATCCCCTAAATTTTAGGGATCAAATGCACCAGATCTATGTTAGAACATGTTAATGAATCAAATGAGACAGATTTACAATTTCACATTTTTTTGCTGTCACATTAATTTGCATGATAATTTTGACACCCATAGACATATTCATTCACTCCCCAATTTTTATCACACTTAGATAACATCAAAAACAATATAACCATGTCATATAATAGCTAAAACTCACGGATATAGCTTCCTAAGTTCAGCTCCCTTCACAACATACTGAAACAGATTTTTCCTACCGTGATAGTTTTGTGCACTTCATGACATTAATGGTTTTGGCACCCTTACGTATGCTCAATCACTCCCAAATTCTTAACACACTTAGATAACATATACACAGAGATAACCAGTTTATATTCTGGCCAAAACTAATTGATTTAATGCTGCAAAACCAGTCCCCTTCACACAGGACAATCTGAAATTCGATGGTGATAATTTTGAGCATCTCTTCAATATCATGCCCTATTTCAATTTCTAACCAATGAACATTTATTCAATACTCTTAACTCATATATGAACATGTATATGGTGATACTTATAGGTTTTATTCAACATACCATATACTTTTAAAGCCTAAAATACAAGAAAACAGCAAGGTGATAGTTTCTACACCAAGTATTTCTTATTAAGTATTTGTCATCAAAAACCCTTTCTTTCTGCACCAAAATCTAACTAAAAACTTTCTAACATATTTATAAGAGATATTGAAATCTTAATACATAATTAAACCATTCAGAATAATTTAAAAACCAAAGGCAAAACTGTAGGTAAGTGTTACCTATGCAGATTTTGAGGTTAAATTGATGGTAATCACTTATCCTTTGCTTTTCTTGCTTTTATTTCAACTTGGAATCAGTTTGGAGCACTTGGAGACCTTAAGGTGTGTGTTTGGAAGCTGAAAATGGCTGAAATGAGGGTCTCGTCATGGCTTAAGGGTGAGGGGAAGCTTGAGGTAGCACTTGAGGTGCTTGCTTAAGCTTGGTAGCAAGCATGAGATGTCAAGTTGTGGTATAAATCTGACCTTTCACCCATCTTTCAAGCCTAGATCAGATGTATCTTTCTATACATTAATTTTATTGCATCCTATTTTAATTACCACAAGATCTCATAGATAATTCATAAGCTAATTTCCTAGCCGTTCATTTAATTTCTTACCCGATTGTCACCCGATTCTTGAATAATTGTTCATATTAAAAATTATATAATCTTATACATAAATGAATATTGTAATATCTCCTTTCAATCATAGTATCTTATGTCTAATGTCTCAAAAATGCAATTTATCCATATATACTTTTGAAATACCTGGATGAAATCGAATCAAACCGTATAAGCTTACTAGTAACACTTTTAACACTTCCAAAATTATAACCTATATATCCCATCTATATCCAATATTGATCAACCTTATTTTCTTCTTATTTCAATATAAAATGAACTACTTAGATTATAAAATTCAATAACTAATACCCTGCAAGAGCTTCAGAATTAAGTTTAATATTCAAGAATGTTGTATAAAATGAAATAAATTATGCAATGTCAATAGAAATGCAAGTAGCATATAAAATTAGCACCTAATGCATGAATCATATTGGCCAAGTGAGTAGTGTGAGGCTTGGCTATTACATCCTCCCCTCCTTATAAAAATTTCATCCCTGAAATTTTACTTACCAAAAAGCTTAGATATTTAATTATCATTTTATGCTTCCTTTCCCAAGTAGCTTTTTTTGTTGATTGACTTCTCTTTAGTACTTTAACTAATGAGATATTCTCATTTTAAAGTTGCTTTACATCCCTTACTAAAATCTCTATAGATCTTTCTTCATATCTCCGACCTTAATTTAGTTCTATTGGTTCATTATTCAGTAGATGAAATAGATTCATGATATAATTCTTTAAAATGAACACATGAAACACATTGTGAACTCGAGACATTGATGCAAAGACGTTGAGTTTATACGCAATATTGTCTTAGTAATGCAAAATAAATCAATGTACGTAGGATCAAGTTTGTATGTAATATCCTTAATTTTTTTTCTGCCTAAGCCGCATATTCCATTTCATTGGAGACACCTTCAAAAATGATCCCCTATCATAAATTGCAATGATATTCCTCTTTAATCTTCATAACTCTGCAATTTGTTCTACCAGTTCTATTATTTCCCAAACCATATTCAGCCTAAAAGAACACCAAATTCATTTCAATAAAATGATGACCTATATTTTCTATCATACAATGCTGCATACAAAACTATCCCAAGTAGCCTTATCACTATTGTTATAAGAAATTCCACCCAAGGAAATTTTTCTCAATTGATATCAACAATCTAATGCACAAGCTCTAAGCATATCTCGCAAAGTCTAATTTGATTGTTCTGATTGCCCATTGATGCATGGATGATCACAATACTAAAATATAATTTTGTTCCCAATACCTGATGTAAGATCTTCTAGGAAGTGGACAAAGACCATAAATCTACATCAGAACTAATAGACACTAATAAATCATAAAGTCTAACCACTTCCTATATATTATCTTTCCATAGATTTCCAAGGAATACCTAGGGTAAATTGAGAAAGAATGAGCATATTCAGTTAACCTATGAACAATAACCCAATTCCATTATCATATACAAAATTCATGAATGCTTTCTCATTTTCACCTGAAAATAAAAGCAGAACTAAAACATTCTTACATATGCACTTTTATGTATATTCTTTTCTTTTTAGTGGCAAACCAAATATTAACAATATATTCCATAATAGCTCGTCTAGTATCCGATATCTGTACATTTTTTTGAGATCAAAAACATCATTCATACCACTAAATAAAATAAATAAAAAGTACATGATCATCACCTAAAATTAGTCTTGCAATTTCTTATCCCTCATTGTCACATCTATCTCTTATTAAGAATTATTATCATTTATCATAAAAATCTATTTAAGTGCTTTTTATGACTTTCATCGTAATTCTAACCTTTCATTAACCTTATTTTGAGCATTTAAAATTAGATCAATCAAAATCAGTCTTACCAAAATATTAATAAATAGATAATTCACCATTAACTCCCATAATAGTTTATGATGTAAAATGTTTGAATATTAGTCTATTGAGATATTTTATTCCAATGACATCTGTAGTTATATGGATCATACAATATATTCACTTACTAATAATATCCATCATTTCTTCAAGTTCAACTCCTTTTGAGTATATAGACATTTCAAGTACTTTCGTTTTGTAATGTCACATGTATTATTACCTAAATAATCTAATTAACTCGAAGAGTGTTGAGTAACTTTTCTATATTACATCAAACATATACCAAAATGCAATGAGATACACCACTATACATAATAAATAACTTATATCTAAAGTTGGAGTCACTACTGAAGCTCAAATCATTTCTCTTTAAGTAATTAGAGATTTCTTCCCACTTATCGAACCATTCAAATTTCCTATACCTGCATGTATGATGTAAAGTGGTAACAATTAAGGAGAAATTTTGACTGCATACCCAATAATATTTCTAACCTAGAAAAATTTTCTTATTTCTATCACATTTATTGGTCTTTCCTATTTCAGTAGAACCTCAAAGTTTTGAATAGTTACAAAGACACCTTTTTAAGAGAAATACCAGTCCCAAAAATAAATATTGTATTACATAACCAAAAGATCGCATTTATTAAATTGAACAAATAATTTTTTACTTTTTTAGAGTTTCCAAGATCATTGAAAGGTTAATCATATTTCTCCTCATTGTACACTAATATATCATCGATGAATATCACCCCAAACATACCCATATATAATCATCAAACATATTATTCATCATGTATATCAAAATAATTAAGGCATTAGTCAACCCAATGGCACAACAAGAAATTCATAATTAATTCAAACTTAAAATCAATCCTCAAGATCATAGTAGCTCCTCTTGATTTATCAAATAAACCTTAATATGAAAAGTCTGTACTTATTACAAATTATTACTCAATTAAGTTCTAATAAATAATACATAACATCAAGATTCATCTTTCTTCTAGGTGAATATGAAATGGAGCTTGTTTAGAAGAAGCACTAGACCTTAATGCCTTGCCTAATATTATAACAATATCACTTAAGGTTCATCGAATTCCAATAGGTGTATGATAAACTAAAAGAGAGATTGGATTTGTTCTTGTAAACTATATCTAGGATAAAATCAATTGGTTAGTCAATAGCATGACCGGAAACTTCTTTTCAACATGTATCAAGAGATCTAAGGTCACACAAATGGTTTTTTAGTAAACTTTTGTCATTTCTAAAAATTCTAACACAACCCAAAAATTGATAATAACTATTTCTTACTACTCTCTTTCAGGGTAACTATAGAAATTTATAATTCGACAATCTTCTTTATTTTTTTGCAAATAGTAAATATTTTTCTGCCATGGTCTCCATAAAATATCTAAATTTCATCACTTAGAATTTAAAAGTCTTAATAATCCTGAAATAATCCATAATGTATAATTCTCAATAAATCAATCAACACCAAAATGTTATATCATAATACCAATATAACAAAAATTAACCTAGAGCTCTTGAAATCTAATTTGTTGATCTTGAACTTCCAGAAGGAATTAAAACATTGTAATTAACCTCATATATATATATCAAGTACCCTATTCAGTCTTATTACATACTTAGTTGATAATAGAGATTATGAAACTCCAAAGATAGAACACCAAACATAAATTTTATACCTTTTATTACTGATGGGTCCGCCTCAATATTATTTTATACAAAATCTCAAAACACATGGCCAATATTATTCATGAAATAAAAAATAAATTATACAACAAATAAAACTTACTGGCATGGTTGTGCTCCACCAGTTTCAAAGATCATGTACATGGAGAGTCTACAGAACCACAAACTGGGCTCTAATACCACTTTGTAACACCCCCACCACTAAATATAGATATTGATATAATAATAATTTTGACAAGGTAGCACATGTTTGTACATGTGTATATATATAATTTTTTTGTCAATTGTAGCACTTGGAAAAACAGTAAAAGTATTTTCTTACATATAACCCTGTATATAGAAAAATCAATATTTATATAAAAAAACATAGCACCTATCATAATCACGCTATTCTCAAACTTAGTTACTATAAAATTTTAAGAGTTATATAGGACATGACATCCCAAAGTTATAATATGATAAACTCAAAAATTAAAATAATAGCCTATACTTTGAGAAGAAGTAAGGACATTTTGTATCTTGTAACCCTTTATATATAGAAAACAAATTACACAATAATAATGATTGTAAAAATTAGAATATGCCCACCACACAACCCAACAGGTCATCATCCATGTACACTAATCCTCCGAACCTACAGGAACCCCAACGGCTTGCCTAGTAAGTCCATGGTATCAAGTATCACCAGACTCACCTACAATGCATAAACTATATGAGCTAACGCTCAGCAAGTAAAGATTATGCATGTCAAAAAATAATCCACAATATCAAGTCATACCTCTCAAAATGCTATGCCGACAATGCAATTCCATGCATCAAAACGTTTATCTCAAAATTATTTCTTTCTTGGCCCCTAACCAATGCTACTATCCCATGCACCGAAAAAGAGCTTTGTACACTGCCATAATCTATTGGCTAATAATGATATAAGCATGCAAATCTATGCATACTCATACACATGCAAATCCATACACGCAAACCTATAAATCCATGTATATAACCATGCAAATCCATGCATGCTTCGGTGCACTAGTAGTGGTCAGCAAAATATTTTTCTTTCTCAGAATCATACCGTGCAATGCAAAATTTATCATAATGCTTGCATATGATGCATGGACATGCTAATGCCCATGTATGTATGCTCAATGGACATGAATGAAAGTAATGCATGCCCTCTGATATGCACATATGATCTATGGTATTATATATAAATCACACATTTACTATGTCTATGCATTGTAGTTTCAAATAAATTTTTTCTTACCTTTGATCGATTGTGTGTTACTTCTAGGTTTCTTAAGTATTAATCCCCAACCCTAGATGTGAAATAATCTGTAACAATACAAGATATCAATCACGATTCTCAATTAACAAGTTCATTTTACCTAATGTTGTATAAAGATTCACAATGTCAATTTAACTAAACAACCTTACCACTTACAAACTATAATCGTATACAACCTTCTACGCACCTTTGTTCCACATATTAAATGTATACTAACCTCATTTAATTGATTTATTATAACTCTTATAACATCCCCTAAATTTTAGGAATCAAATGCACCAGATCTATGTTGGAACAAGTTAATGAACCAAATGGGATAGATTCACAATTTCACATTTTCTTGCTGTCACATTAATTTGCATGATGATTTTGACACCCATAGACATATTCATTCACTCCCCAATTTTTGTCACACTTAGACAACATCCAAAAAAATGTAACCATGTTATATAATGGCTAAAACTCATGGATATAGCTTCCCAAGTTCATCTCCCTTCACAGCATATTGAAATAGATTTTTCCAACCATGACAGTTTTGTGCACTTCATGACATTAATGGTTTTGGCACCATTACGTACACTCAATCATGCCAAAATTTTTACCATACTTAGATAACATATATACAGAAACAACCAGTTTATATTGTTGCCAAACTAATTGATTTAATGCTGCAAAACTAGTCCCCTTCACACAGGACATAATCTGAAATTTGATGGTGACAATTTTGAACATCTCTTCAATATCATGCCCTATTTCAATTTCTAACCAATGAAAATTTATTCCAATTATGAACATGTATATGATGATACTTATAGGTTTTATTTAACTTACCATGCACTTTTGAAGCCTAAAACACAAGAAAACAACAATGTGCCAATTTCTGCCACAAGTATTTCCTATTAAGTGTTTGTCATCAAAAACCCTTTCTTTGTTCACCAAAGTCTAACTAAAAACTTTATAACACATTTATAAGAGATATTGAAAGCTTAAAACATAATTAATGCATTCAGAATAATTTGAAAATCAAAGGCAAAACCCTAGGTAAGTGTTACCTATGTAGATTTTGAGGTTAAACTTGATGGTAATCACTTCTCTTTTGCTTTTCTTGCTTTTATTTCAACTTGGAATCAATTTGGAGCACTTGGAGACCTTAAGGTGTGTGTTTGGAAGCTGAAAATAGCTAAAATGAGGGTCTGGTCATGGCTTAAGGGTGAAGGGAAAGCTTTGTTGGGTTTGCTATAATCATAGGGGTATACGCAGCAGAAAATTAAAATTTTTATCAAACATAAATTTAACCCCTTTGATTCGAAAGCGATTTTAACGATCGCGCTTATTCAAGTGAATATATAAATAATATAAAATTGAATTATACCTTTCGTGCACTCCAATTGTTGTAGGAATAAAGCAATTAATTGCTTATCCTGGACTATTAGAACTCGTAGGGATCCAAGTGTCTCCCCTCTATCAGATCCACAATACAGAAGAGTAACACCAATCAAAAGGATTCGCTAGTATTCTTTTAATTATTTACTAATCTAGAATCGGAGTATATTTTCAAGAACAATAAAGATTGATTCTTTAAGTTCTTGAAACTATAATATGAAGAGAATAACAAGAAACTGATTTTTATTTTCTTTCTTTTCTTGGAGAGTAAAAGACTTTCAACAAAATATTTTTTGCTCAAATTTTTGAATTGAATTATGTAATTTTCATCCCTCATATATATAAGGGTGAAAATTTTAATCCTTTTTCAACTCTTGGAAAGTTTTTCAATTTTGAACTATTTCAAAACCTTATCTTGGAAAGATTTTAAATCTTCCAAGAACTCTTCTCTTTTCTCTCTCCTATTGTATGTGGATTAATTTGAGACTACATTAATCATCAAAATTGTCTACATACATTGTTGATATTAATTTGAACTCTTCAAATAATATCAAGATAGATATATATCATATATATATATACTATAATTATATTAAATCTTAGTGGCCTATTTTATCCCATAAAATTGATCACTATTTTTATTTATCTATAAATATATTAATTAAATAAATCATATTTATTTAATTTATTCTGTTCATACTTTAGTGGGCTTCTTAAGTGATCCACATTTATTTTGGACTTGGACTCAAAAATTCCCAAATCAGTTCAATTGATTCAATCCTAATTTAATCAATCCAATTGATTAATTTAATTTACTCCAATTGGGCTTCCTAATCAAATTAGGTCCAATTAAATATCTAATTACGTAATTGAATAATTTAATTTAACCATTAAATTAAATAAAACCCTTAATTAATTAATTGATCAGTATTAATTAATTAATTTCCAACCATTGGATAAAATCTAAAATTAGAAATGTTACTTTCCATAAAGATGTGTGACCCTCTTAGGTTCACTACTAAGCTAGTAATGGATTTGCAACATTTGCAACTTATGAATAACAATTATTCTAATTTATTAATTCAATTAATTAATCCACTTGGAATCAACTTCTTAATTCCAAGAACCTCACTATCCATGAAAACACCTAGCAAGTAATCATGGCAAACTAGTCTTAGGTGAAATAGCGAGTAAACCTATTTCAATTGCGAGTACCATACACGTACGGTCCTTTCGACAACTAAGCTCCTGATTGAATCTAAGACATGGATTATAAGTCGAAACCCTAAATAATTCAATAACTGTGATCCCATTTCAAGTTCCAATGATTCTTGATGAATCACAATTCATACTGCCTTGGCCAAGGTCTTTGAATTACGAATTATGAAAATACAGGAGATTCCCTTATTTAATAAGACAAGTGTCGAATTCTATGTTGGCTACTGACAAACCTCTATGCACACCAGTGTAACACCCAACATACCCCCTTTGTGATTGTCAAGCAATCAGAAAATATATCAAAGTGCTGCAGGATGCACACAAGGCTACCATCGTACCTCAAGTCTGAGGACTAGTCGTGTACTATCACAACACAGAAATTCTTATTTCGACGGGCAAAGCCTCCAACTAAGAATTTCTTGCAGGCTATATTCGGTGTACTTATTCCCTAACATGCACCCACATATATGCACTTACGTCTCTACGCTAATGCCAATGGCACGAGCATGCATTATATGTATGAGTTTTATGAGCTATTTGATATCCTATCTCAAAAAGCTCTCGACTTGGAACTTATTTAAGACCAAAACCTTAGAGGCATGTTCTATGATCGCCATCATATGCACGACCATGCCCCATAGCTAAATTTGATCTAAGGACTTTATCTAATGTGGAGAAATAAAAAATGCAAGACATAAAATAAAGAAAATGCCTTTTTATTAATATGATTTCCAATAAGATTGTCTTTACAAAAGTAAAAGAGTATAATACACTCAATCTAATAGGGGCGTTGGGCATTCTACTCTAACAATCTCCCACTTGCCCTAGCTCCAATTACCCATGTATCTAAGGCCCATCTTCTCAATATGTCCGTTGAATATCTTCTATGCTAAGGGCTTAGTAAGTGGGTCTGCTACATTTTCTATTGAGGTAACTCGATCCACAATGACGTCGTCTCTACCAATAATCTCTCTAATCAAGTGATATCGTCTCATTATGTGCTTGGATCTTTGATGAGATCTTGGCTCTTTTGCTTGCGCAATAGCTCCATTATTATCACAATAAATTATAACTGGATCAACAATGGATGGAATTACACCCAACCCTTAGATGAAATTTCTAATCTAAACAGCTTCTTTTGTTGCATCTGTTGCAGCAATATATTCAGCTTCAGTGGTAGAGTCTGCAGTCGTCTCTTGCTTTAAACTCTTCCAACTGACCGCACCACCATTCAAGGTGAATATGTATCCGGACATGGACTTTGAGTCATCTATATCGGACTGAAAACTAGAGTCTGTATATCCCTCCAGTTTTAATTCTCTATTACCGTATATCATAAAGATATCCTTAGTCCTTCTCAAATACTTGAGGATCATCTTAACAGCTTTTCAGTGTTCTTCTCCTGGATTTGACTGATATCTGCTTGTGACACTTAGAGCATGTGCTATATCAGGCCTTGTACATAACATTGCATACATTATGCTCCCTATTGCAAAAGCATAAGGTATGCGAGCCATCCTTTCTCTCTCTTCAGGTGTCTTAGGAGACATAACCTTAGAGAGTGAAACCCCATGACTCATAGGCAGGAATCCTCTCTTGGATTCCTCCATACTAAATCTTTTTAGTACTTTGTCTATGTACATGGACTGGGATAGTCTGATCATCCTTCTAGATCTATCTCTATAGATCTTTATCCCTAGGATAGAAGATGCATCTCCCAAGTCCTTCATGGAAAACTGATTAGATAACCAAGTCCTCGTTGACTGCAACATCCCTACATCATTCCTAATGAGTAGGATGTCATCAATGTAGAGCACAATAAATGTAACTGCACTCCCACTAACCTTTTTGTAGACACATGCTTCATTTGGGTTCTTATGAAAGTTAAATATTTTGATTGTTTCATCAAACCGGATGTTCCAACTTCTCAAAGCTTATTTGAGTCCATAAATAGATTTCTGGAGCTTGCAAATCTTTTGCTCACTCCCGCTGGATATGAAGCTTTCTGGCTGCTTCATATAGATCTTTTCCTTAATGTTTCCATTAAGGAAAGCGGTCTTCATATCCATTTGCCATATCTCATAGTCATAATATGCTAATTGGCTAACAGTATCCGTATGGATTTAAGTATCGCTACTGGTAAAAAAGTTTCCTCATAATCAATTCCTTACTTCTGAGTATAACCTTTTGCTACCAATCATGCCTTATAGGTCGCTACCTCTCCATCTACTCCAAGCTTTCGCTTGTAGACCCATTTGCAGCCAATGGGAACAATTCCCTATGTTGGGTCCACCAAAGTCCATACCTCGTTGGAGTACATAGAATCCATTTCAGACTGCATAGTTTCTTGCCACTTCTTTGAGTTGATGTCAGATATCGCCTCTCCATAGCTTCTTGGATCATTATCCAAAGGGAGTCCCTCTTCTTTGTTCTCTAACAACAAGTTGTACCTCTTAGGTACCCTTGAGTCCCTTTCGGATTTTCGAAGAGATTGTGCCTCAGAGGGTCCAACATCAGCTGGTGTACCATTTACTGCATCAGTTTGGGGTGTTCTGTGGTTCTTGAACCTCTTCAAGTTCTACAACATTGCCACTTCTATCTGAAGGAAATTCTTCTTCAAGTAAGGTATCATTCCTTGAAACAAACACCCTTTATTCCATGGCATCATAGAAATAGTATCCAATAGACTCCTTTGGATACCCACAAACTTGCATAAGCTGGATCTTATATTCAACTTATCTCCCACTAGCTGCTTCACATAAGCAGCACACCCCAATACCTGAGGTATTTATAGGAAGGTGTCTTTCCATACCACATCTCATATGGTGTTTTGGGCACGACTTTGGATGGCACCCTATTTAATAGGTATGCCGCCGTTTCTAAGGCATAGCCCCTGAATGAAAAAGGTAATGAAGTGAAGCTCATCATAGATCGAACCATGTCCAACAAGGTTCGATTGCTGCATTCCGCAACTCCGTTGAGTTGGGGAGTAGCAGGAGGAGTCCACTATGAAAGAATCTCATTCTCTTTTAAATAATCTAAAAATTTTGTGCTTAAGTATTCACCTGCTCGATCAGATCGAAGAGTTTTTATACTTAATCCAGTTTGTTTCTCTACTTCAGTTCTGAATTCTTTGAACTTTTCAAATACTTCAGACTTGTACCTTAAAAGGTATATATAATCATACCTAGAGAAGTTATCGGTAAAGGTTAAGAAGTAGTTATAGTTCCCACGGGCACTAACATTTAGTAGTCCACATACATCTATATAGATCAAATCTAATAGATGCTTGGTTCGCTCCACTTGTCCAACAAATGGAGATTTGGTCATCTTTACTTTGAGGCAGGATTCACAAGCTGGTAGTTCTTGCTCTTCGTTAGATCAAGCAATTGTGCCAATTTGTTAATCCTTTTCTCAGAAATATGTCCTAATATTCCGTGCCACAGGCTCATTGAACTATGATTATCTAATTTTCTTTTATTTTGTTGAATTGTGAAAATGGGGTTATGGGGAATAATAGTATATAAACAATTCGTCAAAGAACTAGAATATATAGAATCAGAACGTTTGAAAATGAAATAATTTTCATTTTCAATGGTAAATCTAAAACCTTCTCTATCCAAAACTGGAATAGAGATAATGTTCTTAATAATATCTGGAACAAAAAGATAATTATTTAAAACTATTACATAACCATTCTCTAAAGCCAGATTAACGGTCCTTATAGCTAATGTAGCAACTATTGCTCCATTTCCCATCCTAAGGACCGTCTCTCCTCCATTCAACTTCCTACTTCTTGCCATCATCTGTAAATTATTGCAAATATGTGAGCTATAACCGATATCTAATACCCAAGAGGTATTATTAACTGACAAGTTAACTTCAACAAAATATATACCTGAACTCTTCAGGCTTGCAAGATACTCCTTGCAATTCCTCTTCCAGTGTCCTGGTTTACCGCAGTAATGACACTTGTCATTAGCTTGAGAAGAAACCTTTTTGACACCGCCCTTAACTTTCAGCTTGTTGGGTTTAGAGGAACCCTTTCCTTTCTTCTTTCCTTTCTTGGGCTTTTTAGCCTTTGATCCGAAAGAAGATCCAACAAGCAGAACCGGCTTGTCCTTTTTCATGGTGGACTCAGCCGTCTTTAACATGTTCACAAGCTCAACGAGACTAGTTTTCATATTCTGCATGTTAAAGTTGATAACAAAGGTGTCAAATGATGGAGGTAGAGACTGCAGCAGAAGGTCCGTATAGAGTTTGTTCTCCATAACGACTCCAAGGGATGCCAGCCTTTCAATAAGGGCTATCATCTTCAATTCATGTTCATGGACTAAAGAACTCTCAGTCATACGACATTTGAAAAGTTCTTTTGAGATCTATTATTCATTTAATATAAGGTCTTTAATACTAAATGTCTCCTACTATTTTCTTCGAATTCCATCACCCCTAATGGAATTTCGGGAAATCAAATTTTCTAGTGAGTTTGAGGTCCAATGAAAATATTTCACTCCCCAATTTTATGAGCCCATGAAATATTTTTATCGGTAGTCAACTCTTTGACGATTGTATCACTATACAACCCTCAAGTTTGTTTTGCCTCACCTCTTCTCATATACCCTAATTTTATGAGCCCATATGGTACTAAGTGTCAAACAATACCTATCAAACATTTGTGTAGATAGAGCATCAAGATGTCCACGACTTATGGCCAATATAATGACGATTCCATCCTACGAGCATCTCTATGCTTGGTAGAGATCACAGCTTTCCAACATAAAACCACCCCACGACTCATGGTCAATGATCAAGTGCGGTAGTGGTCGTCATGTCTCTATCTTTGATGGTAGGCATGGAATGATAGGTCCTACCTAACTTGTCCATTTTCGTTTGAAATCGAATTTTTAAAAAATTCTTTTACTTAATTTTAATAAATTAAGTGGGGTTTAATTTTATCCAAGACCTCATCATAATTTAAATTAGGTTGGTTATTTAATGCATGACATCATAATATCATTCTGCAAGTATAAAAGCATTAAATAAAATCCTAAGCATGCATCTGATACATACTTAAATAAATGGATAATCATGAACCAGTCCTATGCAGTCCATTTGAGCCAAAAATGAACCTAATGTCATCTAAGGGTAATAAAATGGAATAGAACCTATTCTATTACATAATTGTATCCCATATAAATATGAGCCTTCTTTTTTATTCTCCTTTGTCTTCCAAAGAAAAAGAAAAATTTTACCATCTATTGTACTCTCTTTACAGAAAATAAAATAACTTACATAAATGAAATAAGAGGCTCGCAGGCCCCATTTTAAAACCCAAAATATTAAAAAATGCAAGACATAAGATAAAGAAAATGCCTTTTTATTAATATGATTCTCAATAAGATTGTCTTTACAAAAACAAAAGAGTATAATACACTCAATCTAATTGGGCGTTGGGCATCCTACTCTAACAAGCTTGAGGTGGCACTTGAGGTGCTTGCTTAAGCTTGGTAGCAAGCATGAGATGTCAAGTTAATGTGTAAATCTGACCTTTCACCCATATTTCAAGCCTAGATTAGATTTATCTTACTATACATTAAATTTATGGCATCCTATTTAAGTTACCACAAGATTCCATAGATAATTCATAAGCTAATTTCCTAGCCGTTCATTTAATTTTTTATCCGATTATCACCCGATTCTTGAATAATTGTCCATATTAAAAATTATATAATCTTATAAATAAATGAATATTGTAATATTTCCTTTCAATTATAGTATCTTATGTCCAATGTCCCAAATATGCAATTTATCCATATATATTTTTGAAATATCTGGATGAAATTGAATCAAACCATATAAGCTTACTAGTAACACTTTTTAACACTTCTAAAATTATAACCTATACATCCCATCTATATCTAATATTGCTCAACCTCATTTTCTTCTTATTTTAATATAAAATCAACTACTTAGATTAGAAAATTCAATAACTAATATCGTGCAAGAGCTTCAAAATTAAGTTTAATATTCAAGAATATCATATAAAATAAAATAAATTATGCAATGTTAATAGAAATGCAAGTAGCATATAAAATTAGCACATAATGCATGAATCATATTGGCCAAGTGAGTAGTATGCAGCTTGGCTATTATAAAAGAAGCATGCCTTATGAAAAGGCAAGGAGATCATAATTATTATTAAACCTCGAAAAAAGTAGAGGCAATAGAAAAATCTAATTCCAACTGTAAAAGAAAGTTTGACGTGGAATGAATAGAAACTATGGAAGAATAATATCGATGTGTTTGCATACAGAATGAAGGATCTACAATGGATCAACCCATCATAACCCACAAGCTCAATGTAGACCCAAGTGGAAGCCCAATGAAGTAGAGAAAGTGAGCTTTTAGCTAAAGAGAAACCAAGCTATCAAGGAGCAAATTGATAAGTTGTTGGCAGCTAGATAGCGAGCTAAGTTCAGTATCCAGAACGATTGGCTAATGTTGTCTTAGTGCAAAAGTCAAATGTGAATTGGATATAGTGTATGGATTTCACAGACCTGAACAATGCTTGCCTGAAGTATCCTCATCCACCCTAAGAACCAATATGTTAATGGACTCAAATTCATGTTGCAAACTAATGAGTATCATGGATGCCTTCCAAGGTTACAATTAGATACTTGTCATCCCTGAAGATAAAGAAAAGACAAATTTTGTGATAAACCAAGGTTTATACTTTTCTCAAGTCATCATGCCCTTCGGCCTGGAGAATTTTGGAGCTACCTATTAAAGGCAGATAAACAACATGCTCAAAGAGAAAATTAGAAGGAATATTAAAGTTTATGTTGCTAATATGCTGGTAAAGAGCCAGAGGATAGAAGACCATGCTCGAAATCTTTAGGACTGTTTGAAGATTTTAAGATCCTTTAGGATGACTTTAATCTTGCTAAATGTACCTTTCGAATATAAGGAGGAAAATTCCTAAGATTCATGATATCAGAAAGAGGGATCGAAGCAAACTCGAAGAAGACAAAGGAAATACAGACATGTAACCACCCAAAATAATCAAAGAAGTACAAAAGTTGACAAGAAGGTTAGCGACTCGTAATAGATTCATTTCAAGATCAATAATAAGAACTTACCATTCTTTACAATTCTGAGAAACATCAAGAACTTTTGAAAGCGAAGATTGGAAAAGAGCATTTAGGGAATTAAAAATTAGTTTACATCACCCATTATTAACAAAACTAAGCTAAGACAGAAACTATTTGTTTACTTAGCATTCTCAAATATACCTATAAGCATGGTATTGTTGAGATGAGAAGGGAAGGAACATTCCCCAACCTATTATGCAAGCAAGACGCTAAAAGGGGAAAAGTTGAGATACCATGTTGGTCTTAAGTAGAATACAAGGGTGTCTATGTGTGTGTGCATGTGTGTGTGTGAGGGGGGGTTAATAGATCTTTCAAAACTTTCTATTGAAACTTCAAAGCCCTACCTAAAATGTCACTTTTAAACTTTATACTAATTTCTTTTCAAAATATTGGCTCCTGATTTTAGTAGGTGTAAACCTTTAAAAATATCACTCAATAAACTTTAGAGTTTTGCCGTAAAAATAGTGTTTAAACATTTAAATGCACATACGTCGTTTTGTATGCAATGCAATGTAGTTTGAGTAAGATAAACAGATATGCACAACTACAAATCAACAAAGAAAGCAGGTAAACAAATTGCTGGAATATAAATTGTAAAAATATAGACGACATAATAATTTTTTAATAGTTTGAGGGTAGGATATATTAGAGTAGTGCCCGACAAGCTTTCATACTCTTGTAGAAAAATATAATTTTATCAATTAGATAAAGTCCATAGATCTTTTTCAGTTATGGCATGGTCATGCATAATCAAGGAAATACCTCTATAGCTTTGATTTTAAACATGTTTTGAGTCGGGGGTTCATTGAGATGGGACATCAATAAGATTGATAGACTCACATACACAGTGCATACTCAAAAGGAGAATGTCTCATTCTATAGACATTGGCGTAGGGATGCTAGTGCATGTATGTAGGTGCTTGTTAGGGAATGAACATATTAAATAGCCCATTGGGAAATTCTCGATTGGAAAGCATTCTTTATTAAGTGAGAATTTCCTTATTATAATAGTGCATTAATTAAACCTTTGACTGGAGGCACCATGGTGGCCTTGTGCACGATATCATACACTTTGATGTATTTTCTGATTGTATGACAATCATAAGGGGCTTACATTGGGTGTATGATCTTTGTGTATGGAGGTCAATGAGTAGCCATAAAGGATCTGTCACCTATCTCGTAGAATAGGAGAACCTCTTATATTTTCATAGTCCTTGATCCCGAAAACCTTAGTCAAGACAGGATAAACACTAGACGTAGGGTTTTCTAATGATTTATCAAAGGATCAATGTGACTTGAAATTGAATCATAGTTATTAAGTCAAAATAGAATTTTGACTAATAATCCATCCCTAGAATTAATTGGGAGATTAGTTGACAGAAGGACCGTATTTGCATGGTACTCGTAATAGAAAAGATTCACTTGCTATTCACCTAAGACTGCGTAATCGAGATGCACTACTAGGTGCTTCCCTTGATTTGTGAGGTTTTTGGAATTAAGGGGTTAATTCCAAGTGGATTGATTAATTAGATTAATTAATCAGAATATTAAATTTATTCACAAGTTGCAAAGGTTGTAAGCCCATTGCTAGCTTAGTTGAGAATTTAATGGGTCACACACAAATCGAGATGATTAACTTCTATATCTATTTTTGTAATTTGAAGTGTTAGATTAAGTTGATTAATGGAGATTAATCAACTTGAGTTAGAATTAATTTAAACAGTTAAATTAATTAATTTAAATAAATAATATGATTATTTATTTGAACCTAATAATGATTAGGGGCTCTTGAGAGTAAATTAATTAATTGATGGAGATCAATTATATTAGCTTGGCCTAAAATTATTTTAAGGAGTTAAATTAATTTAATCAATTAATATAATAAAATTATTTTAATTAGGCCTAATATGATTAGGCGGCCTATGATTGAACCAACTAATTAATTAATTTGATTAATTAATTGTATTGGACTTTTTAATTAATTGATGGAGATCAATTAATTGAACTTTAATAAATTAATTAGAGTCCAAGCTCATGGGGTTAGAGATCCATTAGGACTTTTTTAAATGCTAGAATTAAAGAGTCCTAATAAAAATGAAAAGAATTTGTCTTAAAGTGAAAGAAATAAGAGATAAGGAAGGAGAAGGTTTCCTAATTAGATTAGGGGACTAATTAGTGTAAGAGTTGGAGACTTAATAGGATTAAGTCAAGACTACATTGTGTATATAGTTACACAATATAAGGGCTAAAGACTATTAGCAAGAGAGCTAGAATTTTCGGGCCCCTCTCTCTTCTCATTCTCATTTTTTTGTGTTCTATTTTATGATTTCAAGAAAAATTACTCCATCACAAGGTTTCATTCTTTTTTGATTAAAACGTTAATTCTTCTAAATAGATATAGAAATAAGAAGTTCAAATTCACTAATAAGGATTTGAAGCTTGTGGATTTGCTCAAAAGTGTGGATACTGTTAGAGAGACTACACTTGGAGTCTTTGTCGCATGTTTTGAGAGGCCATTGAAATTGTTCGAGAGGAGCTTGAGGATTTTTATCTGATTTCTTTTCTACAATTCATCAACCAGATTGATTGAAAGGTATAATCGTAAAACTTTAGTTATTTAATTTTATTAAATGAACAATCAAAAATGCTAATCGAAAATCGCATCAAATCCGGGATATGCATATTTATATATGATGTATGATTTTATTTCAATTGTTGAAATTTTTTAAATTTCCACAGTAGGTTCAATCCCATGATTACGCGAACCTAACAGTGGTATCAGAACCTAGGTTTATTATGCATTCTGATTGTTTTCGCGATGTTTTATATATAAAACGTTCATATGCTGAAAAATATGTTTTATTGCATTTTTGTTTGGGAATTATAATTCTGAAATTTTCTGCATGATTTCAAAGTCTTAAATTGAATGACACAAAAAGAAAGCAAATAAAAAAAATCTGGGTTGGACGCGCTGTGGCGCATGACGTGCAATTTTGCTAGGTAATAGATCGTCTACTGCCCGTTTTCATGTCACATGCATAAAATTTAATTTTTTGATTTTGAAAATTAAATGTTAATATTCAAATTCTGAAAATTATTTTTATAAAAAAACTTAAATTAATTCCCAAACTAGAAAAACATGATTTTTAACAACTTGGTAAATTTACATGCTTTGAATTTTTATCATGTGATGATTAAATCAAGCATGAATGGGAGTCCAAACTTAGCTACAGAGTATGGTCACGCATTTGATGGTGATCATGGAATATGCCTCTTGGCTTTGGTGATAAATTAGTTCCTAGTTAAGGGTTTTTTAAGATGGAATATCGAATAGCCCAATAGATTCACGCATACGATGCATGCTTGCATGAGGAGGATGTCTCACTTTATGGACATAGCGTAGTGACACTAGTGCTTATTAGTGAACATGTACACTAAACAGGCCTACTAGAGATTCTTAATTGGAAACATTGTTTGTCAAAATAAGAATCTTCATGTTACGATAGTATACGATTAGTCCTTAGACTTGAGGTACCATGGTAGCCTTGTGCATGTCGTGTTCCATTTTGATATATCTTCTGATTAACTAACAATCACAAAATGGGTATGTTGGATGTTCCATTGATATGTATGGAGTTTAATAAGTGGCCAACAAAGGATCTGTCACTTGTCTTGTAGAATAAATGAATCTTCTATATTTTCATAATTCATGACTTAGAAGTCCTTGACTAAGGCAGAATAAATGTTAGACAGGAGTTTTCTAATGATTCGTCATGAGTTATTGAAACTTGAAATAGAATTATAGTTATTGAGTAATTAGGGTTTTGACTGTTAATCAGTACTCTTGACTCAATTGGGGGATTTGTTGATAGAAGGACTTTATGTATGTGATACTCATAATTGAAATAAGTTCAGTCGCTATTTCGCCTAAGTCCAGGTAGCCATGATACACTTGCTAGGTATTTCCCATAATTTGTGAGGTTTTTAAAATTAAGGAGTTAATTTCAAGTGGATTAATTAATCGGAATAATAATTATTATTCATAAGTTGCAAATATTGCAAGCCCACTGCAATCTTAGTTGTGAACTTAAAAGGTCACACACAATTTGAGATGGAACATTTCTAACTTAAAAAATTATCCAATGAGTTGGATCCAATTAATTAATGAAGATTAATTAATTAGGGCCTAAATTAATTCAATGAGTTGAATTTATAATTTAATTAAATAATTAGATTATTTAATTGGACCTAATAAAATTAGAAAGCCCATTGGAGTGAAACAATTATCTGATTGGATTAAATTAACTGTGTAGTCCATAAATTAATTTAATTAATAATTATTTTACTTAACTAAATAATTAGATTATTTAATCGGGCCTAATTTGATTAAGTGGGCTAGATGGAATTAATTAATTAATTGAGTTTGGGTTAAAATAATTAATTGAATTAATTATAGAATTTATTTTAAAGTCCGAGTCAAATTCAATGAGGCCCGTGAGGAGAGGCCCATATGGGTTGTTGAAAAAGGATGAAAACTCAAGAGTTTGAAATTCTTGGGAGACTGTAAATATCTTTGAAAGATATGAAGGGATAGAGTTGGATTTTTTTGGGACAACAAAAAATCTTTCAACTAATTAAAAGGAGACCAAAAATACCAAGAGTTGGAATCATGAAATTTTTAAATCTCCTATTTAAACAACAAGGGCTGAAAATTTGAGGCTAATAATAGCCTTCAAAGTTTCGGCAATAAATAGAAATATTAAGGAGAATATTATTTTCTTCCTCCATCTTTCATTCCACCAAATTTCATCTTTTTGTTTAAGTAATTAATTCTTATATCACAAGTTCATAACAAGAATTAATATTTACTATATTCACTCTAGAAACTAGGTTAGTAAAGGAATCAAAATTGCTAGCGGAATTCTGATTTTGTATTTCAACTCAAAGTGTGGACTACTTTAGAGGGGAGACACTTGGATCCCTGTAAATTGGAATTCAGAAAGGGACTAGCAATCGATTGCACGAGATTGTTAAAAATCGCATTGGATTCGAGATACTGCTGTAATTGTTATGGCATTTTAAAAATTTTATTTTTTCACTATGCATACCTTGGGATTACGTAAACCCAACATTTGAGAGGGATATGATTGGTCACTCGACCTTTCCAGGATCGATGGGCAAAAGCCTATGAAAGGATGATAATCCGATTGAGTGACTCATGAGCTGAAGGGGTAAAAAAACCTTTCCCAGCATAGAAGTGCTAGTCTTTATTTGATGTGTTTAATAAAGAATTAAGATTGAAGATCGGATTGGTTATAACTATAATATGGTCATTAATGAATACTTAAAAGTGTTGTGATAAGAAACATAAAACTGATAATGATAACAAGAAAAAAAAACTTTATTTGATAAAATGAAGTTACATTTCATGATCTGATATAGTGACAGGGTTGATCAGGGTGTCCCTATCATCACCCACTATAGACTCATTTTCTAAATCCTCAACAAAGTATCCACAACCCTATCATCTACTTTCCCTTCTCCTGTTTGATTGGGTGGCTCGGAGGTTTGAGTTGATGGGATATGAGCTAGTTGATTTGAAGCTAGAGGGTTGGGGCTAGGCGAGGCATCGATTGACTAGGTGTTGGATGAGCTGCTTCTTGACGAGTTATCTCCAGCTAGGTAGGAGCTTGCATTGATGAAGGATAAGCTGAGTAAGAGCAGACACGAGATCAGATTCTTGAGCAGAACTAGATGCTCACGCTTCCCAAATGATGCGAATAGCAGCCTCAGTAGAAGACTCCCACCAAGAATGGGTCATTACTTCGTGAGGGATGCTTCCCAAACTTTACCAGGTGGAGTTGAGCGAAGGGGAGTCTTGTGATATACCCATGAATCCTTGTGCCCGAGCTTGCTCCTTGGCCCTCCGAAACCATAGTGATAATATTCCAAGGCATCTAGGGTAAGTTTGGCCAGGTAGGCTTTTAACTTGAGGAAATTGAACTGGATCACGCAGCGATGGACTTGGAGGAATTCCCGTCTGTCTATAGAGCCCAAGTATCCATAATGTCCTTCCTTTACCTCTTGGTCATAACCTATTTTCATCCCTTGATCCTATCTGAGCTTGTGACCTTTCTCTTTGAGCTCGGAGTCCCTTTCCCGTACTGAAAACATGAGGCAAAAGTTATCATCTTCAACAGCCTTGTGTTTAGCCTCAAGTTGAGAGATGCGAGATTTGTCAGAAGCATTTTTAGCCACTATCAGCTTGGCATCTTTTTATAGCTTAGCCAAATCCTTGCCTTGCTATTTGATTGTTGCCTTTGCAGTTGCCAGCTCCTTCTTCAGTAAAGAGTTCTCAGATAATACAACAGAAGAGAGGGTTCCAGTCTCCTATTCACAAACATATCTGCCAACATCACAGTAGTCTGAAAAGGAAATATACTTATGATCAGATAGGTACGAGAGTATTAATTAAAAGGGAATTATGACTAATATACCTTAGAATAGTGAAGAGCCACATAATTTAATTTTTAGGAGTTATTTAGCTGGCTTTGGTAGAGTAGAATGCCCAACGCCTCAATTGGCTTGGGTGTATTATACTGTTTTTTCTTTGTAAAGATAATCTTATTGGGAATCATATTAATAAAAAGGTATTTTATTTATCTTATGTCATGCATCTTTTATTTCTGCATATTTGATAAAGTCCTTAGACCAAATTTAGCTACGAGGCATTGTCGTGAATTTAATATTTATTTATATATTCACTTGAATAAGCATGATCGTTAAAATTGCTTTCGAATCGAGGGGTTAAAATTATGTTTGATATAAAAAATTCATTTTCTACTGCGTATGCCCCTATAATTATAGTGAACCCAAAAGGCTAATGATCTCTTGGTCTGCAAGAGGGATGAAGCTCTGCAAGTAGAAAAGAAAAACAGCTCCATCCTTTGTTTCTAGCATGGACTGGATTGGAGCATCTTTTCCTTTGGAGGTTGGGGCCATGGAAGTCTTTGATTTCTTTGAAGAACCAGATTTTGAGGTCTTCTCTGTAGTTGGTTGTTTAACCTTATCAGGACTATCAGAGCGAGAAGTAAGACGGTGCGATCGAATTTATCTAGCTCTAGATCTACCATGCTGGGAGGAAATGGAGTATTAAGAGTAGAACATTCTGCTGGCCGAGAGTTGAGTGAAAGGTTTTAATCTGGAGTACTGGTGACCAGAGCAGATGAGGCCCCAACAGGGTTAGTGGAATATTGAGCAGGTAAAGGCCTCGCCCCTGGTTGAGCAGCTGTCATTTGTTGTTGCTCTCAAGAGAGAGCATCATCTCTCTAGAGTAAGAATATCCATAATAGAAAATTTTAAAAACTTGTAAGAAAATAGTTAAAACTTAAATTCCAAAAAATACCTAGTTGTCAAGGAAGATTAACCCTGATTAGGCTCAATCCAAAATAATATAGCATGAACGGAGATTATATCAGTGTAGTGATAGAATATCTTGTTTTATTGAGCTCAGTGAGAAGCCTCATACAAGCCTAAGGGCAAGCTCTCTTATTAATTTTATCTTACTGGGGGGTTTTCTAAACTGAGCTAGTGGAGAAGCCCCACTGACGAGAAGTAGACAAGAAAAAATATCTGGATTTCTAATTTTTGATTGAACATAGAGCTCCAACCAAGAATTTAGCTTGGCATCGAGAATTGGCCAAGGTTGGGCCTTAAGTATTGACTTGAAAATAGAAATGGAATAGATTGGCTGTGGGTTCAGCCTTATGATAAGATACCATCATAGCAAAACTGGCCATAAAAGAAAAGCTTTAGGGACAAATTAGTTTAAAGGAAATTTGAACTTTAAAGAAATATCAACAAAGAGTTGAGGAATTAGAAAACATAAACCATCCTCAAACTGGTTTGCAAAGAAGGCTAAATAACATGGAGAAGGTAGGTCCGGCCTTTGATCAGAGCTAGGCTCTAAGATTGTATAATCAATGGGAATGTAGAAGTCGAAATGTATATCATTCAAAACTTGATGAGACACCTTAGAATGAGGAAGCTCTGGTATGGACGAAGTACTAGATAGAGCAGCTATTGTAACCGCGTCTATAGGAAGGGTAACTAGAAGAGGAAAAGTTGGTCTGGATAGAAGGTCTAATGGTTCAACCATTGCTACAGAGGTGGAAGGGCTGGACCTCATGTAGAGAAGTGTCTTTGCTACTTGATTAGTCTGCAAGAGCTAGGGGTTGTCGAACTGGTCATTCAACACCAAAATCAAGATAGGGGGGACTTCATCAAAGGAGACGAGAGAGAATGAGAAGCTCGTCTCTTTTCCACCTGGACAGAGGAAGAGTAGAAAGAATCATCCCCAGACTCTATAAGGATTAGTGGAGAAACTGGGAAATCTTCGATAGAGTTAAGGGAACGAGTGTCATCTAAATTAAACATGGGTAGGAGGTGCAAAAATAAGGGATCTTAGCAGAAAAACTAGAAAAAAAGGGAAAAAATTTGATTATAAAATTAAAAGGGAAGGCATAGGTTCATACCCATTCACTGTAGAAAAGAAGAAGTAGTGAAGATGAATGAGTTGGCCGGACGTAGCCGAAAGCACACATCTGGAATCTTTTCAAAAAGCTAGGGTTTTTTTTGTCTAAAAATTCAAGTGCTGAAAGTATGAAAGGGACAAAGGATAGGTCTTTTATAGAGTTTGAAAGAAAGATGAAGGGGTGTTTTGATCGGCACTATTGATTGATGCTCCATGCATAGAGGTTAGATCAACCTATTTAATAGGTGACATGATTGAGTGATAGATGATGAACACATATATGGATAGATTGGACCTGGCAGTTGAATGAAATTTGCCTTTTTAGATTTAAATTAAACATGGGCTTTTATGAGCCACAATGAGCATGAATTACAGAGTGTGTTACATTTAATGCTGACGTTGTGGGTAGCTAGGTTTATTGAAGCAAAACCATTATAGCTAAGATTTGCACATTATTGCTTACTCTGTTTGATCAGCCTCTACTCAAATGGAGTAGGGGGACTAATTGATGTGGCATGAAATTGCTCCATTCTTAACGGACCTAGTTGGGCCAAATCCGAGCTGGGTTCATGAGAAGTATCAGGTCTTACGGGCCTTGGTGATTACTGATTGATAATAGGTTGATTAGCCCATTGTGAGGGAAGTGATACTTATAGCCGAGTTGGATAAAGGCAAGACTGTTCGAAGGGCTTGGATATGTTTGAACTGATGTGTCCGAACTGATATGTACAGAATACTAGAATGAGTATGGACAGACGGCTCATTAGTTGAACATGACTTTTTGTCTAAAGTTTCAATCAGTCGAGATCCACGACCGGTTCGAACAATATTGTCCGAACACCATGTAACTGCGACCCAAAAAAGAATAAAACACACACACACACACATAATGAGCAAAGTATATATGTTATGAGAACCAAATATTATTAAGATAAATGGTATGTTGGCTCGACAAGCTGGTTATTGGAAGGGCCAGAGCTGTTACTCTTAAGTCGTTTTCCATGTCTCCTGCAATAAATTTTCATCCACTGTGGGGTACATAACTCACGGACTCAGTAATAATTTAGCACATAATATGGTCAAACAGGCAATATAAAAGAATTTGGAAGGTCTCATTTACCTTGCAAACCTTCCCATATGTGTTGTTTTTTAAAGAACCTTCCTCGAGTTATGAGGAACATTTACTGACCCCAAAAAAACAAATTAATTTCTTTCAATAGTAGGTCAAACGTAAATCAGATGAACTGTCGGCAACATCCATAGGAGATCTGAATAGTTTCTCCAAAAAATTGAAAATTATATTTGCACATGTTGGTGATTTTGTGCTCATGTCAAGTCCATAATATTATCAATCATATAATTTAGATGAACATGGCACTATTTAATACCTTTAATCTAGCTATGTATTTTGACACAACAGTCGAAGATGAGGTACATGACTAAACTGTATACGAAATTTGTAAACCAATTAGTCTTACCAATTCGAGTTACCCCAAGTTTCACATTATAATTACTAATTTGAATAGAAAAATTGCTGGGAACCATAAGGAACTTGGAATTGGGTAGATATAAAATTCTTAGGAAATTAGATACGGATGTGGCATAGAATCAAACTAAAAAAGTGGGGCCTCAAATCCTTTCTTGAGAGTAGCCTGCAACCACGGACGTATCCAGGATTATTGTATAAGGGGGCGACATTGTATTATTAAAAATATAATATTCATAATTTATTTTTTTACATTTAAAAATATATTTTTTGTTGTGATTTTTTCTTAA
>CM033107.1:8551790-8753069 GCA_019321725.1 Paulownia fortunei | reverse complement strand
ACAACAGGGTGCTAGTAGAGGAGAGGGTAATGTGTGCAACTTTCATGCTTCGCGGTAGTGAAGGCCATTGGTGGACATGATTAGCAGTATAGAGGACATTACTACCATGAGCTGGGATAGATTCAAGGAGTTATTTCGAAACAAATATTTCATAGCTCCAGTTCGCATGATGAAGATGAACGAGTTTATACAACTGCGACAAGGAGCGATGACTGTTGGGAATATATTCGTAAATTTGAACAACTGTCCAGGTTTGCTACGCACATGGTCAGCACTGAAGTATTGAAAGTAGAGAGATTTCTGGAGGGTTTGAGGCCAGAGTTATACCGGGATGTGAATATGGCGGGTACTCAAGGGGTAACATTTTCACAGGTGGCTGAGAGGGCGTTGGTGGCAGAACAGGCTGAATTGAGAATCGTTCGTGCACATGAGGCTCGACAGCAGTTCAGACAGCAGGGACAGAGATGGACTGTGGGCAAAAGAGGCCATTCCAAATGCAGAAGCCGATCCAAATACAGAAGCCGGGATTTAAATTTCAAGGAGAACAAGGCCAACAACAAGAAGGTCAAAATAAGAGGCCACGGGTTGAACAAGGAAAAACACCAATGCCAGAAGCTGTGTGTCAGAAATATGGTAATCGACATACTGGAGGCTGCTATATAGAAACCAGGACGTGTTTTTGATGTGGAATACCAGGACATATTGCTAAATTTTGCCCAGGTAAATAGAATCAGACCATCCAAAAAATGTACCAGCCAAGGTATTCACCATGACCAGGGCGGATGCAGAAGCAAATCCATCGGTGGTAACAGGTACACTTTATATTTCTAGTGTTCCAACACTTGTATTATTTGATTCTGGAGCCACGCATTCATTTGCATCCACTGAGTACGTGAAGAGGCTGGGTAGAATACCAGATGTAGCAGAAATCAGTTATAGTGTAACAGTTCCCTCTGGAGATGCTAGACAAACCGATCGGATTTTGAGAGCTTGTGCTATACTTGTTGAAGGTAGAGAATTACATGCTGATTTGATTGTACTGGATATGAATGATTATGATGTTATTTGGGCATGGATTGGTTGTCAAAGTATGGGGCTACTATCAACTGTAAGGAAAAGACGGTGACATTTCAACTTTCTGGGAAAGAGTCTTTCACATTTGCCAGCATTGTGAAGAATTTCAGATTTCCTATGATTTCAGCAGTGAAAGCACAACGATTACTCGATGATGGTTGCGAAGGGTATTTGGTGAGTGTCATGAACATTGAGGAACAACACCCACCAACTCTGAGTGAAATACCAGTGGTACGGGAATATACTGAAGTATTCCCAGATGATCTTCCGGACTGCCACCAGATCGTGAAATAAAGTTTGTTATTGACATACAACCAGGAACATCTTCAATCTCAAAAACTCCCTACAGAATGGCTCCATTGGAGTTAAAAGAATTGAAAGTACAATTACAAGACTTGTTGGACAAGGGATTCATCAGACCGAGCTTTTCACCTTGGGGAGCACTAGTTCTATTTGTACGTAAGAAGGATGGCACCATGAGACTGTACATCGATTATCGAGAGTTGAACAGGGTCACAATTAAGAATAAGTATCCGTTACCCAGAATCGATGATTTATTTGACCAGCTTCAGGGTGCCGCAATATTTTCAAAGATTGACTTACGCTCTGGGTACCATCAATTGAAAATAAAGGAAGAGGATATCCCCAAGACGGCATTTAGTACAAGATATGGGCACTATGAATTTTTGGTGATGCCATTTGGATTAACTAACGCTCCAGCAGCATTCATGGATCTGATGAACAGAGTGTTTAAAGAATTTCTAGATAAATTTGTTATTGTGTTCATAGATGACATTCTAGTTTACTCCAGAACTAAAGAAGAACATGCCGCACATTTAACACAAGTACTAGAGGTCCTGAAAGTGAAGCAGTTGTACGCCAAATTCAAGAAATGCGAGTTCTGGTTGGATCCTGTGGTATTCTTGGGACATGTTATATCAGGAGCTGGAATATCAGTAGATCCAAGTAAAGTTGAAGCTATCAACAACTGGATGCAACCTACTAATCCTTCAGAGGTGCGCAGTTTTCTGGGTTTAGCTGGATATTACCGAAAATTTGTGGAGGGGTTCTCCAAGATTGCAATGCCATTGACACAATTAACCAGAAAAGGGGTGATGTTTAGATGGACAGATATGTGTGAGCGAAGTTTCCAGGAGCTGAAAAAGAGGCTGACTTCAGCACCTATTATCTCAATTCCATCAGGTACGGGAGGATTCGTAATTTACAGTGACGCATCGAAGAATGGATTAGGATGTGTACTGATGCAGAATGGCAAAGTAATTGCGTATGCATCCAGACAACTTAAAGAGTACGAAAAGAATTACCCCACACACGACTTGGAACTTGCTGCTGTAGTATTTGCACTTAAAATATGGAGGCACTATTTATATGGTGAACGGTGCGAGATCTTTACTGATCACAAGAGCCTCAAATACTTCTTCACACAGAAAGAGTTGAATATGCGGCAGCGAAGATGGCTAGAACTGGTAAAAGATTATGATTGTGTGATCAATTACCACCGAGGTAAAGCCAACGTTGTAGCTGATGCATTGAGCCGAAAATCCACACAAAGTACAATGGCTATGGCTTTAATTCAGAAATTGGAACTGAATGATTTGCAGAAAATGAATATAGAGATTTTACAGACAGGAGTAATAGAGGCAAAGTTGGCAGCCCTGACGCTTCAGCCTACGCTAATTGATAGGATCAAATAGGGACAACGAGATGATGAATATCTCATCAATATGAGAAAATATATTGCTGCAGGGAAGTCTACTGAATTTAAGATAACTCAGGATGATATTTTACAATTTAGAGGGCGGTTTTGTGTGCCAAATATTGATAACATTCGGGAAGACATTTTAAAAGAGGCACATTCAACCCCTTATTCAGTACATCCAAGGGCTACTAAGATGTATAGAGACTTGAAATCGCATTATTGGTGGTCGGGTATGAAAAAGAACATCGCCCAGCATGTGGAGCAATGTTTAACATGTCAGCAAATAAAGGCCGAACATCAAAGACCCGCAGGGACTTTACAACCTCTACTTATTCCAGAATGGAAATGGAAAGGATCACCATGGATTTCGTAACTGATTTGCCAAAGACTACTAAGAGTCATGATGCTATTTGGGTTATCGTCGATAGATTGACCAAGTCTGCTCATTTTCTTCCCATATGTTCTACCTATTCCATGGATCGCTATGCCCAATTATACATTCAGGAAATTGTCAGACTTCATGGTGTGCCATTGTCTATTGTTTCGGATAGAGATTCAAGATTTTTGTCTACTTTTTGGAGGAGTTTACACAAAGCTTTGGGAACACAATTATCATTTAGTACAGCATATCATCCTCAGACGGATGGGCAATCTGAACGAACAATACAGACGTTGGAGGATATGCTCAGAGCCTGTGTATTAGACTTTCAAGGTCAGTGAAGTAAATTCCTACCTTTGGTGGAGTTTTCGTACAACAACAGCTATCAGACTAGCATTGGAATGGCTCCCTATGAAGCATTGTATGGCAGAAAATGTAAGTCTCCGATACACTGGGATGAAGTTGGTGAGAAGAAACTTTTGGGTCCAGATATGATTAGAGAGATAACAGAAGCCGTGTTACAGATTCGACAAAGAATGCAAACTGCCCAAAATCGACAGAAAAGTTATGCAGATCGATGAAGAAGGGCGTTGGAGTTTGCGATAGGAGATCAGGTGTTTTTGAAAGTAGCACCAATGAAGGGCATCATGCGATTTGGGAAGAAAGGAAAATTGAGTCCCAGATACATTGGCCCATTCTCGGTGATTGAAAGAATTGGTGATGTTTCTTACAGACTAGATCTGCCAACATATATGTCCCAAATACACAATGTATTTCATGTGTCTATGCTGAGGAAATATATTGCTAATCCTTCTCACATTCTGAAAAATGAACTAGTGGAATTAAAGACAGATTTGAGCTACGAAGAAAAACCTGTACAGATTTTATTACGAGAAGTGAAGCAGCTAAGAAATAAACAGATTCCATTGGTTAAAGTGTTATGGAGAAACCAATTAGTAGAAGAGGCCACTTGGGAAAGGGAGGATGAAATGAGAACTAAGTATCCTGAACTTTTCGGTAAGTGAAATTTCGGGGACGAAATTTTTATAAGGAGGGGAGGATGTGATACCCGAGCCTCTTACTACTCATATGGCTAAATATGATTCATGCATTACATGTTAATTTTATATGCTATTTGCATTTCTATTGACATTGTGTAATTTATTTCATTTTATACGACATTCTTGAATATTAAACTTAATTCTGAAGCTCTTGCACGATATTAGTTATTGAATTTCTTAATCTAAGTAGTTGATTTTATATTGAAATAAGAAGAAAATGAGGTGGATCAATATTAGATATAGATGGGATATATAGGTTATAATTTTGGAAGTGCTAAAAGTGTTACTAGTAACCTTATACGGTTTAATTTGATTTGATCAAGTTATTTCAAAAGTATATATTTGTAAATTAGCATACTTGGGATATTGGACATGATATAATATGAATTAAGTATCATATTACAAGGCTCTTATGTGCATATGATTTTAGAAATGCAAACTAGATAATTCTTTAAGAATCGGATGCGAATCGGTTTGGAGATCGAATGAACGGACATAGGAATTACCTATGGGAATGAATGGTGATTAAGATAGGTTGCAACCAAATAAAAATAGATGAGACACACAAGATTAGGGCTGAAAGATAAGGGAGAAAATCAGATTTGCCATTTACTTGCCACCTCGTGCTTTCTTATTAAGCTTAAGCTAACATCTCAAGCTAACACCTCAAACCCTTCACCCTTAAGCAACGACCAGACCCTCATTTCAGCCATTTTCATCTTCCAAACACACACCTTAAGGTCTCCATGTGATCCAAATTGATTCCAAGTTGAAATAAAAGCAAGAAAAGCAAAGAAGAACTGATTACCATCAAGTTAGCCTCAAAATCTGCATAGGTAACACTTATCTATGGTTTTGCCTTTGGTTTTCAGATTATTATGAATGGTTTTATGGATTATTAAGCTTTCAATATCTCTTATAAAAGTGTTAGGAAGTTTTTAGTTAGACTTTGGTGCACAAAGAAAGGGTTTTTGATCACAAACACTTAATAGGAAATACTTGTGGCAGAAACTGTCATCTTACTATTTTCTTGTGTTTTAGACTTCAAAAGTGTATGGTATGTTGAATAAAACCTATGATTATTACCATTTACATGAACATATATGAGTTAAGAGTATTGGAATGAATTTTTATCTGTTGGAAATTGAAATAGAGAATGATATTGGAGAAACACTCAAACTGCCAAAATAGCAAAATCTGTTTTGGTGTGCTGTGAAGGAAACTGAATTAAGGGAGCTAAATCGATTATTTTTGGTAATAATATGATCTGGTTGTCTCATTATATATGTTATCTAATTATGGTGAAAATGTTGGAGCGATTGAATATACTTAAGGGTGCCAAAACCATTAATGTCATGAAGTGTGCAAAACTGTCACGGTAGGAAATAATCTGTTTCAGTATGTCGTGAAGAGAGCTGAACTTGGGAAGCTATATCTGTGATTTTTAGCAATTCTATGATATGGTTACATTTACATACATGTTATATAAGTGTGGTAAAAATTTTGGAGTGATTGGATATGTTTAGGGATGTTAAAATTATCATGCAACTAAACTTGACAACAAGAAAATATGAAAATGTGAATCTGCCACATTTGATCACTTAGCATGTTTCAACCTAGACATGTTGCTATTGAGTGTTAACAATTAGGTACATGCTATTAGAGTTATAATACTTCAATTACATGATGTTTTCATGTATTTAAGATGAGAAATTGAGGTATTTGAGGGGCTATATTGGGTTCTAGTTTGTGAAACCTTGATTGTTAGCTTATAGCTTGGTGTTTAAGGTCTAGTATAAGATTTTGTGCTTTCAACTTGCCAAATTGGGAATGGTGCTTGATGTTGGGTAATATTACAGGCTATTTTACATCTAAGGTCGGAGAGGAATACTAAACAAATTTAGACTAAGCCACCAACCAAGTGAAAGGTAAGTAAAGATTCATTTGCAACTACAATGCATAGACATAGTAGATGTGTGAATTATATGTAATATCATAAATCATATGTGCATAGTAGAGGGCTCTCCATTGAGCATACATACATGGGCATTGTCATTAGCACGTGCATGCATCATATACTAGCATTGTGATAAATCTTGCATTGCACGGCATGATTCAGAGAAAGGAAAATGTTTTGTTGACCACTACTAGTGTACCGAAGCATGCATGGATTTGCATGGTGTTATGCATGGATTTGCAGGTTCGCGTGCATGGATTTGCATGCGTATGAGTATGCATGGATTTGCATGCTTATATGATTATTGGCCATTGGATTATGGCGGTATACAGAGCTCTTTTCCGGTGCATGAGATAGTAGCGTTGGTCCGGGGCCCAAGAAAGAAATGATTTTGAGAGAAATATTTTGATGCATAAAATTGCATTGTGAGCATAGCATTTTGAGTTGCATGACTTGATATTGTGGATTATTCTTTGACATGCATAATCTTTACTTGCTGAGCGTTAGCTCATATAGTTTATGCATTGTAGGTGAGTACGATGATACTTGAAGCATCTTTGGCTGGCTAGTCGGTTGTTGGAGCTCCTGCAGGTGTTTGAGGGAGTGTGTACATGGATGACGACCTGTTGGGCTATTTTGTTGGCTTGTTATATTTTGAGTCTGGTGTATTATGTTTTTAGATTGGTACTATATTTCTCTTTTAAAACTTTACTGTAGTTAAGTATGTAAATATTGTGGTCGTTGTGGGTGTTGTGTTTTTATATAAATACTGATCCTTCTATTTTAAACAGGGTTGTGTATGTAAGAAGTGATTTAGCTTTTCTTAAAATGTTAAAAAAAAAATATTCCATGCATGCACACAGGTTCTATCATGTCAAATTATACAATATATATGGTTGTGTAGGAATGGGGGGGGGGTGTTACATAGAATAAGTTACTCACTACCTATCCTTTCAAATATAAATATCTAGTTTCACTCTATATTTGAGGTATGTTCACTTCATTATTCTCAGTACATTCTCTCTGTGGTTTTTCAACCTTTTAAGTATTGTGTTATCTTGAGCGCAGAAAGATTATAGCTAGAATAACCCCTACTCCTCTAGTGCTTGCTTATGTTGCAAGCAGAGAGGGGCTCATTTTTTCATAATTCTAATTTTAACACATAAATTTCATAAATTCAAAATTTTTGTTGTCTCTTAAATAATTAAATTATCCTAGTTGCCCACCTCAAATTTTTATAATTCTATTTTGAATATGTAAATGTAATAAATTTAAAGATGTTCTAAAATTATTTTAAACTTTATTTTTTTGAACATCTTAGGTAGTGGAAGTTATTATTAATACAAAGTTTTAAAATATATTTGTACTCACTTTAAAATTTTACTATGATATCATTTCTAGAAACATGGCTTATTTTAGTCAAAAAATACTCATTATTGTTTTTTTTTATTTTTAGTTTTTATTTTTAACTTATTTGATTCCACTTTGTTTGCTAATTGTTTGAGATATCCTAATACTTATTTTGCAAGAAATCACTAGTGTAGGTTTTTCATGATATAAATTTTGTTTTATTTGATTAATGGTTATGAAATAATACTCAGATTATTGCACTAGTTTTTGAAAGCAAGCATAATTGGTAAAATCTATTTTTGACATGATACCATAATTTTATATTAATGTTAAAAATTATTTTTATTTAAATAATGAGTCTCTATCACAATAAAAGTAGTTAAGAACTTTGTTAGGTTTTTAATATATTTTTAATTCATTGGTTTCTTAAAACATCAATTTATTTATTTTTATTGAGTTTTATTTGTCCAATACTTTGTATTTCATTTATTTTTTTAATTTTGTTTGGTGAAATGAGAATTAGATTCTCATCTCATTTCAGTTATCCCATGGGACATAATTTCACAACATTACAGTTAATACTTTAAAATTTTTATTTTTATTTAAAATATGTTCTATGATTAGATTTTTCCTCAAGTAATGTTTTACAAATGTACTTATATAAATTGCATTTTATTTGAAGAAAACTTTTCCTTTTTATAATAATAAGAAAGTTTTTAACACTTATAGTGACCCTTAAGATTGTGATGAAATTGTGAAAGTTAATACAATTTTTATATCATATTTTCTAATTTTGTAAGTTAGTTTTTGTTTTATATTGGATTTAATTTAAATTAGTTCTAATTTTCATTAAAAAGTTTTTGGTTTGAATACTTAGGTAAATATGATAGATATAAAAAATTGATGTATAAATATCACATATTGTATTTATATTTGTATTACTTTTTTAAAAATTAGTTAAGAAAAAATCACAACAAAAAATATATTTTTAAATGTAAAAAAGTAAATTATGAATATTATATTTTTAATAATACACCGTCGCCCCCTTATACAATAATCCTGGATCCGTCCGTGGTTGCAGGCTACTCTCAAGAAAGGATTTGAGACCCCACATTTTTAGTTTGTTTCTATGCCACATCCGTGTCTAATTTCCTAAGAATTTTATATCTACCCAATTCCAAGTTCCTTATGGTTCCCAGCAATTTTTCTATTCAAATTAGTAATTATAATGTAAAACTTGGGGTAACTCGAATTGGTAAGACTAATTGGTTTGCAAATTTTCGTATACAGTTTAGTCTTGTACCTCATCTTCGACTGTTGTGTCAAAATACGTAGCTAGATTAAAGTATTAAATAGTGCCTTGTTCATCCAAATTATATGATTGATAATCATATGGACTTGACATGAGCACAAAATCACCAACATGTGCAATATAATTTTCAAATTTTTGGAGAAACTATTCAAATCTCCTACGGATGTTGCCGACAGTTCATCTGATTTACGTTTGACCTACTATTGAAAGAAATTAATTTGTTTTTTTGGGGTCAGTAAATGTTCCTCATAACTCGAGGAAGGTTCTTTAAAAAACAACACAAATGGGAAGGTTTGCAAGGTAAATGAGACCTTCCCAATTCTTTTATATTGCCTGTTTGACCATATTATGTGCTAAATTATTACTGAGTCCGTGAGTTATGTACCCCACAGTGGATGAAAATTTATTGCAGGAGACATGGAAAACGACTTAAGAGTAACAGCTCTGGCCCTTCCAATAACCAGCTTGTCGAGCCAACATACCATTTATCTTAATAATATTTGGTTCTCATAACATATATACTTTGCTCATTATGTGTGTGTGTGTGTGTGTGTGTGTTTTATTCTTTTTTGGGTCGCAGTTACATGGTGTTGGACAATGTTGTTCGAACCGGTCGTGGATCTCGACTGATTGAAACTTTAGACAAAAAGTCATGTTCAACTAATCGAAATAGTTTCGTTTTTTCTCTTCTTTTTTTTTATAAGAAAAATGGGTTAAGCTATATTAACTAAATGCTTTCACTTGGGCTCCTAAATTATCTATAGGAGAAAAATGTTTAATATTAATTGATGATGCCAAAAATTTCAGCAACAATCAAGAACTCTAGATCGAATAATCTGATCTCAAGCCACACGAATCATGTATCAAATTAACCTAATAAATGTTGGGAAGTGCCTAGCAAAAACACTCCGACACTCAAGTTAGTAAAATAACAAGAGCTTTAATCACTCAATTAATATCTGTATATTTGGTGTGCGTAAAAAATAAATCATACCTTTAACCTCTTTTTATAATAGTCTGTTGCAGTGATAGAATTAGGAAAATATTATATTACCTTGTAAAGATAATGCCAATCTTTGTGCAGAGATAAGCTTAATCTCCTAAAATCTCGCTCATTAACATAGAATAGTCTTCTAGTATTCTAGTATAACAACACTTTCTCATCTTGAAAAGTAATAGCCGTTGGTCCATACTCATTCTAGTATTCTGTACATATCAGTTCGGACACATCAGTTCAAACATAACAGCTCGGACATATCCAAGCCCTTCGAACATTCTTGCCTTTATCCAGCTCGGCTATAAGTATCACTTCCCTCGCAATGGGCTAATCAAACTATTATTAATTAGCAACCCCAAGGCCCGTAAGACCTGATACTTCTCATGAACCCAGCTCGGATTTGGCCCAACTAGGTCTATTAAGAATAGAGCAATTTTATGCCACATCAATTAGTCCCCCTACTCCATTTGAGTAGAGGCTGATCAAACAGAGTAAGCAATAATGTGCAAATCTTAGCTATAATGGTTTTGCTTCAATAAACCTAGCTACCCACAACGTCAGCATTAAATGTAACACACTCTGTAATTCATGCTCATTGTGGCTCATAAAAGCCCATGTTTAATTTAAATCTAAAAAGGCAAATTTCATTCAACTGCCAGGTCCAATCTATCCATATATGTGTTCATCATCTATCACTCAATCATGTCACCTATTAAATAGGTTGATCTAACCTCTATGCATGGAGCATCAATCAATAGTGCCGATCAAAACACCCCTTCATCTTTCTTTCAAACTCTATAAAAGACCTATCCTTTGTCCCTTTCATACTTTCAGCACTTGAATTTTTAGACAAAAAAAACCCTAGCTTTTTGAAAAGATTCCAGATGTGTGCTTTCGGCTACGTCCGGCCAACTCATTCATCTTCACTACTTCTTCTTTTCTACAGTGAATGGGTATGAACCTATGCCTTCCCTTTTAATTTTATAATCAAATTTTTTCCCTTTTTTTCTAGTTTTTCTGCTAAGATCCCTTATTTTTGCACCTCCTACCCATGTTTAATTTAGATGACACTCGTTCCCTTAACTCTATCGAAGATTTCCCAGTTTCTCCACTAATCCTTATAGAGTCTGGGGATGATTCTTTCTACTCTTCCTCTGTCCAGGTGGAAAAGAGACGAGCTTCTCATTCTCTCTCGTCTCCTTTGATGAAGTCCCCCCTATCTTGATTTTGGTGTTGAATGACCAGTTCGACAACCCCTAGCTCTTGCAGACTAATCAAGTAGCAAAGACACTTCTCTACATGAGGTCCAGCCCTTCCACCTCTGTAGCAATGGTTGAACCATTAGACCTTCTATCCAGACCAACTTTTCCTCTTCTAGTTACCCTTCCTATAGACGCGGTTACAATAGCTGCTCTATCTAGTACTTCGTCCATACCAGAGCTTCCTCATTCTAAGGTGTCTCATCAAGTTTTGAATGATATACATTTCGACTTCTACATTCCCATTGATTATACAATCTTAGAGCCTAGCTCTGATCAAAGGCCGGACCTACCTTCTCCATGTTATTTAGCCTTCTTTGCAAACCAGTTTGAGGATGGTTTATGTTTTCTAATTCCTCAACTCTTTGTTGATATTTCTTTAAAGTTCAAATTTCCTTTAAACTAATTTGTCCCTAAAGCTTTTCTTTTATGGCCAGTTTTGCTATGATGGTATCTTATCATAAGGCTGAACCCACAGCCAATCTATTCCATTTCTATTTTCAAGTCAATACTTAAGGCCCAACCTTGGCCAATTCTCGATGCCAAGCTAAATTCTTGGTTGGAGCTCTATGTTCAATCAAAAATTAGAAATCCAGATATTTTTTCTTGTCTACTTCTCGTCAGTGGGGCTTCTCCACTAGCTCAGTTTAGAAAACCCCCCAGTAAGATAAAATTAATAAGAGAGCTTGCCCTTAGGCTTGTATGAGGCTTCTCACTGAGCTCAATAAAACAAGATATTCTATCACTACACTGATATAATCTCCGTTCATGCTATATTATTTTGGATTGAGCCTAATCAGGGTTAATCTTCCTTGACAACTAGGTATTTTTTGGAATTTAAGTTTTAACTATTTTCTTACAAGTTTTTAAAATTTTCTATTATGGATATTCTTACTCTAGAGAGATGATGCTCTCTCTTGAGAGCAACAACAAATGACAGCTGCTCAACCAGGGGCGAGGCCTTTACCTGCTCAATATTCCACTAACCCTGTTGGGGCCTCATCTGCTCTGGTCACCAGTACTCCAGATTAAAACCTTTCACTCAACTCTCGGCCAGCAGAATGTTCTACTCTTAATACTCCATTTCCTCCCAGCATGGTAGATCTAGAGCTAGATAAATTCGATCGCACCGTCTTACTTCTCGCTCTGATAGTCCTGATAAGGTTAAACAACCAACTACAGAGAAGACCTCAAAATCTGGTTCTTCAAAGAAATCAAAGACTTCCATGGCCCCAACCTCCAAAGGAAAAGATGCTCCAATCCAGTCCATGCTAGAAACAAAGGATGGAGCTGTTTTTCTTTTCTACTTGCAGAGCTTCATCCCTCTTGCAGACCAAGAGATCATTAGCCTTTTGGGTTCACTATAATTATAGGGGCATACGCAGTAGAAAATGAATTTTTTATATCAAACATAATTTTAACCCCTCGATTCGAAAGCAATTTTAACGATCATGCTTATTCAAGTGAATATATAAATAAATATTAAATTCACGACAATGCCTCGTAGCTAAATTTGGTCTAAGGACTTTATCAAATATGCAGAAATAAAAGATGCATGACATAAGATAAATAAAATACCTTTTTATTAATATGATTCCCAATAAGATTATCTTTACAAAGAAAAAACAGTATAATACACCCAAGCCAATTGAGGCGTTGGGCATTCTACTCTACCAAAGCCAGCTAAATAACTCCTAAAAATTAAATTATGTGGCTCTTCACTATTCTAAGGTATATTAGTCATAATTCCCTTTTAATTAATACTCTCGTACCTATCTGATCATAAGTATATTTCCTTTTCAGACTACTGTGATGTTGGCAGATATGTTTGTGAATAGAAGACTGGAACCTTCTCTTCTATTGTGTTATCTGAGAACTCTTTACTGAAGAAGGAGCTGGCAACTGCAAAGGCAACAATCAAATAGCAAGGCAAGGATTTGGCTAAGCTATAAAAAGATGCCAAGCTGACAGTGGCTAAAAATGCTTCTTACAAATCTCGCATCTCTCAACTTGAGGCTAAACACAAGGCTGTTGAAGATGATAACTTTTGCCTCATGTTTTCAATACAGGAAAGGGACTCCGAGCTCAAAGAGAAAGGTCGCAAGCTCAGGTAGGATCAAGGGATGAAAATAGGTTATGACCAAGAGGTAAAGGAAGGACATTATGGATACTTGGGCTCTATGGACAGACGAGAATTCCTCCAGGTCTATCGCTGCGTGATCTAGTCTAATTTCCTCAAGTTAAAAGCCTACCTGGCCAAACTTACCCTAGATGCCTTGGAATATTATCAATATGGTTTCGGAGGGCCAAGGAACAAGCTCAGGCACAGGGATTCATGGGTAGATCACAAGACTCCTCTTCGCTCAGCTCCACCTGGTAAAATTTGGGAAGCATCCCTCACGAAGTAATGACCCATTCTTGGTAGGAGTCTTCTACTGAGGCTGCTCTTCACATCATTTGGGAAGCATGAGCATCTAGTTCTGCTCAAGAATCTGATCTCGTGCCTGCTGTTACTCAGCCGATCCTTCATCTATGCAAGCTCCTACCTAGCTGGAGATAACTCATCAAGAAGTAGCTCATCCAACACGTAGTCAATCGATGCCTCGCCTAGCCCTAACCCTCTAGCTTCAAATCAACTAGCTCATGTCCCATCAACTCAAACTTCTGAGCCACCAATTCAAACAGGAGAAGGGAAAGTAGATGATAGGGTTGTGGATACTTTGTTGAGGATTTAGAAAATGAGTCTATAGTGGGTGATGATAGGGACACCCTGATCAACCCTGTCACTATATCAGATCATGGAATGTAACTTCATTTTATCAAATAAAGTTTTTTTTTTCTTGTTATCATTATCAGTTTTATCTTTCTTATCACAACACTTTTAAGTATTCATTAATGACCATATTATAATTATAACCAATCCGATCTTCAATCTTAATTCTTTATTAAACATGTCAAATAAAGACTAGCACTTCTATGGTGGGAAAGGTTTTTTTACCCCTTTAGTTCATAAGTCACTCAACTGGATTATCATCCTTTCATAGGCTTTTGCCCATCGATTCTGGAAAGGTCGGGTGACCGACCATATCCCTCTCAAATGTTGGGTTTACGTGATCCCAAGGTATGCACAGTGAAAAAATAAAATTTTTAAAATGCCATAACAGTAACAGCAGTACCTTGAATCCGATGCGATTTTTAACAATCTCGTGTAATCGATTGCTAGTCCCTTTCTGAATTCTGATTTATAGGAATCCAAGTGTCTCCTCTCTAAAGTAGTCCACACTTTGAGTATGAATACAAAATCAGAATTTCGCTTGCAATTTTGATTCCTTTACTAACCTAGTTTTTAGAGTGAATATAGTAAATATTAATTCTTGTTATTAACTTGTGATATAAGAATTAATACTTAAACAAAAAGATGGAATTTGGTGGAATGAAAGATGGAGGGAGAAAATAATATTCTCCTTAATATTTCTGTTTATTGCCGAAACTTTGAAGGCTATTATTAGCCTCAAATTTTTAGCCCTTGTTGTTTAAATAGGAGATTTAAAAATTTCAAGAGTCTAGCTCTTGGTATTTTTGGTCTCCTTTTAATTAGTTGAAAGATTTTTAGTTATCCTAAAAAAATCCAACTCTATCCCTTCATATCTTTCAAAGATATTTACAGTCTCCCAAGAATTTCAAACTTTTGAGTTTCCATCATTTTTCAACAACCCATATGGGCCTCTCCTCACGGGCCTCATTGAATTTGACTCGGACTTTAAAATAAATTCTATAATTAATTTAATTAATTATTTTAACCCAAATTCAATTAATTAATTCCATCTAGTCCACTTAATCAAATTAGGCCCGATTAAATAATCTAATTATTTAGTTAAGTAAAATAATTAATAATTAAATTAATTTATGGACTACACAATTAATTTAATCCAATTAGATAATTGTTTCACTCCAATGGGCTTTCTAATCTTATTAAGTCCAATTAAATAATCTAATTATTTAATTAAATTATAAATTCAACTCATTGAATTAATTTAGACCCCAATTAATTAATCTCCATTAATTAATTAAATCCAACTCATTGGATAATTTTCTAAGTTAGAAATGTTCTATCTCAAATTGTGTGTGAACCTTTAAGTTTACAACTAAAATTGCAGTAGGCTTACAATATTTGCAACTTATGAATAATAATCATTATTTCGATTAATTAATCCACTTGAAATTAACTCCTTAATTTTGAAAACCTCACAAATTATGGGAAATACCTAGCAAGTGTATCATGGCTACCTGGACTTAGGCAAAATAGCGACTGAACTTATTTCAATTATGAGTATCACATACATAAAGTCCTTCTATCAACCAATCCCCAAATTGAGTCAAGAGTACTGATTAACAGTCAAAACTCTAATTACTCAATAACTATAATTCTATTTCAAGTTTTAATAACTCATGATGAATCGTTAGAAAACTCCTGTCTAACATTCATTCTGCCTTAGTCAAGGACTTCTAAGTCATGAATTATGAAAATATAGAAGATTCAACTTATTCTACCAGACCAGTGACAGATCCTTTGTTGGCCACTCATTAAACTCCATACATATCAATGGAACATCCAACATACCCCTTTTGTGATTGTCAGTTAATCAAAAGATATATCAAAATGGAACACGATATACACAAGGCTACCATAGTACCTCAAGTCTAAGGACTAATCGTATACTATCGTAACATGAAGATTCTTATTTTGACAAATAATGTTTCCAATTAAGAATCTCTAGTAGGCTTGTTTAGTGTACATGTTCACTAACAAGCACTAGTATCACTACGCTATGTCTATAAAGTGAGACATCTTCCTCATGCAAGTATGCATCATATGCGTGAATCTATTGGGCTATTCGATGTTCCATCTTAAAAAACCCTTAACTAGAAACTAATTTATCACCAAAGCCAAGAGACATATTCCATGATCACCATTAAATGCGTGACCATATCCCGTAGCTAACTTTGGTCTAAGGACTTTATTTAATTACTATATGCACATAAAGATAAAAAAGCACAACCCTTTCAACATTCGATCACATTTCATAATAAATTCCAGATCATCATAAAAACCTACATCATATCATCATTTTATTCAATCAAAGGTAAATCTAGCATTAAATCAAAGAAATATAAAATGTTTTTGATAAAATCCTGACTTAGATATATAACTCCCATAAGTGACAGACATTCCATGATTAAGGAAGTTTTCATCCTATTAATTCTTTAAGCTCGTATGCACGTCCTACTAGGACCTTAACGATCTTATAAGTTCCTTCCTAGTTAGCTTCCAGCTTTCCTGTAGCTTCCAAGGCATCTGCTCAACGTAATACTAAGTCTCCCACTTGGAATTACCTTCTTTTGACTCTTTGATTATATCCTGCTCGGATCCAGCTCTTATAAGTTTCTACCCAAGCATATGCTTGATCTCATTATTCATTAATCACATCAAGGGCTTTCTTCATTAATTCCTTATTTTAAGTTTCATCCCAATTTCCACGATCCCCATAAACAAGGTTGAAAGGTGATTCTCCTATCATAGTTTGAGGACTTGTTAGGTAGGCTCGTAATGAACTGAGCTCGTCAACCCATCCTCCTTCAGATCTATCTAACTTGGCCTTAATGCTTTACACTATCATTCAGTTAGTGACCTCTACCTATCCATTTGCTTGTGGGTGAGCAATTGTGGTGAACCTTTGTTTAATCTTCATTGCTTCACACCAAGCTCAAACTGGTACCATTAAACTGCATACCATTATCTAAGATCAGATTTCTTAGAACACCATATTTGTAATGGATATTTTGCCACAAGAACTTCTTCACTTAGTATTTTGTTATTTTAGCTAAGGGTTTGGCTTCTACCCATTTGCTAAAATAATTGACTGCCACTATCAAAAATTTCCTCTATGCAGAACTATTAGGAAAGATCCTACAATGTCTATTCCCCAATGTGCAAAATCACAAGGAGAATTCATCAGTGTCAACTTTTTTGCAAGTTGTTATATCAGTGGGGCATGCCTCTAACATTTTTCACATCTTTTAACCAGTATCTCAGCATCATTCTTAAATGGTTGACCAAAATTATCCTGCTCTCCATGCTTTCCTTATTAGAGCTCTTATCCTTGAATGATCCCCAAAACATTCTTTATGGATTTTTCTAAGAACATATCCTCCTTCGTCTGTTGACAAGTACCTAGATAAGGTCCATTGAATATTTATTTATACAATATGTCTCAAATGATACAAAATCGCATAGCTCAATTCTGGACTCGAGCTGCTTCCTTCCTATCTTGAGGAAGTAGCCCATCTTTTAAATAGACTAAAATAGGCATCCTCCAATGCTCATTTTCCTCCATTTCCGCTACATCTACTTCCTTGCTACTCTGTGGGGCTGATAGTATGGTATTTTTTCTTATTTTACAATCAGCAGCATAGCTAGCCCTCTTTGACAGGTAATCTACCCTGCTATTTTTTTATCTAGGAATCTAATGTATCTCTACACTGTTGAATTGCCCTCTCAAAGAAATAACTTGATCTGCGTACCTTCCCATTCTTTCTTCTCTTACATCATATTGACCTTCTATCTTTTGGGTTACCAACCTGGAATCAGAGTAGACAATTACATGCCTTGCACCTAACTCCAAGGCCATCTTCAATCCTCTAACCAAAACCTTATACTTAGCTTCGTTGTTCGATGCCTTGAACTCAAATTTAATTACAAATTCTAATTCATCACATTCTGGGCTGGTTAGGACAATCCCAGCCCCACAACCGATAATGGTGGCTAATCTATCTACATGCAATAGCCACTTCCTATTCTATTCTCCAGGTTTGGTTAGTTCTTATAGAAAATCAGCCAATGCCTATGCTTTAATTACAACTATTAGTTGATAATCAACGTCATATTCTCCCATTTCTATAGCCCACTTGATCATCCTTCCTGAGGTATCTGGCTTGCCCAGAGTTTGCTTTAAAGGTAAATTTTTCTGAACCACCACCTGATGGGAAGGAAAATGTGGCATTCTTCTTCTAACTGTAATAACTAGGGCTAATCCTCCATTCTCCATCTCAGAGTATCTCTACTCAACTCCATGGAGGAATTTACTAATATAGTAAATTAGCTTTTGTTGACTTTCTTCCTCATGTAATAGAACAGAGTTGATAGCATGCTCCCCTACTGACAGGTATAGATATAACACCTCTTCTAGAATCAGCTTAGTAAGTAATGGAAGCCTAGCTAAGAAATCCTTCAGCTCCTCGAATGCTCTTTAGCATTCCTCTGTCTATTCAAATTTGAATCATTTTCTTATGATTTTAAAGAAAGAAAAATTCTTCTCTACTGACTTGGATATGAATCTGCTTAGCAATGTAATCTTTCCTATCAGACACTACACATCTTTGATCCCAGAAGAAGGGTTCATATCCAGAATAGCTCGAACTTTTGTAGGATTAACTTCTATCCTCCTCTCCATCACCATGTATCTCAAAAACTTTCCAGATCTGACCCTAAAAGGCACTTAGCTAGATTCAGTTTCATGTCATACCTTCTAAGCACGTCAAAGGTCTCTCCTAGATCAGAGATATAAGATTTTGCTTTTTTGCTCTTCACTAGCATGTCATCCACATATACCTTCATATTCTTGCCTAGCTGTCTTTTGAATTATTAGAGTAGTGTCCGGCGTGCCAATTAGATTGGGCTTTTTTTTACTCTTATATTTGTCAAAATAATCTTTTTCAAATCATATTAATGAAATATGAGCATTTCTTTATCTTTAATTGCATATAATAATTAGATAAAGTCCTAGACCATACTTAGATACGGGGCATGGTCATGTATATGATAGTAATCATTGAATATAACTCTATGGCTTTGGTCTTAAATTAGTTTTAAGTCAAGGGTTGTTTGAAGTGGGACATCAAATAGCCCTATAGACTGGCGCATTTGATACATACTCGCATTAGAAGCATGTCTCGCTCCCTGAACATTGGCATAGTGACACTATTACATGTATGCAGGTGCTTGTTAGAGAATAAGCACACTAAACAGGCCTATTGGAAATTCCTAATTGAAAATATTATTTTTCCAAAATAAGAATTTTCATGTTACGATAGTACATGATCAGTCCTTACACTTGCTGCACTATAGTAGCTATGTGTTTGTCGTGTTCTATTTTGATATATCTTCTGATTGCTTGATAATCATAAAAAGGGATACATTGGATGTTGCATTAATATGTATGAAGGTTAATGAGTGACCAACAAAGGATCCATCACTTGTCTAGTAGAACAAGTGAATCTCCTATGTTTTCATAGTTCATGAATCAAAAGTCCTTGGTTAAGGCTGGATGAATGTTAGACGTGGGTTTTTTAATGATTCATCATGAGTCAATGAAACTTAATCATAGTTATTGAGTGGGGTTTTGACTATTAATCTATGCCCTAGACTTAATCGGGAGATGATACTATTGAGTAGGATGTGTAAGATACTCGTAACTGAAATAGGTTCACTCCATATTTCACGTAAATTTAGGTAGTCATGATACACTTGCTAGGTATTTCCCATGATTTGTGAGGTTCTTAAAATTAAGGAATTAATTTTAAGCAGATTAATCAATTGAATTAATTAACCAGCCCACTGCTAGCTTAGTTGTGAATCTAAAAGGTCACACACTATTTGAGATGCAATATTTCTAACTTAGAAATTGGTCCAAGGAGTTTGATCTATTTAATTAATGAAGATTAATAAATTGGAGCTTAAATTAATTTAATGACTTATAAGATTAGGAAGCTAAGTTATAGTGAAATAATTATTTGATTGCATAAAATTAATTGTGTAGGCCATAAATTAATTTAATTATTCAATTATTTTACTCAATTAAATAATTAGATTATTTTACTCAATTAAATAATTATATATAATTATTTAATTGGACCTAATTTAATTAGGTGGGCTAGATGGAATTAATTACTTAAGTTTGGGCTAAAATAATTAATTGAATTAATTGTATGATTTATTTTAAGTCTAAGTCCAATTCAATGAGACCTATTAGGAGAGGCCCACGTGGGTTGTTGAAAAAGGATAAAAACCCAAGAATTTAAAATTCTTAAAAGGCTCTAAATATCTTGGGAAAATAAGAGATAAAGGGGAAATTTTGGGAGATTTGGAATCAACTAAAATTCTTCCAACTAATTAAAAGGAGACCAAAAATACCATGAGTGGGACTCTTGGAATTTTTGAGTCCCATTATATAAATAAAGAGAAGCCCTCAAATTTTCGGCCATTATAGAAAAATAAGGGGAAATTTTTATTTTCTTTTTCCATTCTTTATTCCACCAAAATTCTATCTTTTTGTTTAAGTATTAATTCTTTTATCACAAGCTGAAAATAAGAATTAATATTCACCATATTTACTCCATTAACTAGGTTAGTAAATGAATCTGGATTGCTAACAGAGTTCGAATTCCATGTTCCCACTCAACGTGTAGAGTTCTTTATAGGGGAAATGTTTGGATCCCTATGAAATGGAATTAAAAAAAGGTCTAACAATCCATTGCTTTAATCCCTACGACAACCGAAGTGCATAAAGGTATAAATTGAAACTTTTATTTTTGTATTTACAACTATTAAAAATTGCGAGATTGTTAAAATTACATCGGATCCGGGGTATTGTTGTAACTGTTATAACATGCTTGTTTTTAAAAAAATATTTTTCTTCTATGCATAACCTGGGATCATGTGAACCCAACATGAGCATCAGGTCTACCAACCTCCGATAAGTAGCTCCGGCATTCTTCAATTCAAGGGCATAACTATATAGCAGTAGGTGATAAAAGAGGTGATAAAAGTGACTTTCTTCTGATCAACTGGATTAAGCATGATCTGATGATACCCCTGGGAGGCATCCATCATACTTAACAACTCATATCCTGATGTGGAATCCACAAGTTGATTAATTCTTGGCAATGGATAGTGGTCTTTCAGACATGCTTTATTCAAGTCTCAAAAATCAATGCACATCCTCCATTTACCTGCTGCTTCGAGAACCATCACAACATTAGATAGCCACTCTAGGAACTGGATTTCGCGAATGTGGCCAGCTTTCAACAAATTCTATACCTTCTCCTCTATAATCTTATTTTTTTCGGGGCCAAAATATCTTCATTTCTACTTAACTGGCCGAGTCGCCGAATCCATATTTAAATAATGTATGGCTACTTCAAGACTTATCCTAACCGAGTCCGGAGTAGACCATGAAAACATGTCCATGTTCTTTCTTAAAAAGTCGATCAATAATTTAGCCAATTGCGGATGGAGTTAAATACTAATTATGGTTATCTTTTAAGGCTCACCAGAACCAGTTCAACTGTTATGAGTTCTTTGTCAATTTGTACATGGGATTCGAGCTCATTCCTTTGTAAAACCTTCATTTTTTTAACTTCTCGATCACCTCCTTTAGGAGCATCTGCATTTATGGTTTTCTTTTTATCTGTTCTCTTTATAGACTCCTCAACATAGCACTTCAGAGTAGAGTATTGGTCACCCTCTACCTCCCCTACTACCTCTCATATGTGGAACTTCATCTTTATATGGTAAGTGGAGACCACTGCATGGAACATGTTGGGCGTAGTCTACCCAATATAACATTGTATGTTGATGATGCATCAACTATCAGGAAACACACCATCCTAACCTTTCTCAAAGGTGATGAACCCAGTGCAACAGGTAGAATCACCTGTCCTTTCGATTGAACTGCTCCACCAGCAAGGCTAAAGAGAAATATTTCTACAAGTAGTAGTTCAGCCCCTAACTCCATCTGCTTGTAACAATCATAGAACAAGATATCTGTAAAACTCCCAGTGCCTACAAAAACTCTAGCCACGTTATAATTTGCATTAGATGTTGTGATAACTAGAGCATTATTATGAGGGACCTAAGGGCCCCTCTCATTTTCCAGTTCAAATTGGATTGTTATTCCTTTCACAACTTGGCTTCTTCATGCTTTCCTTCTTACCAAAATCAGGTTGCTCGATCATGAGCTCTCCTAGCTCGATGGGAGTCCCCATCAGTAGGTCCTACAATCATATGTATCATTCCTCTTCTTCGGGGAGCAGGTGGCATATTCTCTCGAGGTTTAGTTCCTTCATCCGCTCCTTGTTCCTCCTTGGTGGTGGGCTACCAATTTTTCCCTTTCTCTTTTGTCCCCTCGGTTGTTCCCTATCTTTATATGTAAACTCCTTCAAATGCCCTGCTAAAATCATCTTTTTGATCTTATTCTTTAAATGATAGCAATCCTCCATCGTATGACTATAATCATTATGGAATGTATATAACCTTTCTGATTTAGCTCTTCTAGGAACATTCGAGTATGTTTTAGGCCATTGCAGACCATGATGTCTCTCTATTACAATCAAAACTTGCTCATGAGGTATAACCAAGGGTGTGTTTTTTTCATATCTCAATTGACGTCCTCCTCTTCTTTCTACTTTGGGTCGATTAGCATGACTAACATTAGCTTTCTTTTTTTTTTCTTATCCTTTTCTTTCTCTCCCTCTTCATCTCTCTTTGTCTTCTGCACTTTTTCAACATTAATATTCTTCTCTGCTCAAGCTAATAGCTCATCAAAAGTCCTAGCAGGTTTCTTGTCCAAGGATCTAAAAAACTCACCATTATGGAGTCCTTGAGCCAAGGCATTTGACAAGACATCCTGTGAGGCAGATAGGACCTCTAGGGTAGCTATGGTGAACCTTCAAATATAACTCCTAAGCTGTAATACCCAAGTTTCGCGCTACTCACTTGGCTAATATAGTTCATGCATTTCATGCTACGTATGTGCCATTACATTTTTAATTGATAATTCATAATGCACTATATGTTATACGATATTTTTAATAATTAAACTTCTAAAATTGTCACCCGATATTAGTTTTCAAATTATTTAATCTAATTGGTTGAGTTGGTACTGAGCTATGAGAATTTAGGTGTCAACTATCAGATACCATAAGGATACACATGAGTGAAATGTGGCATCGTTGTGTTTATCGGTGTAGGATAAACTATGCGAATAAATAAATAAAAATATTATATATTAATTATATATATAAGAATAATAATAATAATAATATATATATACCTAGGGGTAGATGTACAATATATATATATATATTAGTATATGTGTGGAGTATAAAAAAATGATACTATAATATGTATATATATATATATATATGCATATATGTATACACGTGTACATAGTGTAGTAATAGTTATAATATATTATACATATGTTATAATATATTATATTAGGTTATAATATATTATACTATATTAAGGATGAGTATACATATCTTATAGTATATTATATTATGTTTTCTTAGTAGCTAAGTAATAATTATGTATTAATACACACACCATACACATGTCCGCATATAATATATTATACTATATTAAGGATAAGTATACATATGTTATAATATATTATATTATATTTTCTTAGTAGCTAAGTAACAATTATATATTAACACACACACCACACACACACGTCCGCACGACATCAAAGAAAGAAAAAGAAAACAAAACGAAGAAGAAAAAAAAAAGAAGAGAGAAAGAAAGAAAGAAAGAAAGAAAGAAAGAATAGAGAGGGTGTACCAACAAATTTCAACAACAGGAATGGGAGGAAATTTTGGGTAAGTTTCTTCTCATTTTTGTACGGATAAAAATATATATTTATCCTATTTATTTCTAATTTGAAAGAATATTTTTGTTATTTGAATTAATGAGTTATCTATCTGTGAGACAATAATTAATGTACACCTTTAATTCGAATTAGTTACAAAAATTTGATTTTTGTTATCTTGTATTAATCGGATGAATAAGCTAATTTAATTGAGGTATTAGTTGCAGGAATTATAACATATCAATTATATAATATTAGAATAAATTTGAGATGAGAAATTAAGGTATCTAAAACGTTCTAATTGGAGTGAAGTATAAATTTTAAGGTTTGCTTGTTACTTAATTAAATTGAAGATTTAAGATCACTTATGAGATTTGATATAATATATTATATATTATACTATATTAAAGATACGTATACATATGTTATAATATATTATATTATGTTTTCTTAGTAGCTAGGTAATAACTATGTGTTAACACACACACCATACACACAAGTCCGCACGGCAGCAAAGAAAGAAAAGAAAACAAAATAAAGAAAAAAAAGAAAGAAGAGAGAAAGAAATAAAGAAAAGAGAGGGTGTTCCAACAAATTTCAGCAATAGGAATTAGAGGAAATTTTGGATAAGTTTCTTCTCATTTTTATACGAATAAAAATATATATTTATGCCATTTATTTCTAATTTGAAAGAATATTTGTTTATTTGAATTAATTAGTTATATATCTGTGAGACAATAATTAATATACACCTTTAATTCGAATTAGTTACAAAGATTTGATTTTTGTTATCTTGTATTAATTGGATGAAGGAGCTAATTTAATTGAGGTATTAGTTGCGGGGATTATAACACATCAATTAGATAATAATAGAATCAATTTGAGATGAGAAATTAAGGTATTTAAAATGTTCTAATTGGAGTGAAGTATAAATTTGAAGGTTTGATCGTTACTTAATTAAATTTAAGATTTAAGATCCCTTATGAGATCTGATATAGAAACCTATTGGTTAAGAATGAAATTAATACGCTATATTTTTACAGGTTGCCTTGTATCTAATGTTAGGGAGGAGAATCTTATTAACCTTCAGTAGGACATCAAAGGTGAAAGGTAAGTGAAAATCCATTTGCAACTACAATGCATGAACATAGTATTTTGTGCATTATCTATATTAAAGGTGATCCTTATGTCTGGATATGTGTATTGTTAGTATTATATATACCTTATAGTGCATATGTTGCTTGGATGATGGGACATAGGATCCGTTGTGTCATTTGACATGCCATTCATCAGCATATATATGTTTATGCATAACATGTGCTCACAGTAGAGGTTTTTGCATGTATGACATTATTTTCAGAAAGAAAATATTTTGGTTGGGCACTGCTAGTATACCGCGGCCTGTGTGGCTTATTTATATAATATTTGGGGCGCCGCGAGTATTATTTCTTAGAGGATTATAGGGATTGATAGGGGGTGTGCCTCTGGTGGTCACGAAAGGCTAGACCACTTGACTGAGCCCTTATCGACGTCGTTGGTGGGAAGACTTTTGGAGGGTTATAGGGAAAGATATGGGGTGGACCTCTTGTGATCAGCAGATGGCCCCCAAACTATGTCGATCTATTTATGGCCATATGATTATTGATATTATTGAGAGATCTATCCGTTACATAGTAGGTGGGCTAAGGGCCCGGTAATGGAAAATGATTTTAAATGAACTATTTTTATACATAAGTTTGCATTCTTATCATGATCTCATAGAAATACATTGCATTTATATTAGATTATCCCTTCAGCATGCATGATTTTTATTTACGGAGCATTAGCTCACGCAGTTCATGCATTGTAGGTAAGTTTGATGATACTTGAAGCCATGAACTTACTAAGCAAGCAGCTAGAGCTCCTACAGGTTTTGAGGATTAGTGTACATGGATGACGACCTGTTGGGTTGGTTGTTAACTGATTTGATTTTGGAGTCTATTGTATTAGGTTTTGGGGTTTGTAGTGTGTGTTACTTTTATAACTTTTGTATACATGAGTATGTAAATATTATGATTGTTATGGATCCTTTGTAGGTATATATATATTAGTATGTGAGTGGAAAAATAGTTTATTATTCATTAAGTTGTTATAGGGAGAAAAAAAAATTATGCATGCTCACAGGTTCTATCATGTTAAATTATACTATATATATAGTTGTGTAGTAGTAGAGGTGTTACAGAGTGGTATCAGCGCCCGGTTATAGGTTCTGTAGACTGTCCATATACATAAAGTTGGAACTTGTGGAAGCACTTCCTTGCTCGCAAGTTTTTTTTTATTATGTGATGCATTATTGTTTCATGAATTATATTGGCCATGTTCTAAAACAGTATTGCAGCCATGAAAAGAACAAGGAGTAAGAGTAGTAGTAGAGGTTGAAACTAAGAAGGGGGGACACCTATGTCAAATGATGATTGGGATACTATTATAAATCGACTTACAGAACTTATTCAGTGACAGTTAGAACAAATTCACCAACTCATCCAACAGAGGGATGTGGGTAGGCAAGAGAGAGCTGAAATGAATCAACCACAGCCCCAAGCAGAACACGTGAAGAAAGTTGGGAAAAGATTCAGGAAACTCAATCCACCAATATTTGAAGATATGGTAGATCCCATAACCGCAGAAGATTGGCTGAGAACCTAGAGAATATGTTCCAGTATAGCAGAGTCCCAGAGGAAGAAAAGGTGATATGCGTCTCTTTTATGCTTCGTGGAAGTGCTGGACCCTAATGGGATACAATAAAGGCATAGAGGATCCTTTTACTATATGACTTAGGAAAGATTTAAAAAGTTATTCAGGAATAAATACTTCACTTCGCCTGTTTGTGCAATGAAGATGAATGAATTTATACAGCTGCGGCAGGGAGCTATAATAGTCGGGGACTATATTTGAAAATTTGAACAGTTGCTTAGATTTTCCACACATATGGTCAGCACTGATACACTAAAGGTAGAGAGATTACTTGAAGGTTTGAGGCCAGAACTATACAGAGATGTTAATATGGCTCGAATTCAAGGAGTCACCTATTCACAGATTGCTGAGTGAGCATTAGTCGCTGAGCAAGCTGAACTCAGGGTAGGAAATGAAAAGAAGAGACCATTCCAAGCTCAATGCCAGAAACCTGAATTCCGATTGAAACCAGGGCAGCAACAGTGGGAGCAAAATAAGAGACCAAAGATAGAGCAAGGAAAAGCGCCAATGCTATAATCTATGTGCCCTAGATGCGGTGGTCAACATATGGAAAACTGCCCTATAGATCCTAAAAGGAGCTATGTGTGTGGAAAGGTTGGTCATATTGCCAAAACATGCTTAGAGAACCCAAAATCTACGAAGCAACATAGTGTACCAGCTAAAGTCTTTACCATCACTAGAGCAGACGTAGAGGCGAATCCATCGGTAGTGACAGGTAAACTCTTTATCTATGATACTTCAATATTCATACTATTTAACTCAGGAGCTACACATTCATTTGTGTCCACTGAGTATGTGAAGAGTCTAGGTAGGACACCTGACATAACATAAATTAGTTACAATGTGACGATTCCTTCTAGAGACTCAAAGTAGACCAATCAGATTTTGAAAGCTTGTGCCATTCCTATTAAAGATAGAGAACTATATGATGATCTGATTGTATTAGCCATGAATGACTATGACATCATTTTGTGCATGGACTGGTTATCAAAGTACTGTGCTACCATAGATTGCCAGAAAGACATTCCAACCTCTTGGAGAAGAACCTTTTATGTTTGCTGGGATTATGAAGAGCTTCAGATTCTCACTAATATCAGCGCTGAAGGCATAACATTTATTAGAAGCTGGCTGTGAGGGATATTTAGTCAATGTTATGAGGATTGAAGAACAACACCATCCTATTCTTAGTGAAGTACCAGTAGTCCAGGAATACCCTGAAGTATTTCCAGATGATCTCCCTGGGTTACCACCCATTGACCTGTAACTGGGAACGTCTCCAATCAAGAATAAATACCCTTTACCTCGAATTGACGATTTGTTTGATTAGCTCTAGGGTGTAGCAGTATTTTCAAAGATTGATTTACGATCAAGGTACCATCAATTGAAATTAAAGAAGATGACATTTTGAAGACAACATTTTGCATGAGGTACGGATATTATGAATTTTTGGTGATGCCATTTAGATTGACTAACGCCCCAACAGCTTTTATGGACCTGATGAACTGGGTATTCAGAGATTTTTTGAATAAATTTATTATTGTGTTTATCGATGATATCTTGATTTACTCCAAAACAAAAGAAGAACACGTAGCACATTTGAGAATGGTATTAGAGGTTTTAAACACAAAATAATTATATGCTAAATTCAAGAAATGTGAATTTTGGTTGGACCGAGTGGTATTCTTGAGACATGTCATATTAGGGGCAGAAATATCTGTAGATCCAAGCAAAGTAGAAGCTATTAATAGCTGGTCACAACCTACAAATCCTTCAAAAGTACGTAGTTTTCTTGGTTTGGTTGGATACTACCATCAATTTGTAGAAGGATTTTCCAAGATTGCTTTCTCTTTAACACAGTTAACACAAAATGGTATAACATTTAAATGGACAGAGGCGTGCGAGCAAAATTTCTAAGAATTGAAGAAGAGGTTGACATCAGCACCCATTCTTTCAATTCTATCAGGTACTGGAGGCTTTGTAGTTTACAATGATGCCTCAAAGAATGGTTTGGGATGTGTACTGATGCAAAATGGAAAAGTGATTGCATATGCATCGAGGCAACTGAAAGAATATAAAAGAAATTACCCTACTCATGATTTGGAGCTTGCTACAGTGGTATTTGCACTGAAGATATAGAGATACTATCTATATGGGGAGTAGTGTGAAATCTATACGAATTACAAGAGCTTAAAATACTTCTTCCACAAAAAGAACTGAATATGCGACAATGAAGGTGGTTGGAGCTGGTGAAGGATTATGACTGTGTTATCAACTACCATTCTGGTAAGGCTAATGTGGTGACAAATGCACCGAGCATAAAATTAATATAAGGTACCATAGCTACTCTTTCTATTCAGAGACCAGAGTCAATTGAATTCCAGAAAATGAATGTGGAGATTATACAGTTAGGAGAAATGGAAATAAAGTTAGCATCCTTGACACTCGGACCGACGTTAATTGACAAAATTCAATAGGGACAACAAGACGATGAATATTTTGCCAAGGTGAAGAAGGATATTGCTGCGGCGGTGCTGTCTGATTTTAAAATATCTATGAATGGAGTGATGCAATTTAGGGGATGATTATACATGCCCCATGTGGATAACATCAGAAAATATATTCTTGCAGAGGCACATTCAACACCTTATTCAATACATCCAGGAGCTACCAAAATGTATAGAGACTTGAAGATACATTACTGGTGGCCAGTTATGAAAAGAGATATTGCACAGTACGTGGACCAATGTTTGACATGTCAGCAGATAAAAGCATAACATCAAAGACCAGCGGGAACTTTGCAACCTTTGCTTATTCCAGAATAAAAATGGAAAAGAATCACTATAGACTTTATGATGGGTATACCCAAAACCATGAAAAGTAATAATTCTATTTGGGTGATTGTGGATAGATTAACTAAATCAGCTCATTGTCTTCCTATTTGTTCAACCTATTCCATAGATCGATATGCACAGATATATATACAGGAAGTGGTTAGACTCTATGGTGTACCACTATCCATTACTCTTGACAGGGACTCAGGATTTCTATCTACTTTTAAAGAAGTCTACAGAGGGCATTGGGAATGCAATTATCTTTTGGTACTGCATATCATCCTCAGATCGATGGGCAATCTGAATAAATAATACAAACCTTAGAAGATATGCTTAGAGCCCGTGCATTGGATTTCTAGGGATAGTGGAGCAAGTATTAACCTCTGGTAGAATTCTCATATAACAATAGTTATCAGGCTACAATCGGGATGGCTCCTTATGAAGTACTGTATGGTAGGAAATGCATATCTCCAATTCACTGGAATGAGGTAGGTGAAAAGAAACTTTTAGGCCCGAACATGATTCGGGAAATGACAGAGACTGTGTTATAAATTCGAGAAAGAATGGAAACTACCCAGAGTCGATGGAAAAGTTATGCAGAGCAAAGAATGAGGATGCTAGAGTTTGTCATAAGAGATCAAGTGTTTCTCAAAGTAGCTCCAATGAAATGTATTATGCAGTTTGGGAAGATAGGAAAGTTGAGTCCTAGATATATTGGTCAATTTCCTATTATCGAGAGAATAGGTGATGTTGCTTATAAACTTGATCTGTCTACATCAATGCCTCAAGTATATAATATATTCCACGTATCCATGTTGAGAAAGTATGTTGCGAATCTATCCCACATTCTACGAAACGAACCAATAAAGTTGAGATCAAATTTGAGTTACGAGGAAAGACCTGTCAAAATTCTACTACGGGAGATAAAGCAACTTAGAAATAAGAAAATCTCATTAGTCAAGGTACTGTGGAGGGACGAGTCAAGGGAAGAAGCTACATGGGAAATGGAAGATGAAATGAGAGCCAAATACCTAAAGCTTTTTTGGTAAGCAAAATTTTGGGAATGAATTTTTCATGAGGAAATAATATAATACCCGAGCTTTGTGCTACTCACCTGGCCTATATAGTTCATGCATTTCATGCTACGTATGTGCCATTGCATTTTTAATTGATATTTCATAATACACTATATGTTTTATGATATTTTTAATAATTAAACTCCTAAAATTATCACCCGATATTAGTTTCTAAATTTTTTAATCTAATTGGTTGAGTTAGTACTAAAATATAAGAATTTAGGTGTCAACTATCAAATAACATAAGGAGACACGTGAGTAAAAGGTGGCATCGTTATGTTTATCGGTGAATGATAAACTTTGCAAATAAATAAATAAAAATATTATGTGTTAGTTATATATATATAAGAAAATAAAATAAAATAATATATATAGGGGTAGATGTACAAAATATATATATAAGTATATGTGTGGAGTATAATAAAATGATACCATAATATGTATATATATATATGTGCATATATGTATACACGTATACATAGTGTAGTAATAGTTATAATATATTATCCATATGTTATAATATATTATATTAGGTTATAATATATTATACTATATTAAGGATAAGTATACATATGTTATAATATATTATATTATATTTTCTTAGTAGCTAAGTAATAATTATGTATTAACACACACACTTCCGCACGGCAGCAAAGAAAGGAAAAGAAAACAAAACGAAGAAGAAAAAGAAAGAAGAGAGAAAGAAAGAAAGAAAAGAGAGGGTATTCCAACAAATTTCAATAATAGGAATTAGAGGAAATTTTGGGTAAGTTTCTTCTCATTTTTGTATAGATAAAAATATATATTTATGCCATTTATTTCTTATTTGAAAGAAAGTTTTTTTTATTTGAATTAACTAGTTATCTATCTGTGAGGCAATAATTAATATACACCTTTAATTCGAATTAGTTACAAAGATTTGATTTTTGTTATCTTGTATTAATCGGATGAAGGAGCTAATTTAATTGAGGTATTGGTTGTAGGGATTTTAACACATCAATTAGATAATATTAGAATAAATTCGAGATGAAAAAATAAGGTATTTAAAAGGTTCTAATTGGAGTGAAGTATAAATTTTAAAGTTTGATTATTACTTAATTAAATTTAAGATTTAAGATCCTTTATGAGATTTGATATAGAAACCTATTGGTTAAGAATGAAATTAATACGTTATACTTTTACAGGCTGCCTTGTATCTAAGGTTAGGGAGGAGAATCTTATTAACCTTTAGTAGGACATCAAAAGTGAAAGTTAAGTGAAAATCCATTTGCAATTACAATGCATAAACATAGTATTTTGTGCATTATCTATATTAAAGGTGATTGTGAGTATTATATATACCTTATAGTGCATATGTTGGTTGGATGATGGGACATAAGATCCGTTGTGTCAGTGGACACATCATTCATCAACATATACATGTTCATGCATAACACATACTCACAGTTGAGGTTTTTACACGTATGACATTATTTTTAGAAAGAAAAAATTTTGGTTAGCCACTACTAGTGTACTAAGGCCTGTGTGAGTTATTTATATGATATTTTGAGGTGTCACGAGTATTATTTCTTGGAGGATCATAGGGGTTGACAGGGGGTATGCCTCTGGTGGTCACGAGAGGGTGGACCACTTGACTGTGCCCTTATCTACGTCGCTGGTGGGAAGACTTTTGGAGGGTCACAGGGGAATACAGGGGGTGGACCTTTAGTGATCTTAGGAGCTGGCCCCCGAACTGTGTCGATCTGTTTATGGCCATGTGATTATTGATATTGTTGAGAGTTCTATCCGGTACATAGTAGGTGGGCTAAGGGCCCAATGATGGAAAATGATTTTGAATGAACTATTTTTATGCATAAATTTGCATTCTTATCATGATCTCATAGAAATGCATTGCATTTATGTTAGATTATCCCTTCAGCATGCATGGTTTTTATTTACTGAGCATTAACTCACGTAATTCATGCATTGTAGGTAAGTTTGATGATACTTATAGCCATGGACTTATTGAGCGAGCGGCTGGAGCTCCTATAGGTTCTAAAGATCAGTGTACATGCATGACGACCTGTTAAACTAGTTGTTAACTTATTTGATTTTTGAGTCTATTGTATTAGGTTTTGGGATTTGTACTGTGTGTTACTTTTATAACTTTTCTATACATCGGTGTGTAAATATTATGATTGTTATAGATCCTCTGCAAGTATATATATTAGTCTGTGAGTGAAAAAATAGTTTATTATTCATTGAGTTCTTATAAGGAGAGAAAAAAATTATGCATGTTCATAGGTTCTATCATGTCAACTTATACTATATATATAATTGTGTAGTAATGGGGGTGTTACATAAGCCCCTCATTCTCCTTTTTCTTGAGGCTAAATAATGTCAAGGTAGTCTTCTATTACTTCCTAGAGCTGGCGAACTGATGCAAGAATGCCGAGTTAAACTCGTTAAAATTATTAATAGATTTTGGGGGTAATTGGCTAAACCACTGTTGCACTGACTTAGTCAATGTAGTCAAGAAAACTCTACATTTCACTCCATCCATGTATAATGGAGTAAGCCTGCATTCTCAAATATAAAGATTTGTGTACAATCAAAAGAAAACATCATGTACTAAAGAAGGCTCTTTTAACTGAAAGTGTTAGTTCAATCATTCAATAATTCACTCCAACTAAGTCAAAAATCCAAGTTGTCCAACCATTTCATGTACCATAGGAAACACTAGAATAAAGCGTTATTTGTTTGTTCTTGGTGCTAGTGTAAATCTCCTACCTTTCTTAGTTTACAAATATTTAGATTTAGGGTTTAGGGTAGCTGACCATTCAATTAAAGTTCCAAAGGGAGTAGTAGAAGATGTGTTGGTATAAATTGATAAGTTTTACTTTCAATGGATTTCATTGTTTTGGACACAGAACCTGTTGCGTATACACATATACAGATTCTTATAATTTTGGGTCATCTTTTTGTTACAACTTCAAATGCTCTAATTAATTGTAGGAATGGTATTTTGAAGTTTTCTTTTGGAAATATGACTTTAGAACTAAATGTGTTTAATGTTTGTAAGCAACCTACAGAAGATGTCGAAGTACAGGAAGTAGATTCAATTGAAGAACATATTCATGAATATTTTACTTTCACTAATTCAGTTTATCATTTGAAAACTTGCTATGAAAGTGAATGTATTTGTAAAAAGAAACACTTTAATACTCTCTCTAAATTTTCATAAGTATAAGAAAAATATTTTTTGAAGTTAAGGTTTGAAGAAATTTCATCATCAATAGTACAATCTGTTCTATCAAGTATTAAAGCTCCCATGGTGATTTGAAACCTTTGTCCTTTGATTTGAAATACTTTTATTTGGGTGAGAATCAGATTTTTCTAGTAATAATTTATTCGAAACTCTTGATGCATCCTAAGATGGTAAGTTGATCGAAACTCCGAAAATGTATAAGAATACTTTAGGATGGACCATTGCTGACATTAAAGGTATTAGTTCTTTAATTTTCATGCATAACATCTATTTAGAGGAAAATGCTAAACTATCTAGGGAGATGCAATGAAGGTTAAATCCTAATATGGAAGAAGTAGTGAGAAATAAATTTATTAAACTCTTAGATAATGGAATCATTTATCCTATTTTTGATAGCAAATAGGTAAGTCCTATTCAAGTTGTATCAAAGAAATCTGGAGTTACTGCAGTCAAGAATGAGAATGATGAATTAATTCCAACTAGAACTATTACTGGTTGGCGAATGTGCATTGACTATAAGAAACTAAATTCAGTTACTAGAAAATATCACTTTTCATTACCTTTCTGTTTTTGGTAATTCATTTGATGATAACTTGTCTAATTAAGAAAATATTTTAATCAGGTGTGAAGAAAATAAACTTGTACTCAATTAGAAGAAATGTCATTTCATGATAACAACTGGTATTGTTCTTGGACACATTATTTCAATAAAGGTATTGAAGTAGACAAATCTAAAATCAAGTTAATTGCCAATTTGCTAATACCATTTTCTGTGAAGGAGGTAAGATTATTTTTAGGACATGCTGGTTTTATAGAAAATTTATCAAAGATTTTAGTATAATATCTAAACCTTTGTGTAGTCTTCTAATAAAATACACTATTTTTGAATGGACTGAAAATTGTGAAAATACTTTTGTTAAGCTTAGAAGCATGCTTACGTCTACTCCAATCATGCACCTCTAGATTGGACTTTACCTTTTGAAATAATGTGTGATTCTAGTAACTATGTTGTTGGAGTTGTCTTAGGACAAAGAAAAGATAAGAAACTATATTTCATTTATTATGCAAGTAAAACTTTGAATATTGCTTAATTGAATTATTCAACAACTGAAAAAGAATTACTTGATGTAGTCTTTGCATTGGACAAATTTAGATATCATCTTGTTGGCTCGCCAGTTATTTTCAGTGATCAAACAGATTTGAAATGTCTTTTATCAAAAAAAGATGTCAAACTTTGAATAATTAGTTGAATTTTCTTACTCTAGGAATTCAACATTATGATTCGAGATAAAAAATGAGTAGAGAATGTGGTAGTTGATCATTTGTCGAGACTCGTTTGTGATGACTCATTTCAAAACACACTCATTAATGACACTTCCCCTGATGAACAACTATTTAATGTTTCTATTTTACCTTGGTTTGCTGACATTAATAATTTTCTTATGACAAGAAAGATACCATCGCATTGGAATTCCCAAGTTAAAAAAAAGTTTTTCACTGAGGTGAAAAACTTTTATTGGGATGATCTATTACCTATTCAAATATTATCCTGATCAAATCTTTTGGAGATATGTGCCTGACATTTAGAAAAGTAATATTCTTAAATTTTGCCATTCATGATCATGTGTGGTTAGTTTTCGATGAACAAAAATACTATAAAGATCTTATAATGTGGATTTTATTGGCCAACTCTTTTAAAAGACACTTACACTTTTTGCAAAAATTGTGAAAATTGTCAAAAGTTAGGATCTATTTCAAAGCGAAACATGATACCCCCACACCCCATCCTAGTGATTGAAATATTTGATTGTAGGGGTATTAACTTTAGGGGACCATTTTCATTATTATTTGATTTTATTTACATATTAGTTGCCCTAAATCATGTCTCTAAATAGATCGAGGCAATTTCTTGTCGAAACAATGATCACAAAAGAGTGATAAATTTTTTGAAAGAAAATATTTTAAATCAATTTGGAATTTCTCAATCCATTATCACTCATGGGGAAAATATTTTTTAACAAAGTTTTTTTGAACTTTAATGAGGAAATATGGAATCATACATAAAGTTACAACCCCTTATCACCCTCAGAAAAAAGGACAAGTTGAACTTGCAAATAGGGAGAAAAAATAAATTTTGGAAAAGACAGTTAACCCAAATAGTAAAGATTGGTCTCTTAGGCTTATCGATATACTTTTGGCATATAGAACTACTTTTAAAACATCATTAGGCATGTCTCCTTATATGATTGTTTATGGGAAAATCTTGTCATTTACCTCTTGAACTTGAACATAAAGCTTATTAGGCAATCAAAATGTTTAACTCCAACTTTGATAAACCTTCAAAATTATGCAAATTGCAAATGAATGAACTTCAAGAACTGAGAAAAGATGCATATGAGAATTCTAAAATAGGTATATCCTTATGGAACGATTGACATTGAGAATCCTAGAAATTGTAACGTATTCAAATTAAATGGATAAAGACTTAAACCGTTTCTTGAGAATCAATTTTCACAAGAGGAAATTTATTTTTTTTTCTAACCCTTGTTATGATTAGTATGTGTATATATATATACATATTTTCTCTAACTTTGTTTGTTTTGCAGGCTTGTTTCTTTTATTTTATTTCTTTTCTTTTTTCAGTTAAGTGGTGAATAATGGTACTCCGTGGCTATTGAAGTTGGATATATCAGTCTCCCAAACAACTGAAATCTCTATACAAAAATTCTCTCTTTTTCTTTTTCTCTTTTCTTATTCTTTTCAAAATGGATGACATTCTTCCAACTCTTAAGAAGCGATTTCCTTTTCTTCCTAAAAATGTGATTTTAAAAATTTATAAAACCAAGATTGAAAGATTGAGGATGCTTATGCACAAAGGCTTCCCAAGGAACATAGATGGATAATTAAAGCAAAGGTACAAGTGGCAGGTGAGTTTTAACATGAGTTTTCAAACTTGCTTACTAGATATATGCCTAGTTTTGGTAAAAGCACATATTTAAAAAAATAAAGGGTGAAAAAGGCAAGTTTGTCACAAATGTGCTCGATGGACTTGCAACACAAAGTGTCATTCCTTAGGAATGTTTTCTAAAAATCGAGAAGATAAAATTCAATTCATTATGGATGGACTAAGTAAGGAGTCTTTAGTTGACATTATATTGACTCTTGAGATGCTTTCATGTGAATTAGTATAATGTGCAATCCTTGATTTATGGAATCACTTCCGGGATGAATATGAGCAATATAGTCCTGGGAATCTAACATTAAAAGACTCTGTTTGCCAGTTTATAAGAAAACTGGATGGAAAGCATATCCTCGGCCCATAGAGGACGTTTAAACCGTTACTAGATGTAAAACTAGAGAAAGATGTGAGTCATAGTCACAACTACATGTACATTCACGTGTAAGTAGCAAATTTTCAAATTTTGTGCCCTTATTTTCAACCTTTCTTACAAAAGAAAAAAATGTGCAATAAATGCATTTTCTATTCATAGTTTAATAAATAAGCACCGTACACACTCCCTTTTTTCCTTCCAATGCTCTCTCTTGGATGACTTTTCTGCTATAATCAATACTGAATTGGGCTGAGCTTCCAACAACAAAATTGTATTTCTATCTTTTGGATTTCAAATGAAGTAAGATTTAGGTCTATAGGGCTTTTGAACATAGAGTTATTCCCAAAATACCAAAACTGTGCAAGTCTAGAAACATGCTGATTTTGAGCCCAACAATCACTTGCAAAGTGCAAGTGATTTCTTGCATATATTTTGATCTACACATGATGGACTTAGGCAAAAGTGATATTTTCTTCTAATTGTGATGCTTCTTTGATCCAATAAAATATTATCTCCCAACTTGCTCACGAAACATGTTGTCTTCTTCGATTTTATTTTGGCTCTTTTTTATCACTTCTTGTTCATTGATTTTGCTAACATATAACATCAATTAAACTATAATATTAACAAGAATAAAGCAAGGAAAATATAAAGGATATGATACAAAAATATATCAAAATATGCACTTATCAAATTCCCCCACACTTAACCCTTGCTCGTCCTCGAGCAAGCCTAAAATAAACATAAACTACTTTACTTTTGTAGGAACTCATGATTGTATTTAGCATATGAAATAAATATTTAAATCCCTAAGTGGCCCATAGAGGATAAGTTACAGTCGTGAGGGTATCCAGCGGTGATATCCACAAACACCTATAATAACTAATTTCTAACCATTATTCTTAGGAAGCTATGGAAATGAAATCAAACAAGTGTTGAATCTAACCCTTAGTAATTCAAAAAGTCAATATATTTCCACAATAAGCATCCTCAAGTGTGTGTGTGAATAGTTAATGTCAACAGTGATGAAACCATCCATACTTCAAATAAGTGAATTCTCATAGGACTTCACAAAAATCATCACCCAATCTCTAATGGAAGAGTTAAACATCATAGGCTTTTCTTTTAGTACAAATCTCTACTACACCAAAGGCACCACATGAAATTAAAAGGTCTTCAACAAAGGTTCTAATGGGGCCAAAAGGTAGTGATGTGGCTAAGAAATAAAACAATATGATGTAACAAAGATTCTAAAAACTTCCTGGGATTAGAGATATAGAGTTTATTAATGAAGAATTCTCATACTCCATAAATTTCAGTATCGGGGCCTCTTGTTATTAAATTAGACCCATTTTCATCATTCTTATTGATTTTGAAACATCTCACTTTTAGTTTCCACTTGTAATATTTTTAACACTTCGCAAACTTTTTTTTTTGCTTTTTATTTTTTTTATTTTTTATTTTTTAATCATTGAAGTTGGAAGAACATCTACGACTAAAAAAAAATTGGCAATTCACAAACTTTTATCAGAAACTTCGCAAACTATTTTAATGTTATGCATACATCTCAAGATTGTTATAGTTACCCTTTACTCTACCACCTTTTTTCATGGTTTCAATGGATCCAAAAGAAAACACGTTTGAATTTATTTTTAAAAAAATAAAAAAACAAACGCATATTGAACACATAAGATGTGATATCAGCTATCCCCTCCCCCAACCTTATCGATACATTATCCCCAATATAAAAAATAGATAGAAAAGTAGAGTTTAGAAGATATTACATGAAATATCACTTATTGAAAAATAAAGCTGAAACAACATATGCCACTATAAACTCACCATTTTTTTCTACATTAGTCCCAAAAAAGACATAAACGCAGTTGAATTATGAGTGGAAGACCCTTCTATTTTTTTTCTTTTTTTTGTTTGAAAATGAGTTGTGCATCTATCTATGCTGACATATTTCCTTAAATCAAGCATAATGTTCTCCCTAGTGGTTGGAATTATGTGATTTAAGTTGAAAAATGAAGATAAAGGACAATTCTACAGCTTTCATGTTAATCAATTTTTCAAAATCAGCTGATTGCATAGAGAAAATAGATGATAAAATCCAGATCTGAAATGAACATATGAATTTAGATCATATTTGAAGTTAATTTGGAGTGCAATTGGAGTGAAATTGGAGATGTCAATCTAGGCACTCTTCTAGTATAAATAGGACTTTTGGGTGGCATTCAAGACACACAAAAATCCTTATAGAGGGAAAGAAAGTTTCATTGTTGTCTTTCTTTAGGCTAAGTTTTCTAGTAGTAATGTAAGTTTTCATAATGTATTCTCTAGTTTTTCTTCTCTTTTTAGTCTTTTCTACTTTCATTATATCTTTTTAAATTTTATTTAGCTAAGGATAAAAGGTGAAGCTCTTGATGGAAGAAGAGGAATGGTTATAAAGTTTCATAATGTTTAGGTGTGTTGTATTATTATTTTAATTTTTAATTGAAACCCTCTTTGTTTTTTGGTGATTCTTGATTATGTATTTCAAATGGCATAATAAATACTTAGATTCATTTAATTTATTATATAGTTCTACCCCACTGACTGCTAACGTGAAACTTTTATTTGATGTAAACAAAGGGGTGTAAAAATACTTGATCCTATAAATAAGTATTGATATTTAAGAGATAATTTGCAAAAGTAAGACAATATCATAATGACCTTAATGCATGAGCTATTTAATAACATCTTCTCATTGGAACCTTCATTATGCATGGATTCCAATAGTTGCATTTAAAAGAGATAGAAAGAATAACTAATCATTCTTCTATCTAAAATTCAAAAGTGGATCCCTAATCCTTAGTACTTTTATATTTTTATTTTTAGTTATAACATACATTATTTTTTTTATATATTATAAACCACATAAAGCCTATCTTTTTTTAAGAAATATAATCCTAAAATCTTTAAACAATTTTTCTATGGGTCAACCTTGGACTCTTAAGAAATATATTACTCAACACAACCTGCACTTAAGTTTGCAACCTTAAAGTTGTAGCACCATCTCCACTACGGATCTATTTCTTCTTTCGGCTATTTTATTTTGTAGTGGAGTATTATGTTCTGCAAAATTCTCTAATAATGTTATTTTGTAAACAAAAGGTTGTGAACTCAATAGAAAAATATTCACCAACTTTATTCGATCTCAATCTTTTGATCCTTAAATTAGTTGGTTTTCAATTTCTTAATTGAAGATTTTAAACATACCAAATGCCTCATCTTTTGTTCTAAGTAAATACACATAAGTTAACTTAGAGAAATCATCAATAAAAGTAATAAAATAATATTTTTCTCCTCGGTAACATATTTTTTATTATTACAAATATCTGTATGAATAAGTTCAAGTAAACAAGTTGTCTTAATCAAACTTTTAGAAGAAGTTTTACTCAACTTCTATTTTGCACAACATTCACAAGTATTCATAAATAAATTAGATGAAGACTTGAGAACTAAATCACAATTAATCATGTGACTTATAGCATTCATACTAACACATCCTAACCTATAATGCCAAAAATCATTCTTATCATGCTTAATAATATAAGAACAACTACAGTCAATGAAGTAAGAGGAACTAGAAATACTATTATTAATACTCAATAAGTACATACCATCCTTAAGATAGCATTACCTATAGTAATGATCATTTTTTGGGATTCAAAGGCAACCTTAATATCATTTTTGTCCAACTTGTGGACAAGTCAAGATTCTTCCTCATAGAGGAATGCGATTCAAATTATTTGAAGTTAAGATTTTTCTTGAAGATAGTACAAGAAGAACAATTTATTTGCCCATGACCACTCTACTTGAAGAATTCCCCATGCAGACATTTTTTGCTTCACTTAACTCTTTATAAGTCTTGAATAGATTTTTGTTGTGAGTAACATGACATGTTGCACCTAAATCAACCCAAGTATTGTCCACTTGATTAATGAGACAAACTTTGGTAAAGAAAACAATAAGATCCTTATGTGTCAAATTTAAATGCCTTGAAGAAGTTCATCTAAAGTAAGAGACTTCTTATGTTCTAACTTCTTTTGCCAATCCTTCCATGATGGATGAAGTTTACCAATGATGGTAAAAACTTAAAAAGTTTCAAAAATAGGTTCACTCACATCGTCACATTCCTTTACAATGTTATTGAGTTTATAAATTGATCAATAACTAATTTCGTATTAACCATCTTATAATCTAGATACTAGTTAACACGAAAGATTTATTTCCAACATCTTCATTAACATACCTCCATTTGATAGCATTCCAAATTTCTATAGTTGTTTTGGGCAAATGAAACACATTGAAAAAAATGTTGTTTTGGGACTGGAGAATCGTGAAATGGCAAATGAAGTCATCATCCTTCCCCCTTTTCACCTTTTCTACATTGTTCAAACTTTACAATGTTGGTGCTTTCGAATCAATGATTTCTTATGGACATGCTTCAATCAAGACATAGAATACCTTTACAATTGTTAAAAAGTATACCATCTTGAATCTCCAGTGTTTTTAGTTAAGCCCATTGAGATGTTCCAATTTGTCTCAATCAGGCAATTTTTATTTGGCAAGTACAGACTCCATTGTAGACTTATATCATAAATTATTGTAAGAGATAATGGGTATCCATAATTTTCAATGAACGCACAAAGATAACAAGTTATGAAAAGTATGAAAATAAAATATGTTAGGCTAGGCAAACCAACAATAAAATTCTCCCTCTATGATGTTGATGGTTATCAAGAAATCCACCTTCAGTATACAAAGCCTATACTCCTTAGATTTTAAGAGCAATAACTCAAACATGTTTAAGTTAAAAATGAAAAAATAGAAAGAAAGAATGTAATCTCGATTTTAGAGAGAAAGATATTGATGATTCCTTATGTATGTTTCTATTTAAGTGTTGAAAATATTTACAGACTTTCAAAAGGTGTCATTAATACACATATTTTCATCCAAAAAGTGCCTTTAAATGTGAATTGTTTTCTTAATTAAATAGTGTGATTTCAAAAATTTGACCTTTAAAGCAATTATGCATAATGCATAGATAGTTGAGTATTTAGGCCAACTGAATAGCCCAGCAACTAAGTAAAGTTAGAATTGAGTTGCAGCGGATTAGTTACTCCATAGTTGGAGTTGACTAGTCAGTCAGTTGAGTAGTCAATTAGCTCCTCCTTCATTTCTCTAGACTAGCTGACTATTTAGTCAACTTTTTGGTTAGTCCTTTATTTGTCAAAGGTTGGTCGATTAGTTAGCTTTTAAACTTTAAGTTTTTCTTGAATTTCCTCCATAATTTTAAGGAGGAACTTTGAGTAAAGATGGCAACTAGGTGGGTTTAGGGTGGGTTTGTCAAAACTCGAGACCCGCCTGCTAAATTTTTTAGGACGAGGACTCAAACCTTATGGGGGGTTGGACCTGTTTGATCTATAAAACTTTTTAAATATTAAAAAAGTTTATAAATAACATATAAATACATATACAATAAATTAAAAAATATATAAAAAAATACGTAAGACGGTTTGGGTTTGAGAAAAAACCTAAGATCCATCCCAGGCCTGGTTATAATTTTAAAAACTCACCCAAAGCAAAGCAGGAACCTGAACCCGTCCTGTTGCCATACCTAACTCCAAGTGAGTTTGGCTAAACTCACCAAATCCTTACATATTTATAGTACAAGAAAACTTCAAAATAGATTTTTTCTATAGTTTACTAAAAAAATAAAAATATGTACAAATTACCATTAAACTAAAGGATTATGATAAAGTGTGGACAATACGCTTTCACTGTAAATATCATAAAGCGTGGACACTGTCCATGCTTTCACTTTTGTTTTTCTGTTTTTTTTTTCCCACAAAGTGAAAGCATGGACACTATCCACACCATCATTTTTGGACATTTTTTGGTTTGGACACTAGTAAGGGTAAAAATCGGTCATATTATATTTTAATGATATAAATATATTAATTAAATAAATCAAATTTATTTTAATTATCCTCTTTGTCTTCTAGTGGGCTTCTTAAGTGATCTACTTTAAATTTTGGGCTTGGACTTAAAAAATCTAAGAATTAATCAAATTGATTTAAACTCAAATAAATCAATCCAATTGATTAACTATAATTTACTCTAATTGGGATTCCTAATCAAATTAGGTCTAATTAAATAATCTAATTATTTAATCAAATAATTTAATTTCACCATTAAATTAAATAAAACCCCTAATTAATTAATTAATTAATATTAACTAATTAATTTCCATCCATTGAAAAAATCCCATAATAAGAAATATTACTTTCCATAAAAATGTGTGACACTTTTAGGTTCACTACTAAGATAGTAGTAGACTTGCAATATTTGCAACTTATGAAAAATCATTATTCCAATTAATTAATCCAATTAATTAACCCACTTGGATTTAACTCCTTAATTCAAATAACTTATTATCCAAAAAAGCACCTAGCAAGTAATCATGACAAACTAATCTTAAGTGAAATATTGAGTAAACTTATTTCAGTTAAGAGTACCATACATGTACGGTCCTTTCGATAGCTAATCTCGTGATTGAATTTATGGCATGGATTATAAGTCAAAACCTTAAATAATTCAATAACTGTGATTCCATTTTAAGTTCTAATTATTCGTGATAAATCAAGATTCATCTTGCCTTAGTCAAAATATTTGAATCTTGAACTATAAAAACAAAAGAGATTCATTTGTTAAATAAAAGACAAGTGTCGAATTATACGTTGGCCACTAACAAACCTCTATACATACTAGTGCAACACCCAACATACCCTCTTTGTGATTGTCAAACAATCAAAAGATATATCAAAGTATTGCAAAATGCACACATGGCTACCATTATGACTTAAGTCCAGGGACTAGCCGTGCATTATCGCAACACATAAATTCTTATTTCAATAGACAAAACCTCCAACTAGGAATTTTTTGTGGGCTATGTTCAGTGTACTTATTTTCTAACAAACACCCACATACATGCACTTGCGTCTCTACGCTAATGTTAATGGAATACGACATCTTCATCTTACGAGCATGCATTGTAGATGATGCAGTCTTATTGGGCTATTTGATGTCTCATCTCAAAAATCCCTCAACTTGGAACTTATTTAAGACCAAAACCTTAGAGGCTTATTCCATAATCGCTATCATATGCGCAACCATGCCCTTTAGCAAAATTTTATCTAAGAACTTTATCTAATGTGAAAAAGTAAAATATGCAAGACATAAGATATAGAAATTGCATTTTTATTAATATAATTCCTAATAAGATTGTCTTTACAAAAGAAAAAGATTACAATACAAAAAAAAAGAGTACAATTCCTACTATAACAATCTCCCACTTGCCCTAGCTCCAATTGCCCATGTATCGAAAGCCCATCTTCTCAAGACGTCCGTCGAATACCTTATGTGCTAAGGGCTTAGTAAGTGGATCTACTATATTTTCTGTTGAGACAACTCGATCCATAATAACATCGTCTCTACCAATAATCTCTCTGATTATATGATATCGTCTCATTATGTGCTTGGATCTTTGATGAGATCTTGACTCCTTTGCTTGCGCATTGGCTCCATTATGACCATAGTAAATCATACCTGGATCAACAATGGATGGAACAACACCCAACTCTTGAATGAAGTTTCTTATCAAAATAGCTTTCTTTGCTACATCTGATGCAGTAATATATTCAGTTTCGATGGTAGAGTCTGCAGTCGTCTCTTGTTTGAAACTCTTCCAACTAACCGCACCACCATTCACAGTGAATATATATCTAGACATGGACTTTGAGTCATCTATATCGGACTGAAAACTAGAGTCTGTATATCCTTCTAGTTTTAGTTCTCTATTACCATATATCAAAAAGATATCCTTAGTTCTTCTTAAGTACTTGAGGATCATCTCAGTGGCTTTCCAGTGTTCTTCACCTGGATTAGACTGATATCTGCTTGTGACACTTAGAGAATGTGCAATATTAGGCCTTGTATACAACATTGCATACATTATGCTCCCTATTGCGAAAGCATTATGCAAGCTATCATTTCTCTCTGGTGTCTTAAGAGACATAAACTTAGAGAGTGAGACCCTATCACTCATAGGCAGGAATCCTCATTTGGATTCCACCATGCTAAACCTTTTTAACACTTTGTCTATGTACATGAATTGGGATAGTCCAATCATCCTCTTAGATTTATCTCTATATATCTTTATCCCTAAGATAAAGATGCATCTCCTAAGTCCTTCATGGAAAACTGATTAGACAACTAAGTTCTTGTTGATTGCAACATCCCTATATCATTCCCAATGAGTAAGATGTCAGCAACATAGAGCACAACAAACGTAACTGCACTCCCACTTACCTTTTTGCAGACACATAGTTCATTCAAGATCTTATGAAAATCAAATGTTTTAATTATTTCATTAAACCAGATGCCCCAACTCTTCGAAACTTGTTTGAGTCCATAATTGGATCTCTAGAGCTTACAAACCTTTTGCTCGCTCCCACTTGATATGAACCCTTCTGTCTGCTTTATATAGATCTCTTCCTTAATGTTTCCATTAAGAAAAGATGTCTTCACATCCATTTTCCATATCTCATTGTCATAATATATGGCATGGCCAGCAGAATTCAGATGGATTTAAGCATTGCTAATGGTAAAAAAGTTTCCTCATAATTAATTTCTTGCTTCTGAGTATAACCTTTTACAACCAGATGTGCTTTATAGGTTGCTATCTATCTATCTACTCCAAGCTTCTGCTTGTAGACCTATTTGTATCCAATGGAAACAATTCCCTATAGTGGGTCCACCAAGGTTCATACCTTGTTGGAGTACAAGGAGACCATCTTAGATTGCAGGCTTCTTGCCACTTCTCTAAGTTGATGCCCGACATCATCTGTCCATAGTTTCTTGGATCATTATTCAAGGGGAGTCCCTCTTCTTTGTTCTCTAATAACAAGCTATACCTCTTATACCCTTGAGACCCTTTCAGATCTTTGAGTGCCTCAGAGGGCCCATCATCAGCTTGTGTGCCATCTATTGCAATACTTAGGGCATTTTATAGTTCTTGAACTTCTTCAAGTTTCACAACTTGGTGTGACATTCCTTGAAACAAACACCTTTTGTTTAGAGGTGTCGTAGAAATATTATCCAATAGACTCCTTTAGATACCCCGCAAACTTGCATAAGCTAGATTTCATATCCAACTTATCTCACATTTGTTGGTTCACATAAGCAGCACACCCCCATACCATAAGGTATTTATAGGAAGGTGTCTTGCCACACCACATTTCATATGGTGTTTTGGGCACAACATTACATGGTACCCTATTTAATAAGTATGCTGTTGTTTCCAAGGCATAGCCACAGAATGAAAGAAGCAATATAGTAAAGCTCATCATGGATTGAACAATGTCCAACAAGGTTCGATTCTTGCATTCCACAACTCCATTAAGTAGTGGAGTAGAAGAAAGAGTCCACTATGAGAGAATCCCATTCTCTTTTAGATAATCCAAAAACTTTGTCCTTTAATATTCATTTCCTCGATCAGATCGAAGAGATTTTATACTTAAGCTATTTTATTTTTTTACTTCAACTTTGAATTCTTTAAACTTTCCAAATACTTCAAACTTGTACCTTAAAAGCTACACATAACCATACCTAGAGAAGTCATCGGTAAAGGTTAAGAAGTAGTTATAGTTCCTATAGGAACTAACACTTAGTGTCCCACACACATCTGTATAGATCATATACAATAGATGTTTGCCTCGCTCCACTTGTCCAGCAAATGGAGATTTGGTCTTCTTTCCTTTGAGGCAAGATTCACATGTTGCCAATTATTTCTCGTTCTTTAGATCATGCAATTATGGCAACTTGTTAACCCTTTTCTCACAAATATGCCCTAATCTTATGATTATCTAATTTTTTTATTTTGTTGAATTGTGAAAATGGGGTTATGGGGAGTAACAGTATATAAACAATTCACTAAAGAACTAGAATAGATAGAATGTTTGAAAATGGAACAATTTCCATTCTCAATGGTAAATCTAAAACCTTCTTTATCCAAAATTGGAATAGAGATATTCTTATTAATAATATCTAGAATGAAAAGATAGTTGTTTAAAACTATTACATAACTATTCTCAAAAGCTAGATTAATGGTCCATATAGCTAATGCATCAACTGTTGCTCCACTCCTCATTCTTAGGACCGTCTCTCCTCCATCCAATTTCATACTTCATGTCAACATCTGTAAATCATTGAAAATATGTGGGCCACAACTAGTATCTAATACCTAAGAAGTATTGTTAACAGACAAGTTAACTTCAACAAAATATATACCTGAACTCTTCAGCCTTTTAAGATACTCCTTGCAGTTCCTCTTCTAGTTCCCTAGTTTGCTACAGTAATAGCACTTGTCAATGGCTTGAGAAGAAACCTTCTTAACACCGCCCTTCCCCTTTAGCTTGTTAGATTTAGAGGAACCCTTTCCTTTCTTCTTTTCTCTCTTGGGCTTTTTAGCCTTTGATCTAAAAGAAGATCAAATAAGTAGTACCGGCTTGTCCTTTTTCATGGTGGACTCAACTGTCTTTAACATGTTCACAAGCTTAGGGAGACTAGTCTCCATATTGTGCATTTAAAATTGATAACAAAGGTGTCAAATGAGGGGGCAGACACTGCAACAGAACGTCCTTATAGAGTTCATTTTCCGTAGCGACTCAAAGAGACGCTAGCCTTTTAGTAAAAGCTATCATCTACAATCCAATTGGAACCTTCATTATGTTGGATTCCAATGGTGGCAATTAAGAAATGTAAAAAGAATAAATAATAGTTTCTCTATCCAAAACTTAAGAGTAGATCCATAATCCTCAATACTTTTATTACTTTGGTTTTTCTTTAGTTACAACATATATTAATTTTTTACATATTTTGAATCACATAAATCCCTTTTTTATAGAATTATAATCCTGAATTCTTCAAGCAACTTCCTTGTGGATCGATCTCAGACTCACGAAAAATTTATTACTTAATACAACCTGCACTTGGGTTTGTAATCTTAAAGTTGTAGCAAGTTTTTTGCACCATTACCAAGGAAGACAAGGTAAGTATTCAGGTTTGTTAATATTTTAATTTTGTAAATATAGTTTGTTTATTTTCTTTATTGATATATGATTATCTGGTATCACAGTTATAATTCTCGGCATTTAGTTAATAATAATTCTGAAACTTTGTTTAGATCATCTCCACACACTTCCACCATGGCTAAAAATCAAAGTGTCCAAGATAAAAATGAGAATCAACAGGTGCGTACCATGCATTATTACTTACAACCTCCTCAAAAATTCTTCTTCTTCTTATTTCATTTTTCCTCTTAATGCAAATAACTTTTGATTAAAGCCAGGTATGTTCCCTTTACTTCCTAATTTCTATGGTTTAGACTCTAAAAGCCCTTACTTGCATTCGAAAGAATTTGATGATGTATGTGCCATTTTTGATGATCAAACCTGCACAAATGAGATTATTAAGCTCAAATTTTTTCTTTTTTCTTTAAAAGATAAATAAAAAACTTGGCTTAATTCTTTAAAACATAGGTCAATTAGCACTTGGCAGGAAATGCAAGCTAAATTTTTGAAAAAATTATTTTCAACTCATAAAACTAATGCTTAATGGTTTTGAAAATTGGCGCTTAATTAGTTTCTTTTATGAAGGTTTAACTTGTGAAACAAAACATTTTGTTGAAATAATATGTAATGGTGAGTTTCTTGATCAAGAACCTAATGAAGCCTTAGAATATCTAGATCATTTGGCAAAAAACTCTCAATCATGGCATAGTGTTAACTATTCCGCAAGTTCTATTAGATCTAATCTTGCTAATAGTAATAAAGAAAAATATTGCCTTAGCCAAGAAGATGATCTAATTGCTAAGATTGCTAGTTTAACAAGAAAATTTGAAGTCATGGAACTTAAAGAAGTAAAGAAAATCAAATATGTGCAAGAGGAAGAAGTTTGTAACAATTGTGAACTTTTGGGGCACTCCACTAATGAATGTCCAAACATTCCAGTACAAGCAAATTTTATGAACACATTCAAAAAACCTTTCCATTCTCCATATTCTGAAACTTAAAATCCACAATGGAGAAATCATTCCAATTTTAGTTGGCGAGATGATAACCGTTCCCAACCGCTGTATTCACAAAATCACCAAACTTTCATTCTTATCCAGCTCCACATACAAAATTCCTTGAGGAGACTTTGCAAACATTTATGCATGAACAAATAAACATCAATAATCAGACTTCACAAGCTATCAATGAGATCAAAAACACACTTTCAACACTGACAACTTCTTTGCGTACTCATGAAAAAGGTAAATTTCCTACTCAACCTCAACTTAATTCTTCCACTCAGTGTCATGTTTCTTCTTCAAGTGAAAATTCAGTCAATAAGGCTAATTCAGTCATAACTCTTCAGAATGAAAAAAATATTGATAAGATTATTCATCCCAATGAGAAAGTTTCTAATCCACCTCCATAAATGAAGAATGGAAATAGTCTTGACAGTGTGAAAATAATGTAAAAGAAAAATATTTACGTCCAACACCCTTTCCTCAAAGATTGCAAGCAACTCAAAAATTGAACTCAAATGCTGAAATCTTTAAAGTTTTTAAACAAGTCAAGATTAATATTCCATTATTAGATGCAATCAAGCAAGTTCCACCTTATGCTAAATTTTTTAAAGATTTGTGTACAATCAAAAGAAAACATCATGTACAAAAGAAGGCATTTTTAATTGAAAGTGTTAGTTCAATCATTCAACAATTCACTACTCCCTAGTACAAAGATTCAAGTTGTCCAACCATTTTATGTATCATAGAAAATACTAGAATAGAGCATGCTTTGTTTGATCTTAGTGCTAGTGTAAATCTTCTACCTTTCTCAATTTATGAACAATTAGGTTTAGGAGAACTTAAAACAACTTTTGTTATACTCCAACGAGTTGACCGTTCAATTAAAGTTCCAAAAGGAGTAGTAGAAGATGTGTTGATACAAGTTGATAAGTTTTACTTTCTAGTTGATTTTATTGTTCTGGACATAGAGCCTGTTGCACAAATACATACACAAATTCCTATCATTTTAGGTCGTCCTTTTCCTACAACTTTGAATAATTTGATTAATTGTAGGAATGGTATTTTGAAGTTATCATTTGAAAATATGACTTTGGAACTAAATATGTTTAGTATTTGTAAGCAACTTGCAGAAGATGTCGAAGTACAAGAAGTGGATTCAATCGAGGAACTTGTTCCTGAATACTTTACTACCACTAACTCTTCAGATTCCTTGGAGACTTGTTTTAAAAGTGAAAGTATTTGTAAAAAGGCACACACTAATACTCTCTTTGAATCTTTGCAAGTACAAGAAAATCATTTTTGGAATCTAAGGTTTGAAGAAAATCATCAATAGTAAAATATATTCCATCAAGTATTAAAGCTCCCGTTGAAACCTTTGCCAGTTGATTTCAAATATTCTTTCTTGGATGAGAATAAGATTTTTCTAGTAATAATTTCTTCCAAATTTGATGTATCTCAAGAAGGTAAATTGATTGAAACTCTGAAAATGCATAAGAATGCTTTAGGATAGACCACTACTGACATTAAAGGTATTAATCCTTTAATTTGCACACATAATGCTACAACTTTAAGGTTGTAAACCCAAGTGCAGGTTGTAGTAAGTAATAAATTTCTCGTGAGTCCGAGGTCGATCCACAGAGAAGTTGTTTGAAGAATTCAATTTTATATTTCTAAAAAGATGGAGTTTGTGTGAATCAAAATATATGAACAATTAATGTATGATGTAACTAAAGAAAAATCGAAGTAATAAAAGTACTGAGGATTAGGGATCCACTCTTGAGTCTTGGATAGAGAAATGGTTATTTATTCTATTAATTGCCATAATTGGAATCCATACATAATGAAGGTTCCAATGGGAAGATATTATCAAGTAACTCATGCAATAAGGTAATCATGATATTGCCTTACTATTGCAAATTATCTCTTAACGCCAACATTTATTTATGGGATCAAGCATTTATGCACACCTTCGTCAACAACAAATCAAGGTTTCATATTAGCAGTCGGTGGGGTAAAATCGTACAATAAGCTAAATGAAACCAAGTATTTGTTGTGCCATTGGAGATACATAAATCATGAATCACTACAAAACAAGTAGGGTTTAGATCAAAAATAAAAATAATAATACAACATACTAAAACAATTTCTACCCTTATAACCATTTATTTTCCTCCATCAAGAGATTCACCATTTTTCCTTAGCAAAATGAAATTTAGAAAGACATAATAAAAGTAGCAAAGACTAAAAATATAAGAGAAACTAGAGAATGCATTTCTATTACTATTAGAAAACTTACAATACTAGAAAACATACAAACTAGATAACTTAGCCTAAAGAAACCCTCTACCCCCCTCCTCTTACAAGCTTAATACATGGCCTATTTATAGTACTTGGAGTAAGCTAGAGGCCAAACAAATAATGGAGGGGTTAATCAAGTGGAATGCTAGTTGCCAAGAGTTGGTAAGTTATTACACAAATTTCTCACCCACTGAATTGAATTACATTGTTCGGTCAGATACAGCCCGATTTTAAAGATATGTGAAGAAATAAAATTGTAGATCTTTCAGTGTTGATATATTTTCATATATCGTTTGTCAAATTTGGTAGTCGGATGAAGGAGATATGGTCAAATTACCGAGTCATGTCCAAGAGCTGCCCTTTAACATCAGTAGCAACTTGCAGCCTATGGTTTTACCATTTTGACACATTTTCACACCATCTTGTCTTTTACAAACTTGTTTATTTACCTCTTTGGTATAACATATCCTAATTTCAGCCCAAAATAAATTTAGGCTCAAGATATATAACCGAATTGGTAAAATAAGTCAATACTGGGCTGAACTCTAATTCGAATTTTGGTGATCCATTTTGTGCAACTACTTGGATGCATTTTCTGCTATCATAAAGACTTAATTGGCTGAGCCTCCAACATAAACATTGTACCTCTATCTCTTAGCTTTCAAATAAAACAACCTTCAGGTCCATAGGACTTTTGATCATGAAGTTATGCTCAAATTACAAAAACTGCACAAGTTTGGAAACATGCTTCCATTTATTCCCTAACACAAAACATTAATAAAACAAGAATATTAACAAGAATAAAGCAAGAAAAATATAAAAGATTTGATACAAAAATATGTCAAAATGTGCAATTATCACATAACATCTATCTAGAGGAAAATGCTAAACCTTCTAGAGAAGTACAACGAAGGCTAAAACTTAATATGAAAGAAGTAGTGAGAAATGAAGTCATTAAACTCTTAGATAATGTGATACCCGACCACTTACTACTCACATGGCCAAATATGATTCATGCATTATATGTTAATTGCGTGCTATTTGTATTTATATTGACATCATATAATCCATTTTATTTTATACGGCGTTCCTATTTATTAAACTTAATTTTGAAGCTTTCGCACGGTATTGATTATCGAATACCCTAACCTAAATGGTCAATTCTACATTGGGGTAAGAAGAAAATTAGGTATTAATATGATGAATATTACTAGGTTACACGTTATAATTTTTAGAAATGTCACTAGTAACTTTATATGGTTTAGTTTGATTTGATCAAGTTGTTTCAATGGTATATATTTGTAAATTAACATACTTGGGATATTGGACATGATATAATGTGATTTAAGTGTCATATTACAAGGTCCATGTGTGCATATGATTTTAGAAATGCAAACATGACAAGCATTTAAGAATCGGATGTCAATCGGTTTAGAGATCAAATGAACGGTTAAGAAATTAGGGTAGAATTTATTATCCGATCATACAAAAATTAAAATAGGTTGTAAATAGATAAATCAATAATGAGAAACACTAGATTACAGCTGTATAAGATGTGTATAACATCAGATTTGAACCACCACTTGCCACCTCAAGCTTTGCCATATCAAGCTACCACCTCAACCTTTCTTCATTTCTATCCTTGAACCATGACCAAAAAATATTTTCTGAGCTATTTCACCTCAAAAACCTCCATATGAAATTTTAAAAGTTTCTCCCAAGTGAGTTCCAGGTGAAGAAAAATTGAAGGAAGCAAAGGAAAGTAAGGAGGAGCAAGTAGAGACTTAAAATTGTGCATAGGTGAGCTTAACCTATGTTTTGATTTCAATTCTTAAATTTTTTGAGGGTTTATGATTTTTAAAGATTCTATTATTGTTTATAATCATGTTAGGATGTCATCTATGGTCTTATAATTCACAAAAGAAGGATTTTTAGTTGTAAAATTCCAATAGAAATCACTAGGGACAGAACTTGCTGGTTTTTGTTTTTAAAGCTTTATACATGTATAATAACTTGATTAAAACATACATATTTCACAATATATGTGTTTATATATGAGTTTAGGTGATGTATGTAAATTTGTAGAGGTTATAAATGGAAATATGGTTTGATTTTTTAAAAGGGCACCCAAAACTGTCATGATAGAATTTACAGTTTATGTGCTGTGATAATTGGGCTGGTTTTGCTGAGGTAAATTAGTAATTTTAGGCCATTATAAAATATGGTTACATTTCTCTACATGTTATATAAGTGTGGTAAAAATTTGGGAGTGATTGGATATGCTTAGGGATGTCAAAGTTAGCATGCAACTAAATTAGACAGTAGGAAAATGTGAAAATATGAATATGTCCCATTTGATCACTAAGCTTATTTCAACCTAGACATGTTGTTATTGAGTGTGAACAATTACGTATATGCTATTAAGTTATAATACTTCAATTACATGATGTTTGCATATATTTAAGATGAGAAATTGAGATATTTGAGGGACTATATTAGGTTCTAGTTTGTGAAAGATTGATTGTTAGCTAGATAGCTTGGTGTTTAAGGTCTTAGTATGAGATTTTGTGCTTTCAACTTTCCAAATTGGGAATGGTGCTTGATGTTGGGTAATATTACAGGCTATTTTACAACTAAGGTTGGAGAGGAATACTAAACAAATTTAGACTAAGCCACCAACCAAGTGAAAGGTAAGTAAAGATTCATTTGCAACTACAATGCATAAACATAGTAGATATGTGATTTATATGTAATATCATAAATCATATGTGCATAGTAGAGGGCTCTCCATTGAGCATACATACATGGGCATTGGCACGTGCATGCATCATTTACGAGCATTGTGATAAATCTTGCATTGCACGGTATGATTCTAAGAAAAGAAAATGTTTTGCTGACCACTACTACTGCACCGAAGCATGCATGGATTTGCATGGTGGTATGCATAGATTTGCAGGTTCGTGTGCATGAATTTGCATGCATATGAGTATGTATGGATTTGCGTGCTTATATGATTATTGGTCATAGGATTATGGCGATGTACAGAGCTCTTTTCCGGTGTATTGGATAGTAGCATTGGTCAGGGGCCCAAGAAAGAAATGATTTTGAGAGAAATATTTTGATGCATAGAATTGCATTATGGGCATAGCATTTTGTGATGCATGACTTGATATTGTGGATTATTCTTTGACATTCATAATTTTTACTTGCTGAGCGTTAGCTCATATAGTTTATGCATTGTAGGTGAGTATGACAACGCTTGAAGCATCTTTTACTGACTGGGTGACTGTTGGCGCTCCTACAGATGTCTGAGGGAGTGTGTACATGGATGACGACCTGTTGGGCTATTTTGTTAGCTTATTATATTTTGAGTCTGTTGTATTATATTTTTAGACTCGTACTATATTTCGCTTTTAAAATCTTACTATAAATAAGTATGTAAATATTGTGGTCGTTGTGTTGTACTTTTATATAAATATTGATCCTGCTATATACATGACATGTGTGAAAAAGTATTTTAAATAGGGTTGTGCATGTGAGAAGTGATTTATCTTTTCTTAAAGTGTTACAAAAAAAATTATCGCACGTATACACAAGCTCTATCATGTTAAATTGTACTATATATCTAGTTGTTGAGTAGTGGGTGTTATAGATAATGGAATCATTTATCCTATTTCTGATAGCAAATGGATAAGTCCTACTCAAGTTGTACTGAAGAAATCTAGAGTTACTGTAGTTAAGAATAAGAATGATGAATTAATTCCAATTAGGACTATTACTGGTTGGCGAATATGCATCGACTATAAGAAACTCAACTCAGTTACTAGAAAAAATCATTTTCCATTATGTTTCATAGATCAAATCTGAGAAAGAGTTGGAATTATCATTTTTAGGACATGCTGGTTTTTATAGAAAAATTATCAATGATTTTAGTGTAATATATAAACCTTTGTGTAATCTTCTAACAAAAGACACTATTTTTGAATGGACTGAAAATTGTGAAAATACTTTTATTAAGCTTAAAAGCATGCTTACATCTTCTCCAATCATGCAGCCTCAAGATTGTACTTTACCTTTTGAAATAATGTGTGATGCTAGTGACTATGTTGTTGGTGTTGTCTTGGGACAAAGAAAAGATAAGAAACCATATGTTATTTACTATACAAGTAAAACTTTAAATAATGCTCAATTGAATTATTCAATAATCGAAAAAGAATTACTTGCTGTAGTTTTTGCATTGGACATATTTAGATCTTATCTTGTTGGCTCACCAATTGTTGTTTTCACTGATCATGCACCTTTAAAATATCTTTTATAAAAAAAAATGCCAAACCTAGACTGATTAGGTAGATTCTCTTACTCCAAGAATTTAATATTACGATTCGAGATAAGAAGGGAATAGAGAATGTGGTGGCTGATCATTTGTCGAGACTTATTTGTGATAATTCATTTCAAACCACATCAATTAATGACACTTTTTATGATGAACAACTATTTAATATTTCTATTTTACCTTGGTTTGCTGACATTGTTAATTTTCTTGTGACAGGAAAGATGTCGTCGCATTGGAACTCTTAAAATAAAAAGAATTTTTTGACTGAGGTGAAAAACTTTTATTGGGATGATCCATACCTATTCAGACAGTGTCCTAATCAAATATTTCAAAGATGTGTGTATGATAGTATGATAGGTAATATTGTTAAATTTTGTCATTCAAAAGCACGTTGTGGTTACTTTTCAGCAAAGAAAACCACTGTAAAAATCTTGCAATGTGGATTTTATTGGCTATTTATTTTCAAAGACACTTAAACGTTTTGCAAAAGTTGTGAAAATTATCAAAAGTTAGGGTCCATTTCAAAGCGAAATATGATGCCCCTACACCTATCCTAGTGATTAAAATATTTGACTGTTAGTGTATTAATTTTATGGGACCATTTCTATTATTATGTGGTTTTTTTTACATATTGGTTGCCATAGATTATGTTTCAAAATGGATCAAGGCAATTCCTTGTCAAAATAATGATCACAAAATAGTGATAAATTTTTTGAAAGAAAATATTTTAAGTCGATTTGGAATTCCTCCATCTATTATCAGTGATTGGGGAAAATATTTTTGTAACAAAGTTTTTAGAGGTTTAATGAGGAAATATATAATCATACATAAAGTTTCAACCCCTTATCACCTCAGAAAAATGGACAAGTTGAACTTTCAAATAGGAAGATAAAATAAATTTTGGAAAAGACAGTTAATCCAAACCGTAAAGATTAGTCTCTTAGACTTATCGATACACTTTGGGCATATAGAACTGCTTTCAAAACATCATTAGACATGTCTCCTTATATGATAGTTTATGGAAAACCTTGTCATTTACCTGTTGAACTTGAACATAAAGCTTATTGGGCAATCAAAATATTTAACTTCAACCTTGTTGAAGCTTCAAAATTGTGCAAATTGCAAGTCAATGAACTTCAAGAATTGAGAAATGATGCATATGAGAATTCTAAAATTTTTAAATCAAGAATCAAAGATTTTCATCATAATAAAATTTCAAGAAATATATTTGAGGTTAGTCAAAAGGTTTTGCTTTATAATTCTCGATTGCATTAGTTTTCTGAAAAATTGAGATCAAGGTGAAGTGGTCATTTTTTTGTAAAAAAAGTATATCCTTGGGGCGATTGACATTAAGAATCCTAGAAATGGTAACATATTCAAAGTAAATAAACAAAGAGTTAAACCATTTCTAGAAAATTAATTTTCACAAGAAGAAATTCTTTTTCTTTCTAACCCTTGTTATGATCAGTGTTGTATATATATATACTCATTTTCTCCGACTTTATTTGTTTTGAAGGCTTTTTTTTTTAATTTTTTTTCTTTTCCTAGTTAATTGGTGGATAACGGTACTCTGTGGCTATTAAAGTTGGACTTGTCAGTTTCCCAAACAACTGAAATCTCTGTACAAAGTTTCTCTGCTTTTCTCATTCTCTTTTCTTGTTTTTTTCAAAATGGGTGACATTCTTCTCACTCCCAAGAAATGATTTCCTTTCCTTTCTAAAAATGAAATTTTAAAAAATTATAAAATCAGGATTGAAAGATTAAGGATGCTTATGAACAAGGGCATCCCAGATGACATATAATGGATAATTGAAGCAAAGGTAAGAGCATGTGAGTTTCCACATGAGTTTTTAGATTTGCTTATTAAGGGTGAAAAAAATGAATGTTTGTCACAATTGTTCTAGATGGACTTGCAACACAAAGTGTCCTTTTTTAGGAATAATTTCTCAAAATCGAGAAGATAAACTTAAATTCAATATGCATGGACTGAGTAAGGAGTCTTTAGATCACATTATATTAACTCTTGAGATGCATTCATGTGGATTAGTACAACGTGCAATTCTTGATTATGGGATCGCTTTCAAAATGAATATGAGCTTTATAGTCTTAGGAATCTAACATTAAAATACCATGTTTGCCAGTTATAAGAAAACTGGATGGAAAGCATATCCTCGACCCATAGAGGGCGTTTAAGTTATTACTGGATGTAAAACCAGAGGAAGATGTGAGCCATAATCACAACTACATGTACATTCACGTGTAAGTAGGTAATTTTAAAATTTTGTGTGTCCTTATTTTCAACCTTTTTGATAAAAGAAAAAGACGTGCAATAAATGTATTTCCTATTCACACCTCAATAAATAGCACAGTACTCACTCTATTTTTGCACAACTTACTTTAAAAAAATAATAAAACATAAAAAATGAAAGTTTTTTTGACTAGCAAATTCAACTGCATTTGTGTCTTTTGTGGATCTAATCTAGGGAAAATAGTGAGTTTAGAGGGGCAACCAATAACCTTGGTAGAATTTTAGCAGAAAGAAAAATTCATTTAGTGTATGGGGGAGGCAGTTTAGGCTTAATGGAGAGTGTTACTACTTCTGCTTATATAGGAGGAGTCAAAGTTCTGGGAGTTATCCCAAAACCTTTAACAGTATAAAATATCACATATATGACCATCGAAGATGAGATAAAGATGTCATATATTCATGACAGAATGCCTAATATGTTAAACAATGCAGATGCATTCATCATTTTACCTGGCGATTTTGGTACACTTGAGGAACTATTTCAAGTTGTCTCTTGGGCATAACTCAACATTCACCAAAACCTATAGGTATTCTTAATGTTAATGGTTTTATGATGGTTTGCTATCTTTTGTAAATCATGCTGTGAAAAAGGATTTTATTTCACCATCTACGAGAAAAATCCTCATTTCTGCTCTGACTCCTAACCAACTAATTGATCAACTTCTAACATATGGGCCAAAATTTGATCCAGCCTTAGCCCATGTGGATTGGTCCAATAGGTACAATGGTCCAATAGGTATCATGACTTGCGTGTTCAATGTGTGTTTTTTTTGTATTTTATTTTAAAAAAATAAAAATCAAGCGTGTTTTCTTATGGGTCCATAGAAACCATGAATAAATAGTGGCAGAGTAAAGGATAATTGTAACACTCTTGAGACGCATCCCTATTTTTTGCATAACATGGCAAGTTTGTTATGTTTTTAACAAACGTTTGTGAATTACCAATTTTTTTTAATTTTTTTGAGTCGTAGAGGTTCTTCCAACTTCAATGATTAAAATTAATGTGAATAATGTGGTTTGATTGTTGATGGGTGTTGTTTGGGACTTTGATGTTGTTATTTGATTAATATATTTTTGCGATAATTATACTCAATTTATTTTTGCCCAAATAGTTATGTTATTCAGTGTGAAGATAATCATGTCAAAATAGGAAGTCCTTATGACCTCGCTCTAATCATCACTTGGATCTTCAACATGTAGGGGTTTAGTATTAGAACTTTTCTTTTCGGTCTGTCAAGGCGAATGACTGATAGTGCATTACTAGAAAAATAATTAAGGCATTAGGCTTTCTAGCACAATTGCCAAATAAGCTTGTTCCACATGTGATGTTCCAAGAGAACATCCCCCTAGTGAGCCACTTTGAGCGTTTCAGTAAATAAACATTTTCTATAGTAACCACATCTTTTTACCTAGCCTAAATACACTATTATCCAACCTTTGTTCTAAAAATAATTTGGAGTTTAAGAGACATTGCATTGATAAGGTGAACGTGCAAAAGAAATTTAGGTTGGAGTAGAAGATAAATGTGGGTGAGTTTCTCTTCTAAAAAAAATAAAACAAATGAAAAATTACAAAGTGCAAAAAATATTACGAGTTGAAACAAAAAATAGGATGTTGCAAGATGAATAAAAAAAAGATGAAGAGGGGTCCAATTCAATAATAATAGACCCTAGTGTCGAAATTCGTGAAGTTTGAGAATTCTTCAACGAAAAACTCTGTCTCTAATTCCATGAAATTTTTAGAACCTTTGTTGCATTCTATTCTTTTATTTATTAGCCACATCACTACCATTTGGCCCCATTACAACCTTTGTTGAACACCTTTTAATTTTGTGTGGTGTTTTAAGTATAGTGGAGATTTGCACCAAAGGAAGAGCCTATAATATTTAACTTTTCCATTAGAGATTGAGTGATAGTTTTTATAAGGTTTTATGAGAATTAACTTGTTTGAAGCATGCATAGTTTCGTCATTGTTCACATTAGCTATCCACACACACACTAGAGTATGCTTATTGTGGAAATATATTGACTTTTGAATAACTAAGAGTTAAACTCAATACTTGTTTGATTTCATTTCCATATTACTTTATTGCTTTCTAAGAATAATAGTTGAAAGATGGTTATCATAAGTGTTTGTTGGTGTCACGATTGGAAACCCTCACGAGACTATAACTCATCCTCTATGGGCTACCTAGGGGTTTAAAGACTTGTTGCATATACTAAATGCAATCGTGATTTCTTACAAAAGTTGATTAGTTTAGGTTTGTTTTAGGCTTGCTCGAAGATAAGCAAGAGTTAAGTGTAGGGGAATTTGATAAGTGCATATTTTGGCATACTTTTGTATCAAATCCTTTATACTTTTCTTGCTTTATTATTATTAATATTATTTTTTTATTAATGTTTTGTGTTAGGGAATCAATGAATATAAAAAAATCAAAAGAAGCATGTTTCCTGACTCTTGCAGTTTTTCTATTTTGGGCATAACTCCATGATCAAAAGCTCTATGGACCTAAATAATGCTTCATTTGAAAGACAAGAGATAGAAATAGAACTTTTCTATTAGAAATTGAGCCAAATTTAGTCTTGAATATAGTAGAAAATTCATCCAAATGGTTGTACAAAATGAATCACCAGAAATTCGGATCAAAGTTCAGCCCAGTATTAGCTTATTTGACCAATTAGGTCATATGTCTTAAGCCCAGATTGATTTTGGGCTGAAATTTGGATATGTTATATACAAGAGGTAAATAAACAAGTATGCTGAAGATAATATGGTGAGAAAATATGTCAAAATGGTAAAAAAATATGTTGCAATGTGCAGCTGCTGTTAAAGGATAGCTCTTATACATGATTCAGTAATTTGACCATATCTCCCTTATCCGAAAACCAAATTTGAAAAATGATATATGAGAATATATTTGCACCAAAAGATCAACAACTTTTGTTATTTACTCATCATCAAAATTTGGATGTATCTAACCTAAAAATGTAATTCAATCAGATAGGTGAGAATTTTGATGACATAACAACTTTTCAACTCTTGACAACTAGCATACCACTTGATTAACTCCTCCATTATTTATTTGGCCTCTAGCATACTCCAAGTATTATAAATAGGCTATGTATTAAGCCTGTAAGAGAAATGGGGGTAGAGTGTTTCTTTAGGCTAAGTTTTCTAGTATGTATATTTTCTAGTAATGTAAGTTTTCTAGTAGTAATAGAAATACATTCTCTAGTTTCTCTTCTATTTTTAGTATTTTCTACTTTTATTATGTCTTTCTAAATTTCTTTTTGCAGAGGAAAAAGGGTGACATCTTGATGGAGGAAGAGGAACGATTATAAAGGTAGAAAATGTTTAAGTATATTGTATTATTAGTTTGAGTTTTGAGGATCAAGCAATGATTAGACTCCCACTTCCAACCACATAGTAGTTGTTAAGGATCAAGCAATGATTTTATATTGTATAGGCACGGGTCATCCTTTCAATCTTGGGAGATGTATTTTGAAATCCATTGTTAAATATGTTGAGGTTAGACCATCACATGGGACATTGCCTTTTCCCTCATTGATTTATATCTTGCTTGTGAAACATGAGACTTTAACAACTTTGAAGAATGCTTTATGCATATCTCCCAAATTAGTGAAATTTGATAGACACTTGAATGATCAAGTTGAGGTTGACATTGTTCCAGTTGATGTTGGAACAGTAACCCATGTTGCTCTAGGTTCTTCTCATAACATAGATTACTACATATATTTAAAGTGATAATTGCTTGAGGTTGGGGAGCACATTAAACAATCTCTTCACAAAGAGCAAGAAATTATGGGTGTTTTTGGCAAGATTATGGGAAAACATTATGGGGGCATTCTAATTCCTACTACTAAAGCTAGTTTTGCATCTAACTCTAGCTTCGTACATTTTTTCCAAGAATGGGGAGTCAAGTGCACTTGCAAAGCGTACAAGTGTTGGTGATGGTGAAGGTGTTGCCTATATAGTTGAAAAAGAGATGGGAGTGTAATTGGTTGAGGGGGAGCTCTTTTGTCTTGATTTCTTTTATTTGTTTTGATTTGGCCTGCATCAGAGATATTATTCTTGTTTTCTGTTTTGGTTTTTACATCTGGTACACTTTATTTTCTTGTAGGTAATATTTGGTATCCATGTTCGATTTTATGTCCACACGTATAATTTAACTTTTTATACAAAGTTTAATTGATGTATCTTGTCCAATGGGAGAAAAGATTGGGTTTCTTGATCTTGTCATTGTTAGCTTATAAAGATTTGGGCATGAAGAAAGCTTTCTTAAAATAGGTGAATTTTCTACCATTTTTAGGCATTTGATTCTTAAGTATTTAATGAGGAATTTGCTTTATATCGAATTCCATGTTTTAATTAAAGATATAGAAAGAATTTGTAATAGGGAAGTCTTTGACTTAGACAAAGGAAACTTCCTATGTAATTGATTAGTTTTTGCTGCAAATTTTAGAGAGATCATTGAGAAAGAGCAACATTTTTCTATCCCCAATGCACATTTTTCTGAAATTCAATATAGCCTGGAGAATTGAGGTTTGTTCCAAACCATATTGGAACATCACATTGGACATCCTTCAGGAGAAGGAGTTGAGTTTTCAGGAGAGAAAGTTTTGTTGATTGATGACGGATAACGTTGAAGAAAGTTCAAAGGAGGCAGACAAAGTCGAGGGATCTCGCAAATAAATCCACATTTAAAGCAATATAAGAACAACATCAAAATCAAAGAGAGTCTTTAGTTTGTTTTATAAGTCCTAATATCATATTGTGTAACATGGTTACTAATAGTGGATTATTTTATTTCTGGGTGTGGCCTTGTGGAGTAAGATATTTGATATCTGAAACATGTAAAAATTACTACGTTAATTTTTATTTTTTTGTTGTACATTACTACTCATGTTCTAACTATTGGCACATCATGAATATGGTCAACTTGTTAAAACTTTACAACAATTCTACAACAAAAATTCCAACAATAATATTAATATATTTTATGGGTGCACGAAAAACTCATAATTTACATGAAAAATTATAATCTAGATTTAGTTTGGCCATATTGAGAGAATTTGTAGAGCAAATAAATTTAATTTTGCAAAAGATTATATGGGTGCGTACTAATGAGATTTGGACTAAGAATTTTCAATTTACTTAAAGTAACCATAATACACACACATACTAATCTAGTGTATATGTATAAAGCATAACCAAGTCTTAGATTTTTTAGCCTTATTTATTTGCTTTTTTTGTTAGATTATTTCTGCTAATAGAATTTTATATATTTATAAAAAGGTTTTTTTATACTGAGTCTTCATATAATTGTATTTGTCCCATAATGATTGGTTACTAGAGTTTTGAAGGGTTCTTTTACAGTTTATTATAAAATTAAAAAAAATAAGAATGACCATAAAACTGAAGGGTTTAAAATTGTGATTAAGCGTGGATATGTCCAGCTTTTTGAAGGCGTGGACAGTGTTCATCCCTTTTGGATATTTTCTTTCCTTTTTTTCATTTTAGCTTTTTCAGAAAGTGAAGGCATGAACATTGGATATTCTCCATGCCTTCACTTATAGTGAAATGGGAAAAAATATTTTGGGAAGTATAGCGATATTTCTATGCTGGGTGATATATGTATACTGATATAGTGACCCTTGTGCATAAACAAATTATGCAGTATGTGAAACTATTGGAGCTAAAGGTACTACTATGAGATAAAAATGGACCACAGAAAACTATTTATGTTGCAGAATGTTTTGTTTCATTTTCTCAAAATATTTATATTGTTATTATAAAATATAGTATTTATTTTGCTTATTTTTAAAATAAAATAATTTTATTTCCAAATCATTCGCCTTAAGTTTCAATTTTATATTCAAAATTTACATCATATATTTTTAAAAATATGTACTAAATTTTGAAGAAAATAATATTTTGTATAGAAAAAATGTAATTTAAAGATAATTTTCTGAAAATGAAATGTCAAAACAACCTGACAGCTTAATTAGCTAACACCTCTTTACAAGTTTGGTTGATTAAGTTGCCAACTTGATTCGACATTTTATTTTGAGGAAAATATTTTCAAATTACTTATTTTTTTAGTATAACATAAAAATTATTTTCTGAAAGTTGAGTGCATATTTTTTAAAATATATAATGCAAATTTTGAAGAGACAAATGAAAACTAAGGCAAAAGATTTGGAAGTAAAATTATTTTACTTTCAAAATAAACAAAACAAATAATATATTTTATATTGAAAAATACAAATACATAGGAAAAATAAAGCCAAACATGGTGTAAGTATATAAGTAGTTGCTCTATGGCCCTTTTTATTCAATAGCAGTACCTTTAGTTTCAATTATGTCACATGCTGCATAATTTATCTATGCACAAAGGTGCCCATATTCTCATAATACATTACTCAACATAGGTAACATTACATACTTTCCAAAACTTTTTTTCCCATTCACCGTAAGTCAGGCATGGGGTGTCCACTATCCACGCCTTCACTTTCTTATAAAAAAAACTAGAAAATTTTTCAAAAGTGAATGAGTGAGTACTAAGTGAAAGCGTGGACAGCGTACAATGTCTAGGGGTGGGCATCCAGTTTTATTGGGTTCGGACTTTCGGCTTAGGTATCCAAGATGCTAGGTAGAAAAATATGCTACCCCAACACCAACCCAAAATTTCTAGGTACCCAATCAGTCGAATTTGGGTTTTTCATTTTTTTTTCTATTTTTTTATTAAATTGAGGGAGGAAGACATGCAGTCGGTAGATTTTTTTCCCCTTTCTTTCATTTCTTTTTCTTTCTTTTCCTCCTCATTCTCCTCTCATTTTTCTTTTCTTCTTTCTCAACCTTTCTTCTTCTCCTTTATACTAAGCTTATATTTTCCTCTTCTATCTTTATTTCCTCTTCTTCTTGTTCTTTTCTTCTCTCCACTACCTTTATTCTTCTTTTTCTTATTTTTTCTCTCTCTTTTCCTCATCTTTTTTTTTCTTTTTCTTATTTCCTTCTCTGCCACTGTCATTTTTCTTTTTATTCTTCTTCTTCGTAGTAAAGCTTCTTTTTTTCTCTTTTTCTTCTCTCCTACTGTCTTCCTTCTTCTTGTTCTTTTTCTTTTTCATCTTCTTCTTGTTCTTTTTCTTTTTCATCTTCTTCTTGTTCTTTTTCTTTTTCATCTTCTTCTTGTTCTTCTTGTTCGATAGGGGCTGGCGGTTGTGAGCTCTGAAATAAATTTTGGGGGCTTGGGGTAGGGAAGGAATTTAGATTTATATTTTCTTTTTTAAATTTATTTTGGATGCTCGATTGGGTAATTGAGTAGTATATAATACTACTTGATATTCAACCTAAAATTTTAAGGTTGTGTTTTGGGTATCCCAAACCCTTTTTTCCAAAAAAATAAAAATAAACAACCTAATCAGGTCTGGTTAGGACCTGAATACCACGGCTTGAAATCGGCCATTAGGATTTTATTTTATATATATTTATTTTTTATATATATTTGATATATATTTATCTTGATATTATTTGAAGAGTTCAAATTAATATCAAGAATGTATGTAGACTAATTTTAATGGCTAATGTAGTCTCAAATAAGTCCACATATATTGGAGAGAGAGAAGAGAATTTTTTTTGGATGATTTAGAATCCTTCCAAAATTAAACTTTGAAGTGGTTCAAAATTGACAAACTCTCCAAGAGTTGGATAAAACCAATTTTTGACCCATATTAATAGGGGAGGGCCGAAAATTACTTCAAGATTTTTAGAAAAAATTATTTTGTTAGTCTTCTATTTTTCTCTCCAATAAAAAGAAAAGAAAAGAGAGAAAAAGAAAAATATTTTCTTGAAAATCTTGATTTTCTTGTTCTTTAAAGAAAATAGGTTTCTTGATATTCTCTTCATATCCAAATTTCAAAAACATAAAGAATCAATCTTTACTATTTTTGAAAGCTTGTTTTTGATCCATCAATTGGATTAAAGAACAAATTTTACTCTGCTTCTAGATTAGAAAATGATTTTAAGGATACTAACAAATATTTTTAATAGGTATTCTTTTTGTATTGTGGATTTGATAGAGGAGAGACACATGGATCATTGTGAGTTCTAATCAGCACTTAATTGCTTCATTCCCTATAGCAACTAAAGTGCATGACAGGTATAATTTGAATTTAGTATATTTATTTATATATATTCACTTGAATAAGTGGGATCGTTAGAATCGCTTTCGAATCGAAAGGATAAATTTATTTGATAAATTTAATTTTGATAAAAATTATAGTTTTCCGCTGCACATGCCCTTGTGATTATAGTGAACCCAACACTACCCCAATCACAAAAGGCTTAATTTTCACCACTATCCCCATTAATTTTATCTTAGTCAACAACTTGTCTAACCCTCTTCCCTCAAAATCTTCTGATTTGATTCTTTTAGACATAAATTTCCATATGCTTTTACCAATCTCAGTGTAAGACTTAAGAGAGTAAGCAATAATTATCTCATTAAGTTCATCATACTATAGCCAATCCAAGAGGTGAATCTCCCGAGTCAGTGTCTGAAAGATTGATAACAAGTGATCCTACAATTGAATGACTAGGTTCATAATCTAGATCCTAGTTATTCTTGTTATGTCGTGTTCCAATAGGAAATAGGATATGGCAATGACATGACCTATAGAATTACTCCCTTGGTGAATATGGACTAGTACATAATTTGAGGAGGTAGAGATTTGTGCAGCAACTTCAGGGATAGGTAACTGGTTTGGAGAAGCAGTAGTCTCAACCGTATCATTTACTATTTCTAGAATAGTGCCTTGATGGATGCAACGAGAGTGGTAGCCACATCAGTTATCTCTGCCAACAAAGTGGCAGGTGTGTGAAATGATGAACCTTCTTGAACATTTGTAGGATTTGGTGAGGGATCAACTCAAGTTATTTCATCAACAGGATTGGTTAGCGTATCCTTTAGAGAAGCCTCCTCAGTAGGTTGTTCAACCTGTAGAGCTAATTCCAGATCTAGCGGAGGGTAGATGATGTCAAACAATTGTGTTCGAATACAAGATCTTCATACGTTTTCCCTTTCGTACTCACTTGAGCCCCACATGTTTCTCTTTTCTATTTTTTCCTTATATTGTACCTTTTTTTTCTTTTGAGAATGTGTCTCGTTTTGAGAATTAGATATGGTTGAATCTGGAAGAAAGATGCACAAAGAAAACACAAGAAAAATATAGAAGGGTTAATAATAGCAAAAGGAGATACTTTTTAATATAGTGAAATCTGATAAAACTATTAGAGTAGTGCCTCGTATGCTAATTATAAGTCACTTCTATACTCTTGCAAACAATCTTATCTAAAATCTATTATTAAAATTGACACTTCTTTATATTTAATTTCACTCAAGCAATTAGATAAAATCCCTCGACCATATTTAGCTGCGGGGATGGTTGCGCCTATGATGGTAGTCATGGAATATACCTCTTTGGCTTTAATCTTAAATTAGTTTCGAGTTAAGATTTTCATTTAGATCATACATTGATAAGCTGGCACATACAATGCATGCTCAAAGGAGGATGTCTTATTCCACAGGCATCGACATGGAGATGCTAATGCACATGTACGGGTGCTCATTGGGGAATGTGTATAACAATTAGACCCTTGAAAAACTCTCAATTAGAAACATTGTTTATTAGATGAGTTTTAGTTATGATAGTGCATGAATTAATCCTTGAACTTTAGGCGCCATAGTAACCTTGTGCATGACATCATGTGTTTTGAAATATTCTTAGATTGCATGATAATCACAAGAGGTTTATGTTCGGTATTTGATCTTCGTGTACGGAGGTTATGAGTGGCCAACTAAGGATCCATCACCTATCTTACAAAGTAAGTGAATCTCCTATACAGTCCAGGGTCCTTGATTCAAAAGTCTTTGGCCAAAACAAGATGTATATTATACAAAGGTTTTTTAATGATTAATCACGAGTCAATGTGACAAGGAATAGAATCATATTTATTAAGTTAATTAGGATTTGACTAATAATATATGCCCTACACTTAATCAGGAGATTATTTAACAGAATGACCAGACTTGCTTGGTACTTAGAACAGAAATATGTTCGCTTGCCAATTCACCTAAAACTAGATAGTCAAGATGCAATGAGAGGTGCATTCTTAGACTTGTGAAGTTCTTGGAATTAAGGAGTTAATTCCAAGACGGATTAATTATTTGAATTAATTGATCAAAATATATTTATATATATTCACTAAGTTGCAAAAGTTGCAAGTAGCTTAGTTGTGAACGTAATAGGTGACACACAAATTGGGATAGTCCATTTTTATCTAGAATATAATCCAAGGAGTTGGATTGAGTTGTTTAATGAAGATTAACTTTAGCTAGAATAATTTTGAGTTGAATTAATTCATCAATTAAATAATAGGATTATTTTATTAGACATAATAATAATTAGGAGCTCTTTAGGAGTAAATAAACTAATTGGAATGCATCGATTAAATAAAGCTCTTTTTAGATTAATTTAAGAAGTTAAATTAATCTAACCAATTTAATTAATGGGATTATTTAAATTGAGCCTGATTTTATTAGGTGGCCATGTGAAATTGATTAATTAATTAATTGGATCAATTAATTAAGTTGGGTTTGAATTAACTAATGGAGATCAATTAAGGTCTAAGCCTAATATTTATGGGCTTGTAGAAGAAACCCATTAAAAGTCTTTAATTGGAGAATTAAAGACTACTTATCTTTGATGAAAACAAGTGAAGACTTTATGTGTTAAGAGAAAAGACTCCTATTTTGATGGAAATGGATATAGATAGAAGGAAAGAGAGAGAGATAAATTTTGAAAATGATAAAATCCTAAAGGGATTAAGATTTAACACTTTGTGTATATATACACAAATGGGGTATGTATTTTAAGGTTGGAGAACACAAGAATTTCGTCCTCCCTCTCTTTTTTATGCTTGGTATCTTCTCTCACAAGAAATTCCTTCCATCAAAAGGTTCAATCCTTTTGATATCAACTTGATTCTTGTAATAACTAGTTGATTTAAGAATCAATGTTTCACTCCTAAATTACAAATTAGAATTAAGAGATTAAAATTCTCTAGAAATTATTTTAATCCATGGACTTATCCGAGGTGTGTATACTAGTAGAATGCAACATCCTCATTTATGAGCATGCATCATATACACGAGTCTTACTGGGCTATTCGATGTCCTGTCCCAAAAAACCCTCGACTCAGAACTTATTTAAGATCAAAACCTTAGAGACATATTTCATGATCGCCATCATATGTGCGATCATGCCCCATAGCTAAATTTAGTCTAAGGACTTTATGTAATGTGCATAAAGTAAATGCAACACATAAGATAAAAAAAGTACCTTTTTGTTAATATGATTTCCAATAAGATTTTTTTATAAAAACAATGAACAAAGTACAATACACCCAATGTAGTTGGGCCACCGGATATTCTATTCTAACACTCTAAAGAGATTCTAGTTGACAAAACCCAATTTTGATTCTTGGTTCTTCCAACTCTAAAGATTAAAGGTTTAAGAGAATGAGTGAGAAGAGTTCTCAAATAGAAACAAAATTCAAAACCAAGCAAGGCCAAAAAATTAATTCGGACAAGATAAATTTGGGCATAAAAAGAGGAAATGCAAGTATGGACTGCTTAAATGAATTAGAAGGGGTTCTAATTCAAGTCTTGAATTAGAAAAGGTTCTAATCCAGACATTGAGTTAGAAAGGGTTCTAATTCAAATTTAATTTTATTGAAGTCAAACATTAGCTTTGACCATTCTTCTTGGATATTCGATATCGAATACGATCCCATCTCTATAAGGAGTTGTAAAGAATGACAAGAAAGAAAAGATTAAGATGAAAAGATAATCTTTAAACTTGAAAATGAAGCAAAGGTTGCTTTATTGGATAGCAATAATTATTTACCTTTAGTGTGAAATGATATTAAAGAGCAGGATTTCTATTAAATAAAAAAAATGATTGAAAAATTAAAATGATGGAAATATTTCATGGTTCTTAATGTTTGTGTATTGGCTATTTTATTTATACTACCAAAAAATTCCATCTAAACACAATTCAACAAAATAAATATCAAATAGATAATCATAATTTAATATATTTATAACATGTAAGATTAGGTCATATATCTAAGAAGAGAGTTTGACATGCCAATGTATGAATCTTGTCTTAAGGGAAAGATGACCAAATCGCCATTTTTTAGACAAGTGGCGCATGCTGAAAATCTATTGGATTTGATCCATACAGATATATGCTGGCCACAAGTATTAGTGCTCAAGAAAACTACTACTGTTTCATTATATTTACCTTTAATTCATCATGGTATACATATGTGTATCTTTTGATATACAAGTCTAGATCCTTTGAAGAGTTCAAAAACTTTAGGAAAGAAATGGAGAAACCAATGAAGAGAAGTATAAAGATCTTTGATCTAATCAGGGACAAAAATACTTAGGTTGGAGTGTCTTGATTATCTACGAAGAATTGGATTCTCACTTAGTGAATCTTTGATCAGTTTTACTAAACTTCATCTTTCATTCTAGGATTACCTCCTAAAATAGATGGCATTCTTACGAAGTAAGAATATCACCTAAGTTGATGCCTAAAATATCATATTGGATACGATATGGCAAAAGACCTTCATATACAATACCTAAGGGTTAGAGGGGTCCTACTTGTGAAAAGCACTTAGTGAGAGGTAGGTTCGTTTAAGATCCAACTTATGTTAATTTGTGTGGTATCTAAAAGAATCTATTGTATACCACTTCTAAGACCTTTCAGAACTAAAGTGTTAGTTTCAAAGAATGCCATCTTATTATAAGGTGTTTCTATTAGATAGAAAAGGCTACATAATAGAGCTTGAAGAAATTCTAGAACGATGAATACTCTCACACAAGGCAATGATGCATGAACAAATTACTAAATTCTATAGTACATGACCTCTAAAGGATATCTAAAAGGATCTCGAGACCACCCATATAGGGTGTGATCTCTTGCTAGGGAGCAATAAGGAGAATCTTCACTTTGGACATTGATCTAAGTAATTAAGGAGTAATGGTGCTTGACATCAACTTAGAAAAATGGAAAAATACCATTCGAGATTGACTCTATATACTCCAACAAGGTATGGACCTTATGTTATAGTATTGCCCGGTGAGCCAATTAGTGACGAGCTTTTATACTCTTGTAAAAATAGTCTTATTCATAATGTTTAAATAAATAAAAGCTATTTCTTTATCTTTAATTATTTTAATCAATTAGATAAAGTCCCTATATTATTTTTAGCTACGGGACATGGTCACACATATGATGGTGATCATGGAATATGCCTCTATGGCTTTGATCTTAAACATGTTTCAAGATGGGGGTTCATTGAGATGGGATATCGATAAGCCCGATAGACTCGTACACACGATGCATACTTAGAAGGAGAATGCCTCATTCCATAGACATTAGTGTAGAGACGCTAATACATGTATGTGGGTGCTTGCTAGGGAACGAGTACAATGAACGGTCTACTGGAAAATTCTTAATTGGAAAACATTGTTTGTCGAATTAGAATTATCTAGTTATAATAGTGCATTAATTAGTCATTTGACTTAAGTCACCATAGTGGCCTTATGCACGACATCATACACTTTTAGTTCCTGATTGCATGACAATCGTAAGGGGCTTACGTTGGGTGTGATTTTTGTGTATGGAGGTCAATGATTAGCTAATAAAGGATCCATCACCCTATCTGTTAGAATAGGAGAATCTCCTATGTTATCATAGTCCTTGATCCCGAAGACCTTGGGTAACGCAAGATGAATACTAGACATAGGGTATTCTAGTGATTCAACAAAGGATCAATATGACTTGAAATGAAATTATAGTTATTAAGTTAAAATAGGGTTTTGACTAATAATCCATGCCCTTGATTTAATCGGGAGATTAGTTGATGAACGGATTGTATTTGTATGGTACTCGTAATAGAAAAGGTTCACTTTATATTCACCTAAAATGAGATAGTCAAGATACACTGCAAAGTGCTTACGTTGATTTGTTATGTTCTTGGAATTAAGGAGTTAATTCCAAGCGGAATAATAAATTAAATTAATTAATCAAAATATCAAATTTATTCATAAGTTGTAAAGGTTGCAAGCCCATTGCTAGCTTAGTTGTGAACCAAATGGGTCACACACAAAAATCGAGATAATCTACTTTTATATCTATTTTTATAATCCAAAGTGTTGGATTAAGTTAATTAACAGTGATTAATCAACTTGAGTTAGAATTAATTAAAACAGTTAAATTAATTTATTTAAATAAATAATATGATTATTTATTTGAACCTAATAATGATTAGGGCTCTTGAGAGTTAATTAATTAATTGATGGAGATCAATTACATTAGTTTGGTCTAAAATTAATTTATGGAGTTAAATTAATGCAACCAATTAAAATAATAAAATTATTTTAATTGGGCCTAATATGATTAGGTGGCTATGATGTAACCAACTAATTAATTGATTGGATCAATTAATTGTATTGGGCTTTTTAATTAATTGACGGAGATCAATTAATTGGACTTTAATAAATTAATTAGAATCTAAGTCCATGGGGTTAGAGGCCCATTATTTGCTAGAATTAAAGAGTCCTAATAAAGATGGAAAGAATTTGTCTTGAAATGAAATAAATAAGAAATGAGGAAGGAGAAGGTTAATAATTGGATTAGAAGACTAATTAGGGTAAGAATTGGAGACCTAATAGGATTAGGTCAAGACTACATTGTGTATATAAATATACAATATAGAGGCCAAAAACTACAAGTTATAGAGCTAGAATTTTTTGCCCCCTCTCTTTTTCTCCTTTTTTTTTGTGTTCTATTTTCTAAATTTAAGAAAAATTACTCCATCAAAAGGTTCCATCCCTTTTTGATTAAAAGGTTAATTCTTCAATCACTTATGGATACAAGAATTAATCTTCACTCTCAAGTAGATTTAGAAATAAGAAGTTCAAATTTACTAGCAAGGATTTGAAGCTTGTGGATCTGCTCAAAAGTGTGGATACCGTTAGAAGGATTACACTTGGATTCCTTAGTGAATATTTTGAAAGGACACCAAAATTGTTCAAAAGGAGCTTGAGGAATTCAAATTCCTTCTTACCCTTCATCAACCGGATTGCTTCAAAGGTATAATTGCAAAATTTTAGTTGTTTAATTTTATGAGCAATTAGAAATGCAAACTGAAAATCGCATCAAATCTGGGATATGCATATTTACATATGATGTGTGATTTTATTTCAATTGTTGAAAATTTTTAAATTTTCACTATGCTTGCAATCCCGCGATTATACAAGCCCAATACCTTGGTAGACCCACCATAGGGTATTGTACCTACTAGTTGCAAATGGGTCCGTAATCAAAGCTTGGAGTACATGGACAGGTGATGATGTATAAGGCATAACTGGTGACAAAAGGGTTGCGCTCAAAGTTAAGGTGTTGACTGTTGAGGAAATCTTTCACCAAATACAATGTCGAAGTTCACTAGTATCTTGCTAGGCCGCCTTTCTCAATAATAAGGGTATAGAGAAGAAGAACTATATATAGGAGTCGAAGGTGTACATATCAAAAGGAATACGAGCAACAGGGCTTGAAAGCATCAAAGGTCCACTTATAGACTCAAAATGAATTTTTTGAAGATGGAACATTTAATTCACTAAGTTAATCAAATGGTTTGATTCTCTTAAGAATACAAATAAACTACTTGTGTACAAGAATGTTAGTAGGATCATAGTAAAATTTTATTATGATAATAACTTTCTACTAATAGGGATGATATTGGAAAGTTGTAGTTAATTGAGACTTGTTATATATTAAGTTTTCCATGAGGGTCTTATAGATTGGAGATTTAGATTTATAAGGATATAAAAGGATGTTTGGACTATCCCAAATCCATATACCTAGATGTTACAGGGGTTTAGCATGGAGGAATGATATTTGTACCTATGTGTCATTAGGTTTTGTTTTACAAAGTCTATATCCCTAAAGATTTTTGCAGGAAAGAGAAAAGAATGACTCACGTATTCTATGTATCCTCAATAGGAAGCATAATGTATGCAAATTTATATAAGGGACATGATATCACAAATGCTCTAAGTATCACGATCAGATATCAATCTATTTCATGCAAAAAGTAATGAAAGCCATGAGATGATCTTTTAGGTTCTTATGAAGCACTGAAAATATCCTCTTGGAGTATGATTACAAAGAACTAAAGCTAGGATGTTGCATTTAGATTTTATTTTGATGTAGATAACTTGAAGTCTTATGTTCGGAATCGTGTTTATCCTAAATGGTTGGAGTTCCAAGCAAGAGAAGATTGTAGATTCCACCACCATGGTTGAATACATCATTGCATGCGATGCTGCGAAAGAAGTTGTCTAGATGAGAATTTTGATCAAGAGTTGGGAGTAGTTCAAACTATTGCTAGTCCAATACTTGTTTGTTGTGATACAACGAGGCAACTGCACAAGCAAATAAGCCAAGATCTCATCTCAAATCTAAGCATATAATAAAGTAATACCATTTGATTTTTGCAATCATTAGTAGAGGTGACTATATTGTGGAAAGAGTTGTCTCAACAATAAACATAGCAAATCCACTGACTATACCCTTAGGGCAAATAGTATTTGAAGGATATCTTAGGAAGATGGGCCTAAGATATTAGGTTTTTGGCTTTAGGGCAAGTGGGAGACCATTAGAGTATGCCTGTCATGCTAATTGCTGACTGCTTTTATACTCTAGTAATAGAAAATCTTATTCAAACTATATTAATAAAAATAACATTTCATTATCTTTAATTATACTTAAGCAATTAGATAAAGTCCTTAGACCATACATTGCTATGAGGATGGTTGCAGATATAATGGCAATCATGGATTTTAAATTTGTTTCAAGTTAAGGGTTCATTGAAATGGGACATCTTTAAGCCCGTTAGACCCGCACAAATGATGTATGCTCGAAAAGGAAATATCTCATTCCATAGGCATTAACGTGGTGACGCTAGTGCACTTGTACGGGTGGTCACTAGGAAATGAGTACACCGAATAGACCTATGAAAAATTCTCAATTAGAAACATTGTTTATCAAATATGAGTTTTCTAGTTACAATGGTACATAAATTAATCGTTGGACTTAAGGCACCATGGTAGCATTGTGCACAACATCATGCACTTTGATGTATTTTCCAATTGCATAAAAATCATAAGGGATTTATGTTGGATATATAATCTTTGTGTATGGAGGTTAATAAGTGGAAAGCAAAAGATCTACCACTTATCTGGCAAAATAAGTGAATCTTTTATGCATTCTACGGTCCTTGACTCAGAAGTCTTTTTCCAAAGCACAATGAATAGTAGATCAGGGTTTTCCAATGATTCATCATGAGTTAATATGACTAGGAATGAAATCATAATTATTAAGTCTATTAGGGTTTTGACTAATAACCATACCCTAGATTTAATCGAAAGATTAGTTGATGTAAGGAATGGACTTGCATGGTACTCGTAATATAAATAGGTTCGCTTACTAATTCACCTATAACTAGGTAGTCAAGCTATACTAGATGTTTCCCTTAATTTGTGAGGTTCTTGGAATTAATGAGTTAATTCCAAAACAGATTATAATTGGGTTAATTGATCTAAATATATTTTTAGATATTCACTAAGTTGCAAAAGTTACAAACCTATTTCTAACTTCGTTGTGAACCTAATGGGTCACAAACAAATTGGAATAGTCTTTTTCTATTTATAATATGATCCAAGGAATTGGATTGAGTTAATTAGTTGAGAAGTTGAACTAATTCGTCAATTAAATAATAAAATTATTTTAATTGGACCTAAAGGATTAAGGGCTATTTGGGACTAAATTTATTAATTGATTAAATTAATTAAGCTTTAAATTAATTAAAGAGTTAACTTAATTTAACCAATTTAAATAATAAGATTATTTGAATTGTGCTTAACTTATTTAGGTAAAATAATTAATTGATTAGATCAATCAATTAAGTTGTGCTTGAATTAATTGATGGAGATCAATTAAGGTCCAAACCCAAAGTTAATGGGCTTGTAGGAGAAATTCATTAAGAATTTTTAATTGGAGAATTAAGGACTCCTTGTCTTTGATAGAAACAAATTAAGACTTTATGCCTTATGAGGAAAGAAATCAAAGACTCCTATTTTGATGGAAAGGAATGAAGATAACAGAAGGAAATAGAGATAAACTTCGAAAGGGATCAAATCCTAATGGGATTTTGATTTAACCACCTAGTGTATATATATATAAAGTGGGGGACGAATTTCAACGTTGGAGAACACAACAATTTCATTCTCCCCTCTCTTTTTTTTATTCTTGGTCTTTTCTCTCATAAGAAATAATTTTTTCCATCAAAAGTTTTCATCTTTTTGATATCAACTCTTATAATCTCAAGTTGATTTAAGAATCAGTGTTGTACTCCCAAATTAATGATTATAAATAAAAGATTAAAATTCACTAGAAATAATTTTAATCTATGGACTTGCCCAAGGTGTCAATATTAGTAGAGAAAGATGTATGGATTTTTCATGTGAATCAAGTTTTCTAATTCAAGGCTATGATTTGAATTGTTCAAAACATCACCATCAATCAAAGTGTAATTAATTCAAGTATATTTGTAAAACTCTTTATTTTAATTAAACGAGTATTTCAGGTGCAAACTGATTAATCGCATCGAATCTAGTCCTACATGTATTCAATTATTTTATGCTTATTATAGTTTTTTTTATTTTTCAATTTTGAGAACCCAACAAGAACATAGGGGGTGGGGGTGGGGCTAAAATACCAATTTATACCCTATGTTCTAATTTCCTGCCCAAGAGTCATAAGACAGTAAAATTCCCTGCAATTCAGACTACAACTCTTGTTGTTTCACTTATTCCACTAAGACATATTTTCAATTTGTTTGGGATTTTTAAAAAATAGAAATTTGGTAATGAAAACTTGCTATAACATGATCACTTATCCTGACTTTTATACTTATCCAAGGTAATTGATACCTATAAGAAATATAAAATCCCTAAGCATATGCCTAAAATGCAGGAATAGATAATGATCATACAAGATTTGAAGTATGGAAAATATAAGCATGCCAATCTCAAATTTAAAAATTTAAATTTCTAAAACATCAATAGGAAAATTCAATCTTTAATCTATTTTGACATTAAATTTCAGAATTACTTTAGGTTTTTATTCTAAAAAATTTTGGCTAGAAAATAGCTCTTTCAATAAATAAAGAATCGAATGGAATTAAATTCCATGAAACATGTTCTTTCAAGTGTTCGAACATGATAAGTGAACATGGATTTAGCCAGTTAGTCTCTTTCACTCTCACTTAAAAGTGACTTTTTTCTCATCGTAGATCATTCCATAAACATTTGTGATACCTAGACCTAGATTATTCATGGATAGTTTTCACTCCTTAGGGTAGGTAGCATTTTCTGTTCAAAGCCTCCAAGTTCTTATGTTCAACTTTAAGTTCAAATTTAACTTGGAATTATTCTAAAGATTATTCAAGTTTAACATCAAAATAGATAAATTTCTCACTCTAAATTGAGATTTCAGAACTAGAAATTTCAAAATCTAATAATTTTTAACTCACAATGCAATATGTCTAATGTAATACCTAGCATGAGATGCATAAAATACTGATTATGTCCTAACTTAAGTTCTATCATGTCAACAAAGTGCTAGAATATAAATTGATGAGTCTATATATTTCATGGTGTTTTAATATCAGAATGCATATTCATTACAGAACACAGGCACCCAAGGACTCTCTCAATGCAATAAACCTTTGTGCATCAATAGTCTTTGTAAATATGTCAATCAATTAGTTTTCAGTTGTAACTTGATCAATTACCACAATTCCGCATTCAACAACTCCCTAATAAAATGATGACATATGTTAATGTGTTTTGTCTCAGAGTGTTGTATTTAATTTTTGGAAATATTAATCACACTCACCTTATCACAACATATGCTTACAAACCTTGTGCCATACCTAGTTAAGAAGCATTTGCTCTATCCATAGTAGTTGTGAACAAGAACTTCCAGCAGCTATATATTCAGACTCAACAGCAGATAGAGAGACACACAATTTTCCTTTTTACTATACCAATAATTATGATTATTACCAAGAAAGAAACAACTACTAGTTTTGCTCTTATGATCATCAACGTCTCTTACCCAATTTGTATTACTATAACCTGCAAGATTTGCATCAGAATCTTTGAAATACCAAATACCATAATTAAGTGTACATTCACATAGCTGATACTCCATTTAATGGATGTAAGATGTGATTCCTTTATATTCAACTAGTACCTGGCACAGACTCTAAAACTAAAGCAAATATCAGGTCTAGAAGTAGAAAGATACAAAAGACTCCCAATCATGCTTCTGTAAGTGATGTTTCAAATAATGATTCAACATCGTCTTTGGAAAACTTATCATTTGTTCCCGTGGGACTCCTCAGATGTTTGGTGTTCTCTAAGCTAAATTTCTTTACTAGGTTGCGTGCATATTTACTCTGAGAAATAAAAAAGTCATCATTAAGTTGTTTAATTTGTAAACTTAGAAAGTAATTCAACTCACCAACTAAGCTCACCTTAAACTCCCTATACATTTATTCAACAAATTTATTATTTCTATGCTTAAAGGTAGACCTAAAAAATAATAACATCAACATAAATATGTGCAATGATCAACGCAGTGTTCAAACTTTTGATGACTAGTGTTTCATCAACTCCCTCTCTTTTGTAGCTCATACTCGTCAAAAAGTTTGTCAAATGTTTATACCAAGCTCTAAGAGCATGTTTTAACTAAGGCCTTTTTCAAATTATAAACATAATTAGTATAATGTGGATCCTTAAAACTCTTAGTTGTTCAACATAGGCATCTTCATTCAAAAATCAATTCAAGAACACATTTTTTATATCTATTTGGTAAGTTAGAAATTCATCAAGCATGCAATGGTCAAAATTAACATGATAGACTCTAACCTAGCTATAAGGGTGAAGGTTTTCTCAAAATCAATTCCTTCCATTTGAGTGTAACATTATGCAACCAGTATAGCTTTGTTCCTAGAAATATTCCCAAATTCATTAGCTTTATTCTTAAAAATCCATTTAATACATAATAAATTGGAATCTTTAGGCCTAGGTCCACACAACATTCCTAATAAATTAGTTTAACCTAAAATTCATCTTGTAAAGCCCCCTTAACATTTTGATTGAATAGAAGAAGTATAGCAAACATATCTCACCATTTTTCTATAATAACCTTTGGTTTTTGCCTTGTTTTTATCCTATTAGTGAGAACAGTAGGGTGATTCTTTAAATTCTGGTAGATGGGTCTCTTTTTGGAGAATTTGGATCTCCAACATATTTTGTTCCATCAAATGTTGAAATAGTATCTGGAATAATGAGTAGAACAATTAAAGCATCAAGTTCTCCTATTTTCTTAGTCTTTGCAAAATCCTATATATTTCCAGGTTCCTTAGTAAAGCTAATATTCTTTTCCTCCTTTGAGAATTCTGCAAAACCAGAGAAATCATCAAAAATTACCTTCGATGATTCCTTAATAGTTTGAGTCTTTATGTTGAACACACAATAGGCTTGGTTGTTTATAGAATATCCAATAAAAACTACTTCATTACTTTTTGCATCAAACTTCCCCAACTGAACATGATCATTGAGTATATAACACTTAGCACCAAAAATGTGAAATAGTTGAGATTTGGTTTCTTATCTTTCCAAAGTTCGTAAGGAGTCTTACCAATACCATGTATCAAGTGAACTTTATTTGAAATGTAACAAGCAGTACTAAAGCTTCAACCCACCACCTTTGAGTCAACTTCTTAAAATTTAAGTGCCCTAGTTTCGAGTGCAAAATCTCAATCACATCCTGTGTAATGTTCAGACATGACATTAGAAGTTATAACATGTAGCAATTATCAAAAGACTTTGTACCTATCAAAAAAAATATGTTAGTATCTCAAATACTTAACATAAACTTTTGTAAATTGAACAAATAGATTTTGATCACATAATTAACTAATAACAAATAGATTTGTCTTAAGTCCTTCGGCTACTAGCACATTCTTCAACCTAGGTAGACCTCTAACGTCTAAAGTCCCCTTTCAAGAATTCTTCCTTTCAAACCATCCCCAGAGGTCACATACACTTCTTTAATACTTTGAAAGTTTGACAAGTTGTTTTTATTACTAGTCATTTTCCTAGAACAACCACTATTAAAGTACCAAGAATCACTAGTGCATGCTTTCAAGGACATATATTCAATATTGCACCAAAGATCATATTTTCTAATCTAAATTGTACATGGAGTATCATTTTTTAGATCACTCTTAATCCTAGGTGTTTGTTTAGGTATAGACTTTGATCCAAGTTCAAACTTTACAGAAATTGATGTTCTATACATTCTATTCCACAAGTTCTTTTTATATTTGAAATATCTCGGACGTATATGACTAGGAATATTGCAGTAGTGGCAGATGGGTACAAGCCTTTTGGGTGAAGTTTTTGAAAAGTCTTTTTCTTACCATAAATTAAAGATGGAAGGTTAGGCTTCAATTCCTTTCACAAATTCAATATTTGATTTAGAATCCTTCTTTGTGTTTGAACTTTCACCAATGTAACTAAAACCTTGACAATTTCCCCCACTTGTCCACAAGAGAGGATTTCATCAAACTTGGTTTTACTAATATTCATTCTTGACAAAGAACCTTTGGTGTTTTCCAATTCAACAAATGTAGCATTAAGCATTTTATCCTTCTCAACAATCTAAAGTTTACAGTATCTCAACTCATGTTGTAACTCTACGTTTTGACATGAAAAGTTAACAACTTGTCCATCAAATGACTAGTTAATCTCATAGATTTCAAGTCATTTTTGAAACATCTAGTTGTACATCTCCTTGATGTCCTCAATACTTGGTTCATCCACATCAATGCTACAATCAAAATCATCTAAAACATTTTAATGAACTTTTTCATTACCTTTTGATGCAATGCCAACATTGTTATTAGAAATTCCTGATGTTCCAACATGACATGCCGCATAGTACTTTCCATAGAGAACCACTATGTTTTGCTTTATGATAGAACATAGAGCTACATGGTTGCTAATAATCTTATCATCCTCTGTCTAAGTGTCCTCAAATTCAGCACCACTTCAGGTAATGTTGAGTAATTGTCCCTTTATCGTGAGAGTGTTTGCACATTTGAATTGAATATGTCCATAGCTTTCACAATCTATGTTGAATCCACTTTTATTTTCTATTATCAGACGAATAAAAAGGATTAGCGACACTTTTTTTAGGAAGATTGGAACTTTTATTCGCTTTGAATTTTTTATTTTTTTTTGTTCATCTTTTTCAATAACTTCCAAAAAATTTTAGTAAGCAGGATGAGTGGATCAGTCATGTCAGGAACATCAAATGGAACATCATCATTCAAATGTAGAACTTCAATTTGTAACGAAATTTCTTTATCTTTCTACCTCTTTTTATGCTTCGTATTCATCTCAAAAGTCTAAAGTGACTCTATTAATTCATCTAATTTAATTTCAGTGACATCATTGGCCTTCTCAATGGCAGTGAGTTTGTGCGCAAATCTACAAGGTAAGGAGCTCAGTATCTTTCGTACCAGCTTTATGTCAAAATACTTTTCACCCAAAGCATAAGCCTCATTTGCAATATCACAAATCTTGGCTTTGAAATAGCTATTGTCTTATTCTCTTGCATTCTGAGATCCTCAAACTTGAAAGCCAACATTGGTAACTTAAAGAGTCTGATAGATGTAGTCCCTTCATAAGCTACTTGAAGTATTCCCAAGGTTTCCTTAGCAGTTTGACAAGTTAGAATTAGCCTAAACTAGTTTGAATCCATAGCACTAAAGATAGCATTCAAGGATTTTGATATTTTGTTTGTTAATTCTTTGTTACTAGTGGTCTATAAGGCTTCAAGCTTAGGAACATATTCATTTTTCTCGTTCTCCATGACTAGGTGCTTCTATCTAGTCAATTAGATCTCCATGTTTTTTATCAGGAGATTTAAGAAAAACTCTTATCCAACTTTCCGATATGAATAGTTAGATCCATCCAATAAGGGTGCACGTTTAGTAGAACCTCCTACACATAAGATATTCATATGTACACCATAATAGCAACAGATTAGCCCAAGATCTTATGATGTGTGTTAAGAGACATGCTCTAGATTTTACTTGTTAGAATCTATTGTCGTTAATTTTTGTAAAGTTTTAACAAGTTAATTGATGTGGCTTGCACTTAAATGCAATCAAATCTCGCAAGTGTATGGGCCAACAAGTAATAAAGTGTATGAGTAAACATATATTTTTTCCCTAGAGAGTATGTAGCAACTACTAAAGTATAGATAATCCAACTATATTTAACCTATCAATATTGTGGTGATTGAATTAAAATGTAACAACTAACAAATTGAACAAAAACAACTAAAGCCCAAAGAGGATAAGGAATCGAATTCAAGACTAAGAAGAGTCAAGGTATTGATTAACCATCCTATGTTGTTATGAACCTAGTTTAATTATGATTAGGAATGATATAGGTTGTGTGATGGTGGATCTTCTTATTAAAATTGGTGCTCTCTCTCGAGACGGACCAAATCTACCCTTAGTAGTCTACCGACGCCAACTCTAGCACGGGCTATCCCACTAAGAGTGGATTGAGCTTTGTGAATTCCATTACTTTTGATTTTCACACCTATAACTACAACATGTACCTATGCCTATATCTCTATAGGGGTCGATCCATGGCATATACTATCTGGTCCATTGCTTCAACTTTACCTCTTGGCCTAACTACAATAATTAGAATCAACTTGAAAATGGTCAAATCCTAAGAAGCATTAAACGCATAGCATATGCTCATCGTAATAAACACAACATTTAGCTCCTTAGAAATGGCTCTCCAAGCCTTGACAAAAGTAGTTTAGCTCATATTGAAATTAAACAAGCACCAAGTGTTTGTCAACATCATGATTCCTACAAATTTCTCAAAACTAAACAAAGTGAAAGAAGAAATTAAAGTAGAAAATTACAACTACCAAATAATTCTTCACTTCTCCTTCAAAGTCTTGAATGCCCAATAAAGCTCCTCATTCTATTGTCTTCAAATTCTCAAGCTCCTTGGTGAATGGGTAATGGGTGTTCTTGGTGTAGTGTGTGAAGAAATATGGAAGAATGTGTATTTTTGGGTGGAGAGAAAAAGTGTGTGAAAATTTAGGTGTAGAGTGTGTAGGTAATGAATTGTGTGTTGAATTGAATGATATATATCATGTGTGTTGAACAAGAAATTATATGTAAGTATGTGTGTATCTATCATCTGTGTGATGTAATTATGTTTATATAGTGTATCTAATAGAGTGTGTGAGGGTGTAGTGGTGTATAACAAGAAAGATTTCATATATAGATTAGATTGCCACTTGTCCCTCAAAAATCCGTAGCTACTTTTTTTCATGTCTAGACCACTGGCACCATAGTGTGAAATCCCCTGTTCCTCAGGCGCTGCAGTGCCAAATGGGAATGTCGCGGCACTTGAGAAGAGGCTGCTCACTGCCCAATTTTGGACCTTCGCGTTGTGGCTCGGCCCCAGGGGTGTTGTGGCGGAAGTTTATCCTTGTCCAAATTTTCCATTTTTCAACATGTCTTCACTCCATTCTTAATTTTTAGTCCCTAAACTTGATTATCACAAAATAAGGCACAATTGTATCAATTGTAAGATAATAAGACGTATAATTATGCTCATGGATGTGCCAAAAATATTACAATTTATGAGCCCCCCAAACTTACGTTTTGCACGTCCTCGAGCAAAACTTAAAATCAAACAATTATAGGCTCATACTTTGATCATGAATTACTATACTTGGTCAACCAATTCAAATGCCTCACCACTCTTTATTGCACATGAAACCAAAGGTTAGTCACAAAGCTAGTCGAATGACACTACAAAACTTGCTTCATCAATCTAGTCATGAATTAAAAACGTGTGTGAAGTGTGAAGCTCAAGTTTCATGCATGCATTTTAGGTATAAATTTCACAATCAATTACTCTTCATGATCTAAGCAAATGAGTTCTAGGTGTTCCATAAGTGTCTTTTTCGTATAACTTCTCCACTAATGTAGACACTTGCAAACTTAGATAAAAAAAACTTCGAAAAGCTTGTAACATAAGGCCTAGGTATTAGCTTACAAAGAAAGGGTAAGGATAAACAATGTAAGAGAGCATAAAGCATTGCACATAGAATCTCACTCTCCTTCTTTATTTATTTCTTCCCTAATTCTTCTTTTTTTTTTTGGGACTCGTGCTCTTCTTTTCTTTTCTTTTCAACAATGTTTTTTCTTTTACTTATTTTCTTTTTTGCATAATTTTTTCTTTTTTTTTCTTTTTATTTTTTTAATAAATTCAAGGCTTCATTTCTTGTTCTTTTGCTTTCACAACCCCAAACTTGTCTCTTTTCACCAACATGAGTTGTGATGGTTTTTTTGCACATTTCCTTGCTCATACCACTAAATGCATTCATCCATCAACATGTCTCCATATAACCCCTTGATAAGATTGTACACAAAATGTCACATCTTAAGCTCTCTTAAGGACAATCATTAGTTTTTCAAGCTGTAAAAGGTAGGTATAGTGAGTTTCAAGAAATAAAGTTGAATGGTGGTTATTCATATTCATTTCAAATGTCCTTCTTTGAAAAAGAGTCAAATGGGTAACTAATGAATAAAAATGTGATCATGGTAGGCTAAGGCATAAACGATTCAAAGATGGCCTAAATCATTTTCAAGTTTGCTAGACATCTAGAATTTCACCTCAAAGAGTAATCAAGCAAGTTCTAAAACACCATAAAATGACTAATACAACTCATTAGAAACAAAATCTAACACGAAGTAGCATGCAATTCATAAGATCTCAACACAATGTGCTCAATGAATAATTATCATTCATGACAAAGAAAATACACACAAGAATCACAATGTTACAAGACTAGCAATACTTCTTTCCTCTAGACTCTATACAATATCAATTAGGTATCATCATAGGTAATTGGTAATCAGGCTACATCATTCAATCACAAAACATGAACTTACTCAAGTTTGTCAACAAAGCATGCTTGCTCTAGGACTCTCATCACACAACATGTGTAATTCACACCCCAAGTTTCAACAAAAATTGGTTCCATTTTTCACATAAAGCTCAAACACACAAAGTACAAATCCCACCACCAACTTTAAAATCAACATTTTCCTTATTATTTAAAGAATTAAAGCATATAAGAGGGGGAAATAGAAAACTCCCCTTTCCAATAAATGATGCCCTTGGAGTCTACAGGAGATCCACACATATTACCAAGGAGATTTCCATCTACACAAGAAAAATGAGACATGAAAGCACATGGGCTATACATAAAATACTAAGAATAGAGAAAGAAAATGACAACTAAAAGCTAAAAAAAAATCTAAGGGAATGAGTAGTTCTAATTTATAGTCTTTAGCTTAACTTAAAACATCTCATGCGGAATGGCCAAGAGCAATAGTAGAAATAGTTCCATCAACACTACCCCCCAAATACGGTTTCATTCTTTATCCATTCACTTTGAAAGCACCCATCTTCAAAGTGTACACCTCCACAACTCCGAAATGAAAGACTTTGGTAATGGTAAAAGGTCTGGACCATCGTGAATTCAACTTGTCGAGGAAGAGTTTCAATAAGGAGTTGTATAAGAGCACAAAATCCCCTTCAACAAACTCCTTCCTCACAATGTGCTTATCGTGACATCTTTTAGTCATTTCCTTATAGAATTTAGCATTCTAGTATGCTTGGCCCTAGAACTCCTCCATCTCATTCAACTGTAACAACCTATTTTTTCCAACAACTTGCATATCAAAATTCAAAAAATTTGTAGCCTAATATACATGATGCTCAAGTTCAACAAGGAGATGACATGCTTTCCAAAGACCAACCTATATGGTGACATCCCAATAGGTGTTTTACAATGCCTAATCCTTCCTAGTCAAGCTCCCTATTTTTTCCAAAATTTGTTTGATTTCTCTATTAGACACTTCTACTTGTCTACTTATTTGGGGGTGATATGAGGTAGCAATTCTATAGGTGACTCCACACTTATTCCAAAGTTTCTCAAAGTGTTTATTACAAAATTGAGAGTCACCATCACTAATAATTTCTCTATGTGTGCCAAATCGAGTAAATATATATTTTTTTGAAAATTGGACTACTACCCTAGCATCATTAGTGCAAAATGCTTCCGCTTTAAACTATTTTGGCACATAATCACACAAGACTTTGGAAAATGAAATTAGACTAATAGTGCAAGGGATAGAAAAACTCCCAGGGTTCTTGAGCTTATGAGGAAGCTTGTTTTGCACAATTTCCAAGCACTCCTTGGTTAAGTTCATCGTCTTATGTTCCTCCAATTTCCATTCATTAGATAATATTTCTTTAAAGAATTTAGCATAACTAGGCATTTGAAATTAAGTCCCCATACATCAAAAAAATTGCATTCAAGAATATTATTCAAAGGCACTTCATTTCTCCTAGCGATGTTTCCAGTTTATTGACACCTTTCACAACAAGCAACATTATTATAACCATCCTTATATAATGTTGGCTAATAGAAATCGGATTAGAGTACCTTAGCAACTATTATTGAAGGAACCAAAGTGACCACCTACCTTATATAATTTGAAGGAACCAAATTTCCTTTATTCGGGAAATTTTCGTCAATTGGTTCAACATCATCATACTCAATAGTATGACTCTCTATCCTAGACAAGTGATCCATAACTACATTTTCCACACCCTTCTTGTCTCTAATCTCAAGGTTGTACTTGTTCTTCCTTTGTCCAAGGACTGCACCAATAGCTACATCACTTGCATCGCACATAAGCTCAAATGGTAAGCTCCAATTAGGTGCCACCATGATGGTGCAGTGATTAGCTTCTCCTTCAATGTTTGGAATGCCTACAAACAATCATCATCAAAGATAAAATGTGCATCTTTAACTAAAAGACTTGAGAGGGGTTTAGCTATTTTTGAAAAGTTCTTGTTATATCGACGATAGAAACCGACATGACCTAAGAAACTTCTCGTTTCTTTTACCGTTGTAGGAGGGGGTAAATTCTCAATCGCCTCCACCTTAGCCCTATCTACCTAAATTCCTCTATGTGAGATCTTCTGACCAAGGACAATTGCCTCTTTAACCGTGAAGTGACATTTCTACCCATTCAAGACAAGACTGGTTTTCTCATACCTAGCTAAAACTGAATCAAGATTTGATAAGCAAGTATCAAATGATGATCCAAAAATGGAAAATTCATCCATGAAAATCTCAAGAAATTTTTCAATCATATCTTGAAAGATAGCCATTATACATCTTTGAAATGTAGCGGGTGCATTACACAAACCAAATGGCATTCTTCTAAATGCAAATGTACTATAATGATAAGTGAAAGTAGTTTTTTTTTGTCTTCGAGAGTTATAGAAATTTGGTTGTACCCCGAATATCCATTAAGAAAGCAATAAAATTCAAAACCTATAAGCATCTCCAACATTTGATCAATAAATGGAAGGGTAAAGTGATATTTTCTAGTAGCATCATTCAATTTCCTATAATCCATACATACTCTCCACCCCATGACCGTCTTAATTGGTATCAATTCATTTTGATCATTATACACAATGGTCATATCTCCCCTTCGTAGGCATACATGTACTATTGGAGATAGGATAGATAATACCTGCATCAAGAAGTTTGATGGTTTTGGCCTTCACCACCACTTTCATCATTGGATTTAATCTTTTTTGTGGCTGCACCTTGGGCCTATAGCTCTCCTCCATTAAGATTTTGTGTATGCAAATTGAGGGGTTAATTCCTTGATGTCGGTTATCTTCCATCCAAAGGCTTTTTTATGTTGTCTAAGGAATCTTAGGAGCTTCTCTTCCATCTCACTGTTCAAGGAAGAAGAAATGATTATCGGTAAAGAATTTGAATCATCAAGATAAGCATGCTTCAAATAAGAGGGAAGGGGTTTAAGTTCAAGAATAGGAGACTCCTCAATGGATGGATTTTGTTGTGCAAATAGAGGCCTCTCCAACACTTCAAAATGTAATTGAGCACTCCTCTTATAAGGAGGATTGGCCTTTAAACTCACTACAACAACCTATATCCCTTCATCATCGTCCTAGTCTTCTTTAGCAAGGACTAAACAAGCCTCCAATTTATCTTTAAACCTGTTCTCCTACAAGAATTCAAGAGCTAAAGAGTCAAATGCATCAATTTTATAACATCTATGTTCATCATATAGATGTTTCATGGCATTAAACACATATAAAATTATTTGATCATCTCCTACTCTAAGTATCAACCTCCATAGTTGAACAGCAATTAATGCCTTACCCATAGCTAGAAAGGGTCTACCTAAAATGAGAGACATGTCCACATCCTCCTCCATGTCCAAAACAAGAAAATCAACTAAAAATATGATTTTTTTCTACCTTGACAAGCACATCCTTAATGATGCCCCTAGGATACTTGATGGACAGGTCGACAAGTTGCAAAGAAACCAATATAGGCTTTGGCTCTACAAGTGCAAGTTTTCTAAAAACAATCATAGGCATGAGATTAATGCTACCACCCAAATCACACAAGACTTTGGAAAATGAAATTGGACTAATAGTGCAATAGATAGAAAAACTCCCAGGGTTCTTGAGTTTAGGAGGAAGCTTGTTTTGCCTAATTGCCGAGCACTACTTGGTCAAGTTCATCATCTTATATTCCTCCAATTTCCATTCATTAGATAATATTTCTTTCAAGAATTTAGTATAACTAGGGATTTGAAATTAAGTCCCCATACATCAAAAAGTTTGCATTCAAGAATATTATTCAAAGGCATTTCATTTCTCCTAGCGATGTTTCTAGTTCATTGACACATTTCACAATAAGCAACATTATTATAACCATCCTTATATAATGCTGGCTAACAGAAATCGAATTAGAGTACCTTAGCAACTGTTATTGAAGGAACCAAAGTGACCACCTACCTACCAGTTATGGCAATAGTACAATATAGGTAAAATCTCATCTTCGGGCACACATCGCCTCATAACATTATCTGCACAAACTTTGAACAAAAATGGATCCTCATACACATATTGCTTAACATCGGATATAAATATTTTCTTTTGATAAAATAATATATCATGGGGTAGGATACCGGACACAATGTAATTCGCAAATTGTGCAAACTAAGGAGGTGAAAAAATAGCATATAAATTTTCATCCGAGAAATTTTCGTCAATTGGTTTAACATCATCATACTCAACAGTATGACTCTCTATCCAAGACAAGTGATCCGTAACTATATTTTCCACACCTTTCTTATCTCTAATCTCAAGGTCATACTTGTTCTTCCTCTGTCCAAGGACTGCACCAATAGCTACATCATTTGCATCACACATAAGCTCAAATGATAAGCTCCAATTGGGTGCTACCATGATGGTGCAGTGATTAACTTCTCCTTCAAAGTTTGGAATGCCTGTAAACAATTATCATCAAAGATAAAATGTGCATCTTTAACTAAAAGACTTGAGAGGGGTTTAGCTATTTGTGAAAAGTTCTTGATATACCGACGGTAGAAACCGACATGACCTAAGAAATCTTCTCACTTCTTTTACCAATGTAGGAGGGGGTAAATTCTCAATCGCCTCCACCTTAGCCCTATCTACCTTAATTCCTCTATGTGAGATCTTCTGACCAAGGACAATTGCCTCTTTAACCGTGAAGTGACATTTCTACCCATTTAAGACAAGATTGGTTTTCTCATACCTAGTTAAAACTGAATCAAGATTTGACAAGAAAGTATCAAATGATGATCCAAAAATGGAAAATTCATCCATGAAAATCTCAAGAAATTTTTCAATCATATCTTGAAAGATAGTCATCATACATCTTTGAAATATAGCTGGTGCATTACATAAACCAAATAACATTCTTCTAAATGTAAATGTACCATAATGATAAGTGAAAGTAGTTTTCTTTCGATCTTCAAGAGTTATAGAAATTTGGTTGTACCCCGAATATCTATCAAGAAAGCAATAAAATTCAAAACTTGTAAGCCTCTCGAACATTTGATCAATAAATGGAAGGGTAAAGTGATATTTTCTAGTAGCATCATTCAATTTTCTATAATCCATACATACTCACCACCCCATGACCGTCTTAGTTAGTATCAATTCATTTTGATCATTATGCACAATGGTCATACCTCCCATTCGTAGGCATATATTGTATGGGACTCACCCATATACTATTGGAGATAGGATAGATAATACCTACATCAAGAAGCTTGATGGTTCTGGCCTTTACCACTACTTACATCATTGGATTTAATCTTTTTTGTGGCTGTACCTTAGGCCTATAGCTCTCCTCCATTAAGATTTTGTGTATGCATATTGAGGGGCTAATTCCTTGATGTCGATTATCTTCCATCCAAAGGCTCTTTTATGCTCTCTAAGGAATCTTAGGAGCTTATCTTCCATCTTACTATTCAAGGAAGAAGAAATGATTACCGGTAAAGAATTTGAATCATCGAGATAAGCATGCTTCAAATAAGAGAGAAGGGCTTTAAGTTCAAGAATAGGAGATTCCTCAACGGATCGATTTTGTTGTGCAAATAGAGGCCTCTCCAACACTTCAAAATGTAATTGAGCACTCCTCTTATAAGGAGGATTGGCCTTCAAACTCGACACAATAACCCATATCCCTTCATCATCATCCTAGTCTTCTTTAGCAAGGACTAAACAAGCCTCCAATTTATCTTCAAACCTATTCTCCTACAAGAATTCAAGAGCTAAAGAGTCAAATGCATCAATTTTATAACATCTATGTTCATCATCTAGATGTTTCATGGCATTGAACACATATAGAATTATTTGATCATCTCCTACTCTAAGTATCAACCTCCATAGTTGAACAACAATTAATGCCTTACCTATAGCTAGAAAGGGTCTACCTAAAATGAGAGACATGTCCACATCCTCCTCCATGTCCAAAACAAGAAAATCAACTGAAAATATGTTTTTTTCTACCTTGACAAGCACATCCTTAATGATGCCCTTATGATACTTGGTGGACAGGTTGACAAGTTGCAAAGATACCAATGTAGGCTTTGGCTCTCCAAGTCTAGGTTTTCTAAAAACTATCATGGGCATGAGATTAATGCTAGCACCCAAATCACACAAGACTTTGGAAAATGAAATTGGACTAATAGTGCAACGGATAGAAAAACTCTCGGGGTTCTTGAGCTTAGGAGGAAGCTTGCTTTGAATAATTGTCGATCACTCCTTGGTCAAGTTCATCGTCTTATGTTCTTCCAATATCCTTTCATTAGAAAATATTTCTTTCAAGAATTTTGCATAACTGGACATTTGAAATAAAACATCAGCAAATGGTATGTTAATATGCAACTTTTTAATGACTTCAAGAAATTTAGAGAATTTCACATCTAACTTTTTCTTTTTCAATGTCATAGGAAAAGAGGAAGAATACTTATCACTTCATTAAGGATAACCCCTTTGGAAGAGGTGCTAGGCTTTAATGTCGATGTATGCTCATTATCCTCTTTTCATTGAGGTTCCTCTTTCTTATCATTGGGAATGGACTCCTCTTGTTGAGATTCTATTTCCTCCATTTTCAAATCTACATCTTTTCTACTCCTCAAGGTGATGGCCTTGACATACTCTTTAGGATTTTTCTTCGTGTCACTAGGCAATGTCCTTTGAGTACACCTCAAAATCATGCTTGCAATTTAACCTATTTGAGTTTCCAAATCTCATAAGGTTGCCTTAATGTTTTAGGTTCTCACTTTAGTGTTAGCAATGAACTTGGCCATAAGCTCTTCCAAATTAGATTTCTTCTCTTACGGTAGGTAACTAGGTGGGAGAGGACATGCCATATTTTCATTAGCCTAAGATGTACCTTGGATACTTTGACCCCCTTGCAAAATTTAGGTGATTTCTCCATCTGGAATTGTAAGTTAGGGAATAAGGATTGTTTGCTCATCACAATCAACATAACATTCCTATCACAATAAAAACTTCAACTCATAAATCCATAGAAATAGCTTTCCAAGCCTTGACAAAAGTGGTTTAGCTTATATTGAAATTAAACAAGCACCAAGTTCTTGTTAACATCATGATTCCTAGAAATTTCTTAAAACTAAACAAAGTGAAAGAAGAAATTAAAGTAGAAGATTGCAACCACTAAATGATTCTTCACTTCTTCTTCAAAGTCTTCAATTCTTAATGGGTAATGGTGTAGTGTTCTTGGTGTAGTGTGTGAAGAAATATGGAAGAATGTATGTTTTTTGGTGGAGAGAAAAAGTTTGTGAGAATTTAGGTGTAGAGTGTGTGTAGGAAATGAATTGTGTGTTTGAATTAAATAATATATATATCATGTGTGTTGTTCAAGAAATTATATGAAAGCGTGTGTGTATCTATCATTTGTGCAATGTAATTGTGTATATATACTATATCTAATAAAGTGTCATATGGTGTGTGGGGGTATAGTGGTGTATAATAGGAAAGACTCCATGCATTGATTATATTGCCACTTGTCCCTAAAAAATCCGTAGCTATTTTTTTGGGACTCTGTTCCTCAAGCACCAGGGCGCCAAATGGGGATGTTGTGGTGCTTGACAAGAGGATGCTCACTACCCGATTTTAGACCCTCGCGTTACGACGCGACCCATGGGGTGTTGCGGTGCAAGTTCATCCTTGTCTAAAATTTCTATTTTTCACCATGTCTTCAGTCCATTCTTCATTTTTAGTCCCTACACACAAGTATCACAAAATAATGCACAATTGTATCAATTATAAGACAATAAGACCTATAATTGTGCTCATGAAAGTGTTAGAAATGCTACAATTTATGAGCCTATCATTAATCAAATTCGTTATGTTTCAGTTTATTTTCTAACACTTATTAGAATATGAGTAGTAATGCACAATGAAAAAAATAAAAATTAAATAGTAATTTTTATGTGGTTCAAATATTAAATATCCTACTCCACGAGGCCATACATAAAGATAAAATAATCCATTAATAGTAATAGTGTTACACAATATGATATTTGGACATATAAAATAAAATAAAAACTCCATCTTTGATTTTGATGTCATTTTATATTGCTCTAATGGTGGACTTATTTGCAAGATTCCCTCAATTTTGTCTACCTTGTTGAACTTCCTTCAATGTTGACCACCATTAATCAACAAAATGTTCTCTCCTGAAAACTCACCTCTTTCTCCCGAAGGATGTTCAATACGATCTTCTATATGGTTTTGAATAAACCTTAAATCTTTTTAAAGACGAAAAAATATTGCTCTCTCTTTCTCAATGTTCTCTCAAAAATCCTTAGCAAAACTAATGAAAGCTTGTGTTTAAATACACAACTTTCGCTAGGAAGATTCCTAATCAATCATATAGAAAGTTTCCTAGTCTAAGTCAAAGCTTTCCTATTGGAACATATTTCTATGTCTTTAATTAAAACATGGAATCCAAAAACGAAGCAAATTCCTACACTAAATACTTGAGAATTAAATGCCTAAAAATGGTAGAAAATCTACGAGTCAAAGAAAGCTTTCTTGATACCCAAATCTTGATAAGCGTGTATTGGATAAGGCAATCTCAAGAAAGCCAATCTTTTCTCCCATTGAACATGGATATTATTAAGAAATCAATTGAGGATTTATTTTCATAAACTCCTCAAACTTATCCCTAATAAAAGGATCCATATAAAGTAAGTAGTTGGGTTTTTAGTCCTACAAGGAAACAAATATTCAAGAGTTAGACTAACATCAAAACTCATGTTAGAATGTTGAAAATTCAACTTACCATATAAAAAAAAAATTCTTTTTTCACAAAAAATGTCAACAAAATAAGTTTGGGACTTAATAATTATTTACTATTGTTATTATTACTACTACTTTAATCTATCAATTCACCCAATGAAACTCGTTAAGTGGTTATTTTATTCATCAAATTTTTGCTCGCATTGACATGAGGCCAATTCATGACATGAGGTTTTCTTGGCTTTTTGGCCATCCTAAGGCATTTTTTTTATGATTTTGAGTTGGATTAACCCAAATACTCCTCATAAGTACTTAAGTAAGAAATTACATACACATTGCATATTTTATTTATGATTCATCCATCATCAATATAACTTAGTAGATCTTGACACTTGTAAATTTCAGAACATCACAATTATTCATCATGTAGAGCTCATATGTGACTTATGAACCCCATATACTATGATCTCCAAAATCGATGGAACCCTAGACCTACCGAGAAGGCAAAATTGCAAATTTAGTCCTATAACTAAGGGGTAGCAAAGTTAGTTTCAAAATAATCACGTTTAGCCAAAAAAACCTGCAATTAAAAAAATCTCAAATTGAGTCCTTTTTTTACCAGAAATTGCAAAATCTACAGAAAAACATCTGTGCTAGTCACGTACCCCCAAAAATTGGGGATTTTCTTAATTCTGGCTAAATTCGCTGATGTGGAGAATAAAAACTTGAGCTAGTGTCTATGTGGACTTAAAAGTGACACTTCATCTGCCCAACTCTACAAAAATAACTCCAAATTAGTAGCCAACTCAAAAAAAAATAGGACGAAAAAATAACCTGTACCATCACCCTCTCTCTCTCGTGCACTCTTTTCCTAATAGAGAAAGGGAATAGAATAACTGTAACACACCTAAAACCCTAACTCTGCCATCAAAAAATATTTCCCAAATCTAAAATTACCTAATCTTTCTCAACTCTCTATTAGAGTAGTACTCGGTACGCCAAATAGATTGGGCATTTTTTATACAATTGTATTTAATAAAATAATTTTTTTCAAATCATATTAATAAAATAGACAAATTTCTTAATCTTTAATTACATATAATAATTAGATAAAGTCTTTAGACCAAACTTAGCTATTAGGCATGGTCACACATTTGATGCTCGCATGAGGGAGATGTCTTGCTCCATTAATATTAGCATAGTGATGCTAAATCATGTATGTGAATGCTTGTTAGGGAACAAGTACACTGAGTAGGCTCATTAGTAATTCTTAATTGGAAACTTTTTTGTCAAAATGAGAATTTTTATGTTACGATAGTACATAATTAGTCCTTAGACTTGAGGCACCATGGTAGCCTTGTGCATGTAGTGTTCCATTTTGATGTATCTTTTTATTGCCTGACAATCACAAAGGGGGTATGGTGGATGTTGCATTGATATGTATGGAGGTTAATGAGTGACCAACAAAGGATTCATCACTTGTTCGGTAGAGCAAGTGAATCTCCTATATTTTCATAATTCATGATTCAGAAGTCCTTGGCCAAGGTGGGATGAATGTTAGACGGGGGTTTTCTAACGATTCGTCTTGAGTGATTGAAACTTGAAATACAATCATAGTTATTGAGCAATTAGGATTTCAATTATTAATTCATGTCCTATAATCAATCAGGAGATTAGTTGACGATAGGATCTTACGTGTATGGTACTCGTACTTGGAATGGATTTACTCGCTATTTCACCTTAGTCTAGGTCCTATGACTTGTGAGGTTCTTGAAATTAATCAAAATAATAATAATTATTCATAAATTGCAAATGTTACAAGCCCACTACTAGCTTAGTTGTGAACCTAGAGGGTCACACACAACTTGAGATGGAATATTTCTAACTTAGAAATTGATCTGAGGAGTTGGATCCAATTAATTAATGGAGATTAATTAATTAAAGCTTAAATTAATTCAATGAGTTGAGTTATTTATTTAATTAAATAATTTGATTATTTAATTGGATCTAATAAGATTAGGGAGCCCAATTGGGGTGAAACAATTATTTGATTTGATCAAATTAATTATGTAGTCCATAAATTAATTTAATTATTAAATTAATTTACTCAATTAAATAATTAAATTATTTGTTAGGCCTAATTTGATTGGGTGGACTAGATAGAATTAATTAATTAAATTTGGGTTAAAATAATTAATTAGATTAATTATGGGATTTATTTTAAAGTCCAAGTCTAATTTAAAGAGGTCCGTTAGGAGAGGCCAATGACGGTTGTTGAAAAAGGATGAAAAACTCAAGAGTTTAAAATTCTTGAAAGACCCTAACTATCTTTGGAAGATATAAAGTGATAGAGTTGGAGAATTTTGGGTAAACCAAATATCTTCCGACTAATCAAAAGGAAACCAAAAATACCAAGAGTGGTAAACCAAATATCTTCCAACTAATCAAAAGGAAACAAAAAATACCAAGATTGGGACTCTTGGAATTTTTTGAGTCCCCTATTTATACCATGAGGGCCAAAAATTTGAGGACAATAATAGTCCTCAAATTTTCAGCCATATTGAAAAATAGAAGGAGAAAAATTATTTTTCTTGTTCAATCATTTTTCCACCAAAATTCCATCTCTTTTCAAAATATTAATTCTTTTATCACTAGTTGATAGTTAGAATTAATATTTACTATATTCACTCCAAAAACTAGGTTAGTAAAGAAATCATAATTGCTAGCGAAATTATGATTTTGTGTTTATGCTCAAAATGTGGACTACTTTAGAGGGAACACGCTTGGATTCCTGTGAACCAAAATTTAGAAAGGGGCTAGCAATTAATAGTTTCAATCCTTACGTCAACAGGAGTGCATCAAAAGGTATAAATCAAAATTGTTTTAGTTTTTAATTATTACACCGTTGAGAATTATGAGATTGTTAAAATCGCATTAGATCCGGCGTACCGCTGTAGTTATGGCATGATGTTTTTAAATTTTAATTTTGCGTTGCACATACCTCGAGATCAAGTGACTCAACACTCTCAAAATGCAAAAGTAAGATTATCAAACTGAAGATTCCAAGAAAATATAGTGAAAATGGTGAAGATTCGAAAGAAGATTGATTGTGATTTGGGTCCCTCCATGTACGGTAAGTTATTATTTATTTGCCTTTTTATTTCATTTAATAATCTATAAATGTTGTTTATAAATATATGATATGCATAAAAGTTTTTTAAGTTTTATTTTTTAGTACGTTTGTATCAGAAGCCCTAATTTTTTAATTATTGTGGACCATGACCGATTATTAAAGTGGGTAAATGGTCCCCCATGAGTTTTATATGCATTATCATTTATTGAATATGGTTCTATTTTTATCTATATTTTGTTGTTTTTGAACAAATGGGCCTCTTATGCTTTGTTGTTGTTATTATTTGTTTCTGTCTTGTTTTTTCATTTTTTATTTTTTTGTGGTTTTTTTGTTGTTTTTTTTTTTGGTCCTATGTCCCACAGATTGTAATTGTGATTTGATAAGTGTTATATTATACTATGGTGGGGAGTTTCAAACATTACCTTTTGCAAGTTACAGTGGAGGAGAAAAGATTATCTTTGAATAGGTAGAAGCAAAAACTATGTCTAATGCCTAGTTAAAAAGAATGAGTGATAGGTTTGGTGTGGTAAGGAATAGAACATACCATATAATAGTGGGTATAGGGTTTAAAATGTTGCGTGATGATGATGAATGTGGTCTTTCACACATATTTACTCTAGGGAACTACATGTTTACATAGAAAATAATACTCCATTTATTCCTAGGGGTATAGATAATGATGGTGGTGGATAAATCTAGGGGCTAAGGAAGATGCTAGTGGTGAGACAGACTTGGGGGTTGAGGGAGATGCTAGTTGTGAGCCAGACTTGGGGGTTGAGGAAGATGCTAGTAGTGAGGCAAACTTGAGGCTGAGGGAGATAGTAGTGGTGATACAAACTTGGAGGCAAAGGCAGATAGTAGTAGTGATACAGACTTCGGGGTTGAGGGAGATGCTATGAGATAAATAATGGTGGTGAAGTAAATTTGAGGAATGACGGAGATGATGGTAGTGAAGTTAACTTGGGGGTTGAGGAAGATGGTGGTGAAGTAAATTTGGGGGCTAAGTGTAACACCCCCATTACTATACAACTATATATATATAGTATAATTTAACATGATAGAGCCTGTGTGCATGGATTATTTTTTTTTTTCCTGTAATATATTAATAAATAATAAATATTTTCCCACTCACAGACTAATATATATACCTGCAGAGGACCCATAACAATCATAATATTTATATACCCGTGTACAGAAAAGTTATAAAAGTAACACATAGTATAAATCCAAAAACCTAATACAATAGACTATAAAATCAAATAAGTTAACAATCAACCCAACAGGTCGTCATCCATATACACTGATCCTCAGAACCTGTAGGAACCCCAACAGCTTGCCTAATAAGTCCATGGTATCAAGTATCACCAGACTCACCTACAATGCATAAACTATATGAGCTAACGTTCAGCATGTAAAGATTATGCATGTCAAAGAATAATCCACAATATCAAGTCATGCATCTCAAAATTCTATGCCCACAATGCAATTTTATGCATCAAAATATTCCTCTCAAAATCATTTCTTTCTTGGGCCCCTGACCAACGCTACTATCCCATGCACTGGAAAAGAGCTTTGTATACCGCCATAATCCAATGGCCAATAATCATATAAGCATGCAAATCCATGCATACTCATACGCATGCAAATCCATGCACGGGAACCTGCAAATCCATGCATAAAACCATGCAAATCCATGCATGCTTCGGTGCACTAGTAGTGGTCAGCAAAATATTTTTCTTTCTCAGAATCATGCCGTGCAATGCAAGATTTATCACAATGCTCGTATATGATGCATGCACGTGCCAATGACAATGCCCATGTATGTATGCTCAATGGAGAGCCCTCTACTATGCACATATGATTTATGATATTACATATAATTCACACATCTACTATGTCTATGCATTGTGGTTGCAAATAAATCTTTACTTACCTTTCACTTGGTTGGTGGCTTAGTCTAAATTTGTTTAGTATTCCTCTCCAACCTTAGATGTAAAATAGCCTGTAATATTACCCAACATCAAGCACCATTCCCAATTTGGCAAGTTGAAAGCACAAAATCTCATACTAGACCTTAAACACCAAGCTATAAGCTAACAATCAAGCTTTCACAAACTAGAACCCAATATAGCCCCTCAAATACCTCAATTTCTCATCTTAAATACATGCAAACATCATGTAATTGAAGTATTATAAATCTAATAGCATGTGCCTAATTGTTAACAGTCAATAGCAACATGTCTAGGTTGAAACATGTTAAGTGATCAAATGTGACAGATTCACATTTTCATATTTTCTTGCTGTCAAGTTTAGTTGCATGATAATTTTAACATCCCTAAGCATATCCAATCACTCTAAAATTTTTACCACACTTAGATAACATGTATGTAAATGTAACCATATCATATAATTGCTAAAAATCACGGATATAGCTTTCCAAGTTCAGCTCTCTTCACGACATACTGAAACAGATTGTTTCCTACCGTGACAGTTTTGCACACTTCATGACATTAATGGTTTTGGCACCATTAAGTATATTCAATCACTCCAAAATTTTCACCATACTTAGATAACATATATAAGGAGATAAATAGGTCATAATATTACCAAAAATAATGGATTTAGCTCCCTTAATTCAGCTTCCTTCACAGCACACCAGAACAGATTTTGCTATTTTGGCAGTTTGAGTGTTTCTCCAATATCATTCTCTATTTCAATTTCCAACTGATAAAACTTCATTCCAATACTCTTAACTCATATATGGTCATGTAAATGGTAATAATTATAGGTTTTATTCAACATACCATACACTTTTGAAGCCTAAAACACAAGAAAACAGTAAGATGACAGTTTCTGCCACAAGTATTTCCTATTAAGTGTTTGTGATCAAAAACCCTTTCTTTGTGCACCAAAGTCTAACTAAAAACTTCCTAACACTTTTATAAGAGATATTGAAAGCTTAATAAACCATAAAACCATTCATAATAATCTGAAAACCAAAGGCAAAACCGTAGATAAGTGTTACCTATGCAGATTTTGAGGCCAACTTGATGGTAATCACTTCTCCTTTGCTTTTCTTGCTTTTATTTCGACTTGGAAATCAATTTGGATCACTTGGAGACCTTAAGGTGTGTGTTTGGAAGATGAAAATGGCTGAAATGAGGGTCTGGTCGTTGCTTAAGGGTGAAGGGTTTGAGGTGTTAGCTTGAGATGTTAGCTTAAGCTTAATAAGAAAGCATGAGGTGGCAAGTAAATAGAAAAATCTGATTTTCTCCCTTATCTTGCAGCCCTAATCTTGTGTGTCTCACCTATTTTTATTTGGTTGCAACCTATCTTAGTCACCATTCATTCCCATAGTTATTTCCTATATCCGTTCATTTGATCTCCAAACCGATTCACATCCGATTCTTAACGAAATATCAAGTTTGCATTTCTAAAATTATATGCATATATGGGCCTTGTAATAGGACACTTAAATCACATTATATCATGTCTAATATCCCAAGTATGTTAATTTACAAATATATACTTTTGAAATAACTTGATCAAATCAAATTAAACCGTATAAGCTTACTAGTAACACTTTTAACACTTCCAAAATTATCACCTATATATCCCATCTATATCTAATATTGATCCACCTCATTTTATTCTTATTTCAATATAAAATCAACTATTTAGATTAGAAAATTCAATAACTAATACCGGGCAAGAGCTTCAGAATTAAGTTTAATATTCAAGAATATCGTATAAAATGAAATAAATTATGCAATGTCAATAGAAATGCAATTAGCATATAAAATTAACACGTAATGCATGAATCATATTTGGCCATGTGAGTAGTAAGAGGTTCGGGTATCACACTAAGGGAGCTTATGTTGTGTATAGTGAAGAATGTGATGAGTTTTTAGATAGTGATTATGACATAAGGAATGAGAATATTGATGATGATGTATTGTTTGACAATAATGTAGACCAACTTGATGATTTGGGAGTTGATAATCAAAACATAAGTAGTGAAGATAAAAGAAGTGATTCCTATGAGAGTGGGGAGAATGATGTGATTGACAATGGGGGCCGACTTTGATGAACACATGTTGTCTGATGAGGAAGCTCAAAGGAAAAAATAATCCTGTATTTTAATTCTGCCATGATATATGACCCACTTTTTGACATAGGCATGATCTTTGGAACAAATAAAGAGATTAGGAAAGTTGTTCAATCACATGAAATTAAAATAAAGAGGACTTTAAATTCGTAAAGAATAATAAAATTAGAGTGTATGTGAGGTGTGGATGACTGCGAGAGTAGAATAAATGCCTTGAAGATGAAAGATGAGTGCACTTTCCAAATTAGAGAATACAATCCTAACCATTTATGCCCTCAACTTTTCATGTTAAGAATGTGATATCAAAATAGTTGAGTGAAATTTATATCTAAAAATTTCAATCAAACCCAAAAAGAAATGTCAAGGGCTTTAAGCTTGATGTTATTCATGAGATTAGATATAATGTATCTAAGGATCAAGCCTATAAAGCCAAAAGAAAGGCTTTGTCCATGATTGAAGAGAACCCTGACATCCAATACTCTAAATTGTGGGACTATGGAGATGAACTTAGAAAAATTGACCCTGGTTCTAGTGTAATTTTAGGTACTGAGAAGCAGGATGTGGGGCGAGAGGTTCAGCAAATTCTATGTTTGTTTTGGTTCAATAAAGTAAGGGTTTAGGTCTAGTTGTAGACCTATAATTGGGGTAGATATGTGCTACTTAAAAGGCCCACATGGAGGTATATTGTTAAATGTTGTTGGGGTAGATCCATACAACAATCTTTACCCCATTATATATGTTGTTGTTTGTAGAGAGATAAGGGATTCATGGGAGTGGTTTCTTACAGTCTTAAAGAGTGATCTGAATATTGTCAGACATAATGAGTACACATTCATGTCTCACAAACAAAAAAGCCTGATTCAAGCATTTGAATTAGTTTTTCCCGATTTAAATCACAAGTACTGTGTGAGGAATTTTTATAATAACTTCAAGAATGTTGGGTATAAAGGTTTACCTTTTAAAAATGCATTGTAGAGGGCAGCTCAAGCTAGTACACCTGGTGAGTTTAAGGTTAGGATTAAGGAGATGAGGGATATGAAGGAAAGTGTAGCAGATTGGTTTAATGACAAGCCTCCAGCCTATTGGTTTAGATCCCATTTTAGTGATGGTCCTAAGTGTGACATGCCATTAAATAATCTGTGTGAAACAATCAACGGCAATATTCTTGTAGGTAGAGAGAAGCCAATAATAACAATGCTTGAATGGATTAGAGAATATGTGATGAAAAGTTTCCAAAAAATAGAGATGTCCTATAATCAAACAAATCCTTTAAAAACATATGGGAAAAGTGGCAGATTGTATCCCTCTAAAGAGTGATGATAGGCATTACCAAATTCCTTGTTTTAATGGTAGCTAGTACACAATAGATTTAGATAGGTAGAGTTGCACATGTACGATGTGGGGGCTTAGTGGCATACCTTTCAAACATGCCATTAGTGTTATATTTGACCAAAAGGCCTTACCAGTAGACTATGTGCACCCTTGCTACAGTGTTCACGTTTACAAAGAAGTGTATAAGTCTGCAATAATGGGGATAAGTGGTAAACAATTATGGAGTTAGACTCTTTTTATTCCACTTTTATCTCCCAACTATGGGAGGGGTGCAGGCAGGCCCTCAAGAGTAAGAAGAAGAGAGGCTGATGAACTAACCATCAAGTAAAAAAAGAGGAGAGAAAATCAAACACTTAGGATGAAAGGACAACAAGTGACTATCAAGTGTAGAGTGTATGGTACCCCTAGACATAATGCTGCAAGGTGTCCAAATAAGGTGGGAAGTCAATATGCCAATATGGACAATCTGGAGGATTTAACTTTGGAATTGGATCACTAACTGACAGATGTTGTATTTGGTGTTCAAAAAAATACCTTAGACAGGGTAGAAAAATTAATTATAAGCAACTTGTAACATTTTCTAAATTAAATTTAATGTTGCTACACCATACTTACTTTTAAATTTGTCAATAATCTTATAGGTGAAAAAGAAGAGGGAGGACTGCTGCAAAATGTGTAGTAGTGTCTATTAACACTAATAAGTGCATATTTTGATATATTTTTGTATCAAATCCTTTATACTTTTTCTTGTTTTATTCTTGTTAATATTATTATTTTATTAATATTTTGTGTTAGGGAATAAATGGAAGCATGTTTCTAGACTTGTGCAATTTTTGTAATTTGAGCATAACTTCATGATCAAAAGCTCTATGGACCTAAAGCTTGTTTTATTTGAAATCCAAGAGATAGAGGTACAACATTTTTGTTGGAAGATCAGCCCAATTCAGTCTTGATTATAGCAGCAAATTCATCCAAATAGTTGCACAAAATGGATCACCAAAATTCGGATAAGAGTTCAGCCCAATATTGACTTATTTTACCAATTGGGTTATCTCTCTTGAGCCCAAATTTATTTTGGGCTGAAATTCGGATATGTTATACAAAAGAGGTAAATAAACAAGTTTTCTAAAGATAAGATGGTGACAAAATATGTCAAAATGGTAAAAATATAGGCTACAAATTGATGCTGCTGTTAAATGATGGCTCTTGGACATGACTCGGTAATTTGACCATATCTCTTTCATCCGACTGCCAAATTTGACAAAAGATATATGAAAATATATCAGCACCGAATGTTATACAATTTTGATTCTTTACGTATCTTCAAAATCTGATTGTATCTGACCGAACAATGTAATTCAATTCAATGGGTGAGAACTTGGTGTAACAACTTACCAACTCTTGGCAACTAGCATACCACTTGATTAACCCCTCCATTATTTGTTTGGCCTCTAGCTTACTCCAAGTACTATAAATAGGCCATGTATTAAGCTTGTAAGAGAGAGGGGGTAGAGGGTTTCTTTCGGCTAGGTTTTCTAGTTTGTATGTTTTCTAGTATTGTAAGTTTTCTAGTAGTAATAGAAATGCATTCTCTAATTTCTCTTATATTTTTAGTCTTTGCTACTTTTATTATGTCTTTCTAAATTTTATTTTGCTGAGGAAAAAGGGTGAACCTCTTGATGGAGGAAGAGGAATGGTTATAAAGGTAGAAAATATTTAAGTATGTTGTATTATTATTTTTATTTTTGATCTAAACCCTACTTGTTTTGTGTTGATTCTTGATTTATATATCTCCAATGGCACAATAAATACTTGGGTTCATTTAGCTTATTGTACGGTTTTACTCCAACGACTGCTAATGTAAAACTTTGATTTGTTGTTGACGAAAGTGTGCATAAATGCTTGGTCCCATAAATAAGTGTTGGCGTTAAGAGATAATTTGCAATAGTAAGACAATATATGATTACCTTATTGCATGAGTTATTTGATAATATCTTTTCATTAGAACCTTCATTATGTATGGATTTCAATTGTGGCAATTAATAGAGGTAAAAAGAATAAATAACCATTTCTCTATCCAAAACTCAAGAGTGGATCTCTAATTCTCAATACTTTTACTACTTCGGTTTTTTTAGTTACATCATACATTAATTGTTCATATATTTTGATTCATATAAACTCCATTTGTTTAGAAATATAAACTTGAATTCTTCAAAAAACTTCCCTCTGAATTGACCTCAGACTTAGGAAAAATTTATTACTTAATATAACCTACACTTGGGTTTACAACTTTAAAGTTGTAGCAAGTTTTTGGTCCCATTGCTGGGGAAGGCAAGGTAAGTATTCAGGTTTGTTAATAATTTTCCTTTGTGGATATAGTTTGTTTATTTTCTTTATGGATATATGGTTATATGGTATCGTAGTCATAATTCTCGATATTTAGTTACAAATAATTCTGAAACTTTGTTTGGAAATTTGTTTGAATCATCTCCACACACTTCCACCATGACTGAAAATGAAAGTGTCCAGGATGAAAATGAGAATCAACAGGTGCGTACCATGCATTATTACTTGCAACCTCCTCCAAATTCTTCTCCTTCTTGTTTTATTTTTCCTCTGAATGCAAATAACTTTCAATTCAAGTCAGGTATGATTCCTTTACTTCCTAATTTCTATGGTTTAGACTCTGAAAGCCCTTACTTGCATTTAAAAGAATTTGATGAAGTATGTGCCACTTTTAATTATCAAACTTGCACAAATGAGATTGTTAAGCTCAAATTATTTCCTTTTTCTTTAAAAGATAAAGCAAAAAATTGGCTTAATTCTTTAAAACCTAGGTCAATTGGCACTGGGCAAGAAATTTCCTATCATTTTGGGTCGCCCTTTTCTTGCACTTCAAATACTTTGATCAATTGTAGAAATGGTATTTTGAAGTTATCATTTTGAAATATGACTTTGGAACTAAATGTGTTTACTGTTTGTACACAACATGCAGAAGATGTCGAAGTATAGGAAGTGAATTCAATTGAGAAACTTGTTCATGAATACTTTACTACTACTAACTTTTAGGTTCTTTGGAGAATTATTTCGAAAGTGAAAGTATTTATAAAAAGGCACACACTAATACTATCTTTGAATTTTTGTAGGTACAAGAAAAATATTTTTGGAAGCCAAGGTTCGGAGAACTTTCATCATCAACAATAAAATCTATTCCATTAAGTATAAAAGACCCGTGGTTGATTTGAAACCTTTGCCAGTTGATTTGAAATACTCTTTCTTGGGTGAGAATGAACTTTTTTCAATAATAATTTCTTCTAAACTCGATGCATCTCAAGAAGGTAAGTTGATCAAAACTCTGAAAATGCATAAGAATGCTTTAGGATGGACCATTGTTGATATTAAAGGTATTAATCCTTTCATTTCCACACATAACATCTATCTAGAGGAAAATGCTAAACCTTCTAGAGAAATGCAACGAAGGCTAAATCCTAATATGAAGAGAAGTAGTGAGAAATGAAGTCATTAAACTCTTAGATAATTGAATTATTTATCCTATTTCTGATAGCAAATGGTTAAGTCCTACTCAAGTTGTACCTAAGAAATCTGGAGTTACTTTAGTCAAGAATGAAAATGATGAATTAATTCTAACTACAACTGTTACTGGTTGGCGAATGTGCATTGACTATAGGAAACTCAACTTAGTTACTAGAAAAGATCATTTTCCATTATCTTTCATGGATCAAATTTTAGAAAAAGTTACAGGACATGAATTTTATTTCTTTTTAGATGGATTTTCTGGGTATAATCAAATTGCAATTACACTTGAAGATCAAGAGAAAACAACTTTTACATGTCCTTTCGGTACTTTTGCATATCGAAGGATGCCTTTTGGATTATGTAATGCACCAGTAATATTCCAACGATGCATGCTTAATATTTTTAGTGACATGGTTGAACGTTTTCTTGAAGTTTTCATGGATGATTTTTCTATTTTCGACAATTCATTTGATGACTGCTTATCTAATTTAGAAAAGATTTTGATCAGGTGTGAAGAAAAGAATCTTGTGCTCAATTGGGAGAAATGTCATTTCATGGTAACAACTAGTATTGTTCTTGGACACATATTTCATCAGAAGGTATTGAGGTTGACAAATCTAAAATTGAGTTAATTATCAATTTGCCAACACCAAAGACTGTGAAAGAGGTTAGATCTTTTTTAGGACATGTTGGTTTTTATAGAAGATTTATCAAAGATTTTAGTATAATATCTAAACCTTTATATAATCTTCTAACAAAAGACACTATTTTTGAATGGACTGAAAATTGTGAAAAAAAAATTGTTAAGCTTAAAAGCATGCTTACATCTGCTCCAATCATGCAGCCTCGAGATTGTACTTTACCTTTGGAAATAATGTGTCATGTTAGTGATTATGCTGTTGGAGCTGTCTTGGGACAAAGAAAAGATAAGAAACCATATGTTATTTACTATGCAAACTTTAAATGGTGCTCAATTGAATTATATAACAACTGAAAAAGAATTACTTGCTGTAGTTTTTGCATTGGACAAATTTCGATCTTATCTTGTTGGCTCACCAGTTGTTGTTTTCAGTGATCATGCAGGTTTGAAGTATCTTTTGTCAAAAAATGATGATAAACCAAGACTAATTAGGTGGATTCTCTTACGCCAGGAATTTTATGTTACTATTCGAGATAAAAAGGGAGTAGAGAATGTAGTGGTTGATCATTTGTCAACTTGTTTGTGATGACTCGTTTCAAGCCACACCTATTAATGACACTTTTCCTGATGAATAACTATTTAATGTTTCTATTTTACCTTGTTTGTTGACATTGTTAATTTTCTTATGACAGGAAAGATGCCATCGCATTGGAACTCTCAAGATAAAAAGAAGTTTTTGACTGAGGTTAAAAACTTTTATTAGGATGATCCATACCTATTCAAATATTGTCCACATCAAATCTTTTGAAGATGTGTGCCTGATAATAAGATAGGTAATATTGTCAAATTTTGTCATTCAGAAGCATGTGGTGGTCATTTTTATGTAAAGAAAACTACTACAAAAATCTTGCAATGTGGATTTTATAGGCCAACTCTTTTCAAAGACACTTACACTTTCTGCAAAAGTCGTGAAAATTGTCAAAAGTTAAGGTCTCTTTCAAAGATAAATATGATGCCTCTACACCCTATTCTAGTGATTGAAATCTTTGACTATTCGGGTATTAATTTTATGGGGCTATTTTCATTTTTATTTATTTTTCTTTACATATTGGTTGCCATAGATTATGTTTCAAAATGGATCGAGGCAATTCCTTGTCGAAACAATGATCACAAAATAGTGATAAAATATTTTTAAGTCGATTAGGAATTCCTAAATCTATTATCAGTGAATATTTTTAAGTCGATTTTGAAAGAAAATATTTTAAGTTGATTTGGAATTTCTAGATCTATTATCAGTGATGGGGAAAAATATTTTTGTAACAAAGTTTTCAAAACATTAATGAGGAAATATGAAATCATATATAAAATTGCAACCCCTTATCACCCTCAAATAAATGGATAATTTGAACTTGCAAACAGGGAGATAAAATAATTTTTGGAGAAAACAGTTAACCCAAACCGTAAAGATTGGTCTCTTAGACTTACCGATACACTTTGGGCATATAGAATTGCTTTCAAAACATCATTAGGCATGTCTCCTTATAGGATAGTTTATGAAAAACCTTGTCATTCACCTGTTGAACTTGAACATAAAGCTTATTGGGCAATCAAAATGTTTAACTTCAACCTTGATGAAGTTTCAAAATTGCGCAAATTGCAAATTAATGAACTTCAAGAACTGAGGAATGATGCATACGAGAAGGTAAACTTAAATTCATTATGGATTGATAGAGTAAGGAGTTTTTAGATCACATTATATTGACTCTTGAGACGCATTCATGTGGATTGGTACAATGTGCAATTCTTGATTTATGGGATCATTTTCGAAATGAATATGTGCTTTATAGTCTTGAAAATCTGACATTAAAAGACCCTGTTTGCAAGTTTATAAAAAAACTGGATGGGAAGCATATGCTCGACCCGTAGAGGGCATTTAAGCCATTACTGGACGTAAAATCATAGGAAGATGTGAGCCACAATCACAACTACATGTACATTCACGTGTAAGTAGGTAATTTTTAAATTTTGTATGTGTCCTTATTTTCAACCTTTTTGACAAAAGAAAAAGACATGCAATAAATGCATTCCCTATTCACACCTCAATAAATATCACCGTACTCACTCTATTTTTGCACAACTTATTTTCAAAAATAAAAAAAAATGGAAGTTTTTTCAACTCGCAAATTCAATTGCATTTGTGTTTTTTGTGGATCCAATTTTGGAAAAAATGGTGAGTTTATAAGGGCAGCCAATAACCTTGGTAGAACTTTAGTAGAGAGAAAAATCCATTTAGTATATGGGGGGAGGCAGTTTGGGGTTAATGGGGAGTGTTGTTATTTCTGCTTATGTAGGAGGTGTCAAAGTTCTGGGAGTTATCCCAAAATTTTTAATAGTACAGAATATCACAGGTATGACCATTGGAGATGAACTAAAAGCGTCACATATTAAGGATAGAATGCCTAACATGTTAAACAATGCGGATGCATTGATCATTCTACCTGGCGGTTTTGGTACACTAGAGGAATTATTTCAAGTTGTCTCTTAGGCACAACTCAACATTCACCAAAAACCTATAGGTATTCTTAATGTTAATGGTTTTATGATGGTTTACTATCTTTTGTAGATCATGCTGTGAAAAAAAAAATTATTTCACCATCTGCGAGAAGAATCCTCATTTCTGCTCCAACACCTGACCAACTGAATGATCGACTTCTAGCATGTGTGCTAGAACCTGATTCAGCCTTGGCCAATGTGGATTGGTCCAACAAGAACAATGATCAAAAATACAAATTGCATTTGACTCTCAGTTTGTAATACTTATTGTTAATGGTTTTATCTAATAGTATGTGTTTTTTTTGTTTGTTGTTTCAGCTTTATTTTTTTTAGCCACACTTCAGGTGATATCTTTCAAACTCTATTTTTCTATCTATTTTTAACATTAGGGATAATGTCTCGATTAGTTTGGGGGGAGGGATAGTTGATATCATGACTTGTGTTCAATGTGTATTTTTTTTAGTTAAAAAAAAACAAAAAATAAAAAATCAAGCGTGTTTTCTGATGGGTCTGTTGAAATCATGAAAAATAGTGGCAGAGTAAAGGGTAATTATAACACTCTTGAGACGCATCCCTACTTTTACATAACATGGCAAGTTTGTGAAGTTTTTAACAAATGTTTGTGAATTACCAATTGTTTTTACTTTTTTTGAGTCGTAGAGGTTCTTCCAACTTCAATGATTAAAATTAAGCATGAATAATATGGTTTGATTGATGATGGGTGTTGTTTTTGGACTTTGATGTTGTTATTTGGTTAATATATTTTTGCGATAATTATACTCAAATTTTGTTTTGCACAAATAGTTATAATATTCAGTATGAAGACAATCATGTCAAAAAGATAGTTCTTATGCCCTTGTTGTAATCATCACTTGGATCTTCAACATGTAGGGGTTGAGTATTAAAACTTTTATTTTTGGTCTGTTAAGGCGAACGACTGATAGTGCACCACTAGAAAAATGATTAAGGCATTAAGCTTTCTAGCACCATTGCCAAATCAGTCTGTTCCCCATATAATGTTTCAAGAGAACATCCCCCTAGTAAACCACTTTGAGTATTTCAATAAATAAATTTTTTTTTTGTAATCATATCTTTTTACCTAGTCTAAATACACTATTATCCAACACTTGTTCTAAAAATAATTGGAGTTTAAGAGACATTCAATTGACAGCGTGAACTTACAAAAGAAATTCAGGTTGGAATAGAAGATAAGTGTGGGGGAATTTCTCTTTTTTAAAAAAAAAAGAAAAAAAAATTGCAAAGTGCTACGAGTTGCAACTAAAAATGAGATGTTGTAAGATGAATAAGAAGGGTCAAATTCAATAACAATAGACCCCAGTGTTGAAATTTGTGGAGTTTGAGAATTCTTCATCGATAAACTCTATGTCTCTAATTCAATGAAGTTCTTAGAACCTTTATTGCATCTTATCCTTTTATTTCTTAGTTACATCACTACCCTTTGACCCCATTACAACCTTGGTTAAAGTCCTTTTGATTTCGTATGGTGCCTTTAGTATAGTGGAGATTTGCACCAAAGGAAGAGCCTATGATGTTTAACTTTTCTGTTAGAGATTGGGTGATGGTTTTTGTAAGGTTTTATGAGAATTACTTATTTGAAGCATGTATAGTTCGTTACTGTTAATATTAACTATCCACACACACACTTGAGTATGCTTATTGTAGAAATGTATTAACTTTTGAATGACTAATACTTAAACTCAACACTTGTTTGATTTTATTTTCATATTACTTTGTTGCTTCATGAGAATAAAAGTTGGAAGATAGTTATTATAGGTGTTTGTGAGTATCACTGCTGGAAACCTTCACGAGACTATAACTCTCATCTATGGGCCGCCACCTAGGGGTTTAAAGGCTTGTTGCATATGTTAAATGCAATCGTGATTTCCTACAAAAGTGGGTTAGCTTATGTTTGTTTTAGGCTTGCTCGAGGACAAGTAAGGGTTAACTGTGGGGAAATTTGATAAATGCATATTTTGACATATTTTTATATCAAATCCTTTATACTTTTCTTGCTTTATTCTTATTAATATTATTATTTTATTAATATTTTGTGTTAGGGAATAAATGGAAGCATGTTTCTAGACTTATACAGTATTTGTAATTTGAGCATAACTTTATGATCAAAAGCCCTATGGACCTGAAGCTTGTTTTATTTGAAAGCCACGAGATAGAGGTACAACTTTTCTGTTGGAAGATCAACCCAATTCAGTCTTGACTATAATAGAAAATTCGTCCAAGTAGTTGCGCAAAATGGATCACCAAAATTCGGATCAAAGTTTAGCCCAGTATTGACTTATTTTGGGTTATATCTCTTGAGCCCAAATTTATTTTAGGCTAAAATTCAGATATGTTATACACAAGAAGTAAATAAACAAGTTTGCTGAAGATAAGATGGTGACACAATGTGTCAAAATGGTAAAAATATAAGCTGCCAAATCTGACCATATCTCCTTCATCCGACTACCAAATTTGACAAAAGATATATGAAAATATATCAGCGCTGAAAGATCTATAATTTTTATTCTATACACATCTTCAAAATTTAGTTATATCTAACTGAAAAATGCAATTTAATTCAATAGGTGAGAACTTGGTTTGACAACATACCAACTCTTGGCAACTAGCATACTACTTGATTAATCCCTTCATTATTTTTTTGGCCTCTAACTTACTCCAAGTACTATAAATAGGTCACGTATTAAGCTTGTAAGAGAGAGGGGATAGAGGGTTTCTTTAGGCTAAGTTTCTAGTTTGTATATTTTCTAGTATTGTAAGTTTTTCAGTAGTAATAGAAATGCATTCTCTAGTTTCTCTTATATTTTTAGTCTTTGCTACTTTTATTATGTCTTTCTAAATTTCATTTTGCTGAGGAAAAAGGGTAAACCTCTTGATGTAGGAAGAGGAAGGGTTATAAGGGTAGAAAATATTTAAGTATGTTGTATTATTATTTTTATTTTTGATCTAAACCCTACTTATTTTATGGTGATTCTTGATTTATTTATCTCCAATGGAACAATAAATACTTAGGTTCATTTAGTTTATTGTACGGTTTTACCCCACCGACTGCTAATGTGAAACTTTGATTTGTTGTTGATGAAGGTGTGCATAAATGTTTGATCACATAAATAAGTGTTGGCGTTAAGAGATAATTTGCAGTAGTATGGCAATATCATGATTACCTTATTGCATGAGTTATTTGATAATATCTTTCCATTAGAACCTTCATTATATATGGATTCCAATTGTGGCAATTAATAGAGATAAAAAGAATAAATAACCATTTCTCTATCCAAAACTTAAGAGTGGATCCCTAATTCTCAATACTTTTATTACTTCAATTTTTCTTTAGTTACAGCATACATTGATTGTTCATATATTTTGATTCATGTAAACTTCATCTTTTTAGAAATATAAACTTGAATTCTTCAAACAACTTCCTTGTTGATCGATCTCGGACTCACGAAAAATTTATTACTTAATACAACCTGCACTTGGGTTTGCAACTTCAAAGTTGTAGCAACCACTAGAGAAACTGTGAGTACTACATATACAGTATATTGGTTTGCAATACACAAAACTGATGAGGAATGTTTTATGATTTTACAGGTGAAAAAGATGAGGGGTGGTAATAAAGCCGATGCAAGGCCTTGTGGTAGTGGTAAAAATATGAGTAGTTTTTTTTTACGGTGTAATTTACTTTATTTCCTGGACTGATAACATTATTTGATTTCATAGGTGAACAAGAAAATGGATGCTAAAACCTCTATTGCAGGGCCTAGTGGCAGTGGAGAAAATATGAGTAGCTATTTTTTTATGGTGTAATTTACTTTATTTCCTATTATAGCAATTATTAAAGTAGAATGCCCAGTGCCCCAATTAGATTGGGTGTATTGTACTCTTTTCTTTTGTAATACAATCTTATTGGGAATCAATTAATAAAAAGACACTTTATTCATCTTATGTCTTGTATTTTTCTTTCTACACATTAGATAAAGTTCTTATATCAAATTTAGCTACGAGACATGGTCGCCCTATGATGGCATTCATGGAACATGCCTCTAAGGCATTAATCTTAAATACGTTTTAAGTTAAGTGTTTTTTGAGATGAAACATCAAATAGTCCAGTAAGACTCGCACATACGATGAATGCTCGTAAGACGAGGATGCATATTCCATTAGCATTAGTGTTGAGACGCAAGCGCATGTATGTAGGTACTTGTTAGAGAACAGGTACACCGAATATGGCCCATAGGAAATTCTTAGTTGGAGGCTTTACCTATCGAAATAATAATTTTTATGTTGCGATAGTACATGGCTAGTCCTTGGATTTGAGGCACAATAGTAGCCTTATATGCATCCTGCAGCACTTTGATAAATCTATTGATTGCTGGACAATCACAAAGGGGGTAGTTGGGTATTGTACTGGTATGCATAGAGGTTTGTCAGTGGTCAATATAGAATTTCATATTTGTTTTATTAACAAGGGAATCTCTCTTGTGTTTTCATAGTTCATGATTTAAAAGACCTTGGCCAAGGCAAGATGAATTTTGATTCATCAGGAATCATTAAAACTTGAAATGGGATCATAGTTTTTGAATCATTTAGGGTTTTGACTTACAATCCATGCCATAGATTTAATCAGGAGATTAGTTGTTGGAAGGACCGTACGTGTATGGGACTCGCAACTGAAATCGGTTTACTCGTTATTTTACCTAAGATTAGTTTGCCATGATTATTTGCTAGATGCTTTCATAGATAGTGAGATTTTTGGAATTAAGGAGTTAATTCTAAGTGGATTAAGTAATTGAATTAATTAATCAGAATAATTATTATTCATAAGTCGCAAATATTAGAAGCCCACTACTAACCTAGAAGGTCACACACAAATTTGGAGTGGAACATTTCTAATATAGGAATTAATCCAAGTAGTTAGATTTATTTAATTAATGGAGATTAATTTAGGGCTTAAATTAATTCAATAGGTTGAATTAATTATTGAATTAAGTAAAGAGATTATTTAATTGAACCTAATAAGATTAGGAAGTCCAATTGAAGTGTGGTAACTAATTGATTGGAATAATTAATTAGAATTGGGTAAATTTGATTAATTTGATTAATTAATAGATTTTATAAAAGTCCAAGCCCAAAATTAAGGTGGCTTTTTATTTAAAGGCCCATTTGAATTATTGAAAGAAATTAAAAATAAGATAATATGATTTTCTTAATAATTATCTTATGAATATAATTATAGATATTAGATATTTATCTTGATTATATTGGAAGAGTCCTATACAATCAAGAAGAGAGAGGGGGCTAATTTTGTGGCTTGTAGAAGTCCACAAAATCGACCACATTCATCCTATAGGGATAGATTCATTGAATTGGTTATTTTTGGAGAGTTTGACTCTTTCAAAATAACTAATTTCGACACATGAAAATATGAGAAATGATGAAAATTATGGGATAATTTTCAGCCACCTATTTTTTTAGATATGGCCGAAAATTAGAAGGGATGTATCTACCCCAATTTTTGGCCACTTCAAAGAAAAAAGAAGATAAAATTATTTTTCATCCTTAACACTTTTCTCTCTTCCAAAAACCTCTTCCAACATAATAAAAAATTCTCTTTGATTATATTATGTATTGAAGTCTTATTTCCACAAGTTGGATTAATAATTAATACACACAAAAGCATTCCAAACTATATTAGTAAAAGAATTTAAAATTACTTGCGAGATTTTTAATTTCGTGTTCTAGTACAAAAGTGTGGACTATCTTTAGAGGAGAGATATTTGGATCCCTTGTGAACCTTTTTCGAGAGTAATTGATTGCAATTAATTGCCACATACCCTACAACAACCAGAGTGCATCAAAGTTAAAAATTCGAGACTTTATTTACTCTTTATCAAAATCACGCGATCGTTAGAATCACTTTGGACTAGGAGTGATGCAATAATTATTATTGCATGTGCTTATTTTTAAATTAGTTTTTAAATTCTGCTGCTCACACCCTATAGTTATAGCGAACCCAACAGTGGTATTAGAGCCACAATTTTGTATTTTTTTATATGTTGTTTTTGGATTCGTTTTGTGTTTATATTTGACAAGTATGTATTATTTAATTATTAAACGTGTCGCGATTTTGTTAGATTGTGGAATAAAATATTTTTTATAAATTGTTTAATTAGTTAAATTGATGCACACACACAAACATCTGAATGTTTTGTTAGTTACAAGTTGGACATCAAGCAATGGGGTTCGATCGTGGGCTTGAGCGATACGTGTGGGATGATGACCACATAAACTACTCATCTGTGAACACCCCGTCGGGTGGCTGCCCAGCGCCCCAACAGGCTGGACAGCGGCTGCCTGGCAACTGCTGATAGCACAACAGAAGCAGGCGCAAGTCCGAGAATAGTATGCTCTTGACCGACTGCACAACCCTGGTGTTAGGCAGTCCCGTGTGCGTGTGTATGTGTTTTTTATGGAATAAAGTTTTAATTAAAATTAAATGTTAATTTTAATTTCAGAAAAAAGTTTTTTCTTGAAAACTTTATTTTATCCCAAATCTTTAAAAACTGATAACTTTAAAATAACTTGGTAAGTTTATATGCTTTAAAATTCATGTGATGAATGTGATTTATTTATGGATGATCATGGGCCTATGACCAATGTGATTGGATGTATATTTTAATTATCTTTGGATTTTTAGAGCTTGCGGACCTCTTATTCTATTTTGTATTGTATTTAAATTATTGTAAAAAGAGTAGAATAGAAAATGAGGTTTCTATTTTAGTTTTGTAAATGGAAGACGTTCAAACCATAATGGCCCATGCTTGTATAGGTTATTAAATGCAAATATAATAGAATAGAAGATTCAAGGCCAGTGAATGTATGGGTATAAAAATGAAATATAATAGAATAGTTCTTTATATTTCTACCCTTTAATTGACCTTGACCCATTTTTGGTCAAACGGGTCGCATAGATTGGCCATGATCATCCTACCACTTTTGCTTAGGATGCATGTTAGATTATATTTAATGTTTTTTATTTGTGCACATATGATGATAAGCATTAAATAACCCACCAGTAATTTAATTAATGAGGTCTTGGATAAAAATAAAACCCTACTTAATTTATGAAATTAAGTAAAGTATAAATCTATTTCAAGTAAAAATGGACAAGATTGGTAGGACCTATCATTCCATGTCTACCATCAAAGGTAGAGACATGACGACGCTACTGTACTTGATCACTGGCTATGAGTAGTGGGGTGGTTTTGTGTTGGAAAACTGTGATCTCTACCAAGTATAGAGATGCTTGTGGGATGGACTCATCATTATGTTGGCCAAGAGTCATGGGACATCTTGATGCTCCATCTACACGAACGTTTGATGGGTGTTGTTTGACACTTAGTACCATATATGCTCATAAAATTAGGGTATATGGGAAGGGGTGAGGCAAAAAAAACTTAAGGGTTGTATAGTGATAAAAACGTCAAAGAGTTGACTGTAGATAGAAATATTTCATGGCTCATAAAATTAGGGTGTGAAATATTTTTATTGGACCTCAAGCCTACTAGGAAATTCGATTTCCTGAACTTCTATTAGGGGTGATGGAATTTGAAGAAAATAGTGGGAGACATTTATATTAAAGACCTTATATTAAATGAATATGATTTTCCCATAGTTTACTCATTTTTTTGCCTTGCTTAGGATAATTGTTATTGCTTATAATTCCACTAAAAACTAATTCCTGACTCTAGTGAACATCATTAAACTCCAATTCTTTGCTGATTACTCTTGAAATTTGAGAATGGTTCTCAAATTTTAGAGGTTGAGAAATGTGCAAAAGAAGAGTTCTTATAAATAGTTATATAAATAACTCTCACAAGAATTATGGAAGTATCTCCCATTATAAAGAGTTGTCGAGAAACCTTTTAAAATTATTAAAGAAGGACCTCCTATAAAGATTTATAGGAGATTCTAGCTGGCAAAGCTGGAGGATTAATCCAGTTAAAATTGGTTTATGCCACTACTATGGGATAATGGGGCATTGAAAGGGGGATGCAAGTATTGACTTGCTCAATGATTTAGAAAAATATTGTAAATAGAGTTTTGAATTAGAAAGAGTTCTGGTTCAAATATAAATTTGGTTGAATTAAATAGTCGACATTGAAAATGCTCTTAAAGTATTAGATACTAGATATTGATCCCATTTCTACAAAGAATTGCAAGAGTTGATAAGGGGAATACATCGGCATTGATAATTCTTCTTAAGTATAGAATGCCGGATATGATCCAATCTTTTCAAAAAGATGCAAAGAATGAGAGGATGATCTTTTAGCTTCGGAGTAGAGCAAATGATGCTTCATTAGCTAAAGGAGCAATCCACTTAACTCTAGATGGAATTATGGTAGTTCTAATTATTTTTCTTTAATGCTAAAAGACGTTAAGAGCAAAATCTCTATTGAACAGAGAAAGTTTGGTCAAAAGATCAAAGGTGGAAATGTTCCATGGTTCTTGATGTTGGTACAATGACAAATAATTAATACAACCACAAATTCCATGCTAGTTATTCAACAAAATAAAAAGAAAATTAGATAATCATAGTTTCCAACACTTATGGCATACTAGATTGGTCACATCTCTGAGAAAAAAATTCACAGGTTGGCCCAACTTTATCTTTTGAAAGAGCAAGGAACGCCAACATATGAGTCATGTCTCAAAGGGAAGAGTTGAAATAGATTTACTCGTTATTTCACCTAAGTGTAGGTAGTCATGATACACTTGTTAGGTATTTCCCATAACTTGTGAGGTTCTTGAAATTAAGGAGTTAATTTCAAGCGAATTAATTAATTGGATTAATTAATCAGAATAATTATTATTATTCATAAGTTGAGAATATTGCAAACCCACTGCTAGATTAGTTGTGAATCTAAAGGGTCATACACAATTTGAGATGGAATATTTCTAATTTAGGAATTGATCCAAGTGGTTGGATCTAATTAATTAATGAAGATTATTTAATTGGGGCATAAATTAATTCAAATTTTTGAATTAATTATTCAATTAAATAATTAGATTATTTAATTGGACCTAATAAGATTATGAAGCCCAATTGGAGTGAAATAATTATTTGATTGGATCAAATTAATTGTGTAGTCCATAAATTAATTTAATTATTTAATTATACCTAATTTGATTAGGTGGCTAGATGGAATTATTTAATTGAATTTGGGCTAAAATAATTAATTGAATTAATTATGGGATTTATTTTTGAGTCCAAGCCTAATTAACAAAGGCCCATGAAGGTGGTTGGAAAAAGATGGAAAGTCAAGAGTTTGGAATTCTCAAAAAAACTTAAATATCTTTGGAAGATGTGAAAGAGATAAAGTTGGAAGAAGTTTGGATAAACTAAAATATTTTTCAACCAATCAAAAGGAGACACAAAATACCAAGAGTGCGACTCTTGAAATTTTGAGTCCCCTATTTAAGCACCATATGACCAAAAATTATAGGAGAATTTTAGCCCAATTTTAGGTTATTAAAGAAATATTAAGAATAAGAATTATTTTCTTCTTCCATCTATTTTCCACCAAAAAATTCATTTTTTATTTTAAATATTAATTCTTTAATCACAAATTGATAACAAGAATTAATATTCTCTATACACACTGTATAAACTAGGTTAGAAAAGAAATTAGAATTGTTATCTAATTTCTGATTTTGTATTCTTGTTCAAAGTGTGAACCACTTTAGAGGGGAGACGTGTGAGTTATTGTGAACCAAATTCATAAAAGGTGTTAGCAATTGATTGCGTCAAACCCTACTATAGCCCGAATGCATAGAAAGGTATAAATCAAAACTTTAATTATTTTACTACAACCGTTGGGAATTGCGAGATCGTTAGAAATCGTATTGGATCCGTGGTATTTCTATAATTATTATGGTATGATATTTTTAAAAAATTTAATTTTCCGTTGCGCATACCTTGGGATCACACGAACCCAACAACACATACATTCAATCTTACAAGATTCATCCAAACAAAATTAATACTACTTCCAAAACTTGATGGAATCATCTTTATAGTATGACATAACACAAACTACTACTTTGTGGAATCATCTTTATAATTAGACATTCAAGCTCCTATGCACCTGTCCACTTTTTTAAGGAAATCCACCGAAAAAAGCTCAAGGCCAATGGAATCACAATCAGCAACTTAAGCATTTTTTTGTTGCTTGATTTCAGCTTCTTGTTCTGTTCTTCCATTGCGTTAAGCCTCTTTAGTAAGCTTGGAATTATGATTCTAGCCCTATGGCATATTGGAGGATCCTTCCAAGCGAAGTATCTACAATCTCCTCCCTGTAATTTCAAAAAATCATACATACCAAAAAAAAACTTTCAATTTCATGCAATGTTTTACTTCAATTGAATTTTTCAACTGTAAACTCCTTCAATCACCATAGTGCTAAATGCATTTCAAATAATGCTTTAGTGGATTTTTAGTCTGGTATTTTCAACTGCCCGTGACAAATATTGTAAAAATGAAAGCTAAATTCTTACATTATACTTCACGTAAGATTGAAATCTCCTTTTTGGGTTCTCATTCATCCAGGATGTACGAATCACAGCTCTTCTACCGCAACAGCATTCAACAAAGTCCATCATATATGAAGCTTCAAACATGGGAGTGGATTTCATCCCCTACGTTCAACTTAGGCGAGATTTGTGTGGGAGTGGGTTTCGTCCCTTTACTAATTGAGGAGATTTGGGATTTTTTTTGTTAAATTTCTTACATATCAGATTTGGGGATTTTTATTGAGGGGCAGGTTAGTTGGATCCCCTCCTATTTTTTGCTGAGTTGGGCAACTAATTTGGAGTTATTTTAGCTGAGTTGTCACTTTTAAGTCCACATAGGCGCCAACTCAAGTTTTTATTCTCAACATTAGTGAATCTGGTCGGAATTAAAAAAAATCCCCAAATTTTGGGGGGCACGTGACTAGCACATGATGTTTCCAGTAGATTTTGCAATTTTTGGTGAAAAAAGGACTCAATTCGCAAGTTTTTTTTTAATTACAGGTTTTTTTGAAAAATGTGTTTATTACGGGACTAACTTTGCTACTTCTTTAGTTACAAGACTAAATTTATAATTTTGCCCCTACCAAGAATTAGACCCCAATCATGGGCCACACATTAGGTTTAAGCATATTTGCAACCCTAACACATTGGATTATAGGCTATCAACCAATAGGATTTCAAGAAATAAAAAATAAAAAAATGAAAACCAATAGGATTTTAAGAGAAATTATCCCATACATGCAGTTTTAGGTGTTCATGGATGCACAGAACTAACAAACAAATAGAAATACAAGAAGATAGGCAAATATAAATTTTGGTAAAGAAAATTAGGGATAGGTCTTTGGGACTATATCATCCAATAGATAATAGGTTTTAACTATTTGGAGAAAAAAAAATGTAAAGCTATATAAATTAATTTTCTGATTGAAATAACATCTAATTGTGTACTTGAATTCAATTTTTCTTTTTATTATTTTGGTTAACTATTGAGACATTATACATAATCATAAAAATAATTAAAGAACTTTGGCAAAAATATCAATTACCATAATGAAGCTGATAGATGGTTTTTGAATGATTAATACTTTATTATACTATCTTCAAACATGATAACAAATAAAACGGTAACACCCTTTAACCTAACTACAACAGAACCTAAACAAGCTGATACAGTTAAATAAAAAAATGTTAACTTTTCATCAATACTAGAGTTGTGGTTTTAATAAAAGTTCCCCTTTTTGGGCTATAAGAGAAAAGAACTTGAATTCATTTGTTGTTTTATTTCCTTTTAAACATACCATATACATAAATCAAAACTAAGTACATCTATTTACAAAGCCATAATAGAAAGGCTTATTCAAAAATAAAACAAACTTTTTAAAATAGGTTACAAACCAGCTCAAAGCATGGTATATGAACAAATCTCTGTCCAATCGCTCTAAAAACTCTGTCAACCTCTAAACTTGTACATTTCTACCTGCATCACATGAATCTAATGAGTTAAAGGCTCAGTAAGGTAAAAGTGATCCAATAACAAATAGCGTATGCAAATCACATAAATGATTAAATGTATTATTCAATTTAATAAATTTCAATTCATAAATCATTCTTTAGGGCCCTTGAAGTGTGGTACATAACTAATAGCGATAGACCGTGGTTTTTTGAAACCTGTTTATATAATTGGCAAATAAGAGAAATAATACGGGATTTCCATACTTGGTCTTTCAACCTTAGGTATTAGCCGTATTATGTCTCATTTACTGTGGCTTTCCTATACCGATTTTTCAATCTCAAGAACTTGTCACCATTTGTTGGGTCCGCTAGTCCCTCCCACGTCACTTGCCTACCCGACTATTAATGAAGTACCATACTTCTTTTTCAAAAACCTCATTATATTCTTAATATAGTATCATGCATTATGAACTATATATGCATCAAACATTACATCATTTGGTAAATAATGACAATCACATTAAAACATGAACAACATTATGTGCTTCTTGTGATACAACAACTGAAAATTTCAACTTACCTCAAGTTCGCTTTATGCTAAGTGAAAAGGTCAATCTCTTTAAAAAATAGGATGTGTTAAAGGCCTAATATAATCAAATCATATACACTTTTCAATCATTTATAAACCATTCCATATCAATTACAAAACCTCAAAAACAATGCATACTCCATATTTTACTACTAATTCAAGACATTAAATATTAGGACAACCACTAAATCACCAATAATTCAAACATAAATATTATGGCAGCCCATAAAACTTGAACACAATCCAAATTAATATGACTTAAACTCGGTTCTAAGTTAAATTAATTCTAACCTTCAATAAGCAACCTAATTGCTTCTGTTCACAATCATTTATAGGTACTTTCAAACACAATATAAGCATTAAAAAATTAATAAAAATAAGTAAATTAAGCATATTTCACAAGACTATCAATTTTGCTAAAAACTAGCTTAACTAGCTTGGTTTTGGTTTCAAGTCTATCCCACTTGAGTTTTCATTCATACAAGATACTACAAATTCATCTAACAAACATTGAAAAAGAATATAACTTGATTAAATTGGAATTAAGCTTCAAAATTAATGGTTTTCAAGCTTAAAAAGGTGGAATCTTGTTCTAGTTTATATCCTATAGATTTCTATGGATTGAATTTAATTTTTGGGAGAAACTTTTGAGGAGAAGGCTGGTCTTTTTTTAGGAGCTTTCACAAGAAAATATAGCTAAAAATGACTTGTTTGACATTTCAAAGAGAGATAAGTGGAGGGTGATGATTGGTTGACTTATGCTTGGTGTCTTCTCATGCAAAGAGCCACATTTATGAGCTAGGGAGATGACAAAAATTGATGCTTTGGTATTATAATCAAGTGCAATATGGTTTAGAATGATTTCATGTGACCTAGTCAACCAACCAATCAAATTGTACCATTTTGCATACTTTTAGCTCTTAGACAAATGTAACATATTTCAAGAAAATATTTTGACAAATAATCAATTTAGAATGTAACAAGTATGGAGTAATACAAATAATTCATTTCATGGCCATTCAACATATCAATCTTTCTTAATTGAGATACCAAGATTTTCACTTCAAAAAGATACTTAAGGCATATGTTAAATCAAGAAACAAAAGTTTGATCTCATATTTCATGTAGTAATGCATATTAAAGCATAACTGGAGTATATAGTAACAATTATTCATATTCATGTAATCATGCTATTTGTATGCTATAATCCGATAATGCGTATTGATTAGATGCATATATGAAGGAGAGAATTGGGCATTACAATCCTTCATTCCTTATAAAAAATTTATCCTCGAAATTTGATGTATCGAGTAATTTTGGATACTTGCTCTATATTTTTTCTTCTCTTTCCCACATGGCCTCTTCTATAGAGTAATTCCTCCACAATACTTTAACAAATCAAATCTTTTTTGTTCTCAATTTTTTTCCTTTCAATCCAGAATTTGCATTGGTTTCTCTTCATAACCTAAATCAGAAGTCAATTCCAACAGTTCATAACTCAACATATGAGGGGGTTTGAAATGTAATTTCTCAATACAGACACATGGAAAACATTGTGAACACTAGATAATAACGGAGGTAAGGCCACTCTATAAGCCTTATCACCAACTCTTTCAAAAATCTCGAATAGACCGACATACATTGGGCTTAGTTTTCCTTTCTTTTCAAATCCCATGACACCTTTCATGGAAGCTACTTTTAAGAACACCTGATCTCCAACGGCAAACTCTAGATCTTTTTTTCATTTATCTGCATAACTTTTTTGTCTATTCTATGTGATCTTCATTCTCTCTCGTATCTTCTCCACTACCTTAGCGGTACGTTGAACTATTTTTGGACCAAGTAGGCTTCGTTCTCCAACTTCATCCCAATGAACTGGAGATCTACATTTCCTTCCATACAATGCTTCATAAGACACCATTCCAATTGTTGATTGGTAGCTATTATTATAAGTAAACTCCACTAATGGAATCTTTGCATCCCAACTCCCTTGAAAATCTAGCACACAAGCTCTTAATATATCCTCTAATATCTGAATAAACCTCTCTGATTTTCCATCACTTTGTAGATGAAATGTTATACTAAATGCAAGTTTCGTTCCCATGGCACTATGTATGCTCTTTCAAAATATAGATGTAAACTTAAAATTTCTATCGGACACTATTGTAACTGACACTCCACTAACCTGAGTATCTCTTTAATATATTGTTGAGTAAATTGGTCCATATTATATTTGGATTTCACTGGAAGAAATTGGGTTGATTTAGTTAATCTATCAGCAATTACCCATATAGAATTATAACCCTTTTGAGTTTTAAGTAATCCAAGTACAAAGTCCATTGTAATGTGCTTACATTTCCACTCCGAAATCAACAAAGGCTTTAACAACCGTGCCTGTCTTTGATGTACAATCTTAACTTGTTAACAAGTGAGACATTCAGCCATAAATTTTTCTATATCTCTCTTCATCTTAGGCCACCAACAATGTTGTTGTAAGTCTTTATACATTTTTGTGCTACTTGTGTGTACCGAGTAAGGAGTAGTATGAGCTTCTTCTAAAATATCTCATTTCATGGCCTTATCAAACGGCACGCATAATCTTTTTTTATATCAAATAACTCCATCATTAGTAACAGAGAAGTCTGGCCTCTTTCCAACATCAATCTTTCTTTTCAATAGACACAATTGCATATCCATCTTTTAACCTTCTTTAATTCTATCTTGAAGTGCAAGTTTCAACACTAAGGCTAATCATCGGATGGGCGCCGGCACCCATCGGGAAACTGCGTACGCCCGCTACCGACACCTGACAGGCGCGCGTGCGCCGCCATCATTTTTTTTTGAATTTAAACAATTTAAATAAAAAATTAAAATTATCCCAATTAAAAATTGTTGAAAATATGCAAAATCAAATTTACATAATTAACATGAATTTAAATAATTTAAAACATGTATACATAAATTTGAAATTTACTGAATAAGCGAAACCGTGACTCTGATACCACTGTAGGGTTTGCTATAATTGCAGGGGTATACGCATCAGAAAATTAAAATTTTATCAAACATAAATTTATATTTTAACAATCACGCTTATTCAAGTGAGTATATAAATAAATATAAAATTCGAATTATATCTTTTGTGCACTCCTGTTGCAGGATGCACACAATGCTACCATCATTCCTCAAGTTTGAGGATTAGGCTAAAAATTAAAGGATGTTTCTACATCTTACAATTTTCTGCCATGAGGTATACATAGAGGGCTCAAAATTCCAAGAGTCCAACTCTTGGTATTGTGTGTCTCCTTTTTATTGGTTGGAAGATATTTTAGTTCACCCAAACTTCTTCCAATTTTATCTCTTTCATATCTTCCAAATATATTCAAGATTACCCAAGAATTTTAAACTCTTAACTTTCCATCATTTTTCAATCACTTTCATAGGCCTTTCCTAATGGGCCTTTTTGAATTGGGTTTGGACTTTAAAATAAATCCCACAATTAATCCAATTAATTGTCTTACCCAAATTAATTAATTTCATTTAGATCATCTAATCAAATTCGATCCAATTAAATAATCTAATTATTTAATTAAGTAAATTAATTTAATAATTAAATTAATTTATGGACTACACAATTAATTTGATCCAATCAAATAATTGTTTCACTCCAATTGGGCTCCTTAATCTTATTAGGTCCAATTAAATAATTTAATTATTTAATTGAATAATTAATTCAACTTTTTGAATTAATTTAAGCCCCAATTAATTAATCTCTATTAATTAAATGGATCCAACTTTTTAGATCAATTCCTAAATTAGAAATATTTCATCTCAAATTGTGTGTGACCTTTTAGGTTCACAACTAAGTTAGTAGTGGGCTTGCAACATTTGCAACTTATGAATAATAATAATTATTCTGATTAAATAATCTAATTAATTAGTCTGCTTTAAATTAACTCATTAATTTCAAGAACCTCACAAGTCATGAGAAACACCTAACAAGTATATCATGACTACCTAGACTTAGGAGAAATAATGTGTGAACCTATTTCAATTACGAGTATCATACACATAAGGTCTTTCCGTTAACTAATCTACCAATTGAGTCTAGGCATGTATCAATAGTCAAAACCCTAATTGCTCAATAACTATAATTCCATTTCAAATTTCAATGACTCATGACGAATTGTTAGAACCCCCGTCTAACATTCATCCTGCCTTGGCCAAGGACTTCTGAGTCATGAATTATGAAAACATAGGAGATTCACTTGTTCTAACAAACAAGTGACGGATCCTTTGTTGACCACTCATTAACCTCCATACATATCAATGCAACATCCAATGTATCCCCTTTGTGATTGTTAGGTAATCAAAAGATACATCAAAATGAAACACGACATGCATAAGGCTACCATGGTGTCTCAAGTCAAAAGACTAATCGTGTACTATGTAACATGGAATTTCTTTTCTTGGCAAACAAGTTTTCAATTAAGAAATTTCAATAGGCCTGTTCAGTGTACTTGTTCCCTAACAAATACCCACATACATGCACTAATGTCACTACGCTAATATTCATGGAGCGAGACATCCTCCTCATGCGAGCATGCATCGTATGCACAAGTCTATTAGGCTATTCGATGTCCCATCTTAAAAGGTGCTTGACTCATAACTAATTTAAGACCAAAGCGATTGAGGCATATTCCATGATCACCATCAAATGTATGACCATACCCCAAAGCTAAGTTTGGTCTAGGGACTTTATCTAATTACAAAAAGCATTTAAAGATAAAGAAATTTGCCTTTTATTAATATAATTTGAAAAATATTATTTTTCACAAATATAAGAGTATAAAAGATACCTAATCTAATTGGCACACCGGACACTACTCTAACACATTAACCTCCATAAGCGAGGATGATGCACCCAAAATATCCCCTGTATGACTGTCTTGGAATCAGAGGATAGATCAAAGTGTACCATGTGAAATATGAGATTACAATGGTGTTTCAAGTCAAAGGACTAATTTTATCCACTATATTAATGATTGTAGACTTCCATTTCGATAATAAATATTTCCTTGGGAATTTCCACTGGGGTTGTTCATTGTACTTGTTTTCCAAAAGCACCTACATACATGAACTAGTGTCGCAACACCAATATCTATAGAATAAAATACCCTCCTTACGAGCAGGCATCGTATGTGCAAGTTTTGATGAGCTAGTCAATGTACCTTCTTTAGAAGCCCCTGACTTGGAATATCTTTAAGACCATGACCATAAAGACATGTTCAATGATCGTCATCCTATGCACGACTATGCCCCAAGTCACATGTGATCTAGAGACTTCTTCTAATTCTATTAACATGAATTTAAGATGAAGATTGATAAGTGCATATTTTGATTATTTTTGAATCAATTTTTTTATAATTTTCTTGTTTTATTCTTGTTAATATTATAGTTTTATTAATATTTTCTATTAGGGAATCAATGAACAAACAGAGATCAAAAAAGAGCCAAAAAAGAACCAAAGAAGCATCAAAATTAGAAGAAAATGGTCATTTTTGCCTAAGCCCATCATGTGTAGATCAAAATATATGCAAGAAATCACCTGGACTTTACAAGTGATTGTTGGACTTGCATTAAATTCAAAATAAACATGTTTCGAAACTTGTGCAGTTTTTGTATTTTGGGCATAACTCTATGTTCAAAAGCCCTATGGACCTGAGTGTTACTTCATTTGAAAGCCAAGAGATAGAACTACAACTTTTCTATTGTAAGCTCAAATCCATCTATCACAACCTCCCAACAATATGTATAAATATATATATAAACAACCTATACAACATAATTTGTGCACGTATGCATGTGTATAACTTTTTTTTCTTTACCTAGTTCAACAAAACATTGATAAAAGTAAAGTTTTTTCATATCCTGTAATACTGTATATACGTAGGTAGTTATTAAACATTAACCAAGTCTATCAAAACCATCACAAACCCAAACTCTGTATCACAAAGAAGTTTTGAAAGTGATATACAGGATAAAGTCACTAATATAATACAATAACTGTAAAATAAAAAAACACAGCCCACAAAATAGCCCAACAGGTCGTCATCCAAGTACATTGATCTTTGAAAGCCTGTAGGAGCTCCACTGCCAGCCAATAAACCAGAGGTCTCAAGTCTCACCATGTTCACCTACAATGCATGAACTACATGAGCTAAAGAAGTACTTCAAAGTTTTGTGATCTGTGTAAATCTCACACTTCTCATCATACAAATAATGTCTTTAGATTTTCAAAGAAAAAACCACAGTAGCAAGTTCCAAATCATAGGTTAGATAATTCTTTTCATACTCCTTTAATTGCCTTGAAGTATAGACAATAACCTTCTCCTTTTACATCAAAACATCACCCAAACTATTTTTTGAAGCATCGCTATACACTACGAATCCACCAGTTCCTATTGGAATGGTAAAAACAGGAGTTGTAGTCAATTTATGTTTTAATTCCTGAAAACTTCTTTCACAAGCATCAGTCCACAAGAACTTCACATTTTTTCTTGTCAACATTGTCAACGGAGTTGCTATCTTTTAAAACCCCTAAACAAATCAACGATAGTACCCTGCTAATCCCAAGAAACTCATTACTTTTGATACATTTGTTAGTATTGGCCACTTAATGACAACTTCTACCTTGCTTGGTTCAATGAAAATACTATTATTAGATACTACATGACTGAGGAATACCACTTGCTCAAGCCAAAATTTACACTTCTTGAATTTAGCATACAACTATTTTTCCTTAAGAACTTGTAGTACAATTTTTAAATGTTCCTTGTGCTCTTCTTTATCCCATGAATAAATGAACAGAATCACAAATTTATCGAGAAATTGCTTGGACACCCTATTCATTAGATCTATAAAAATTACGAGGGCATTGGTTAAACAGAAAGGCATCACTAGAAATTCATATTGTCCATACATTGTTCGCAATGCAGTCTTTTGTATGTCTTCTTCCTTGATCTTCAATTGATAATGCCCAGAGTGAAAGTCAATCTTAGAAAATACTGATGCTCCCTATAATTGATCAAACAAATCATCTATTCCTGAAAGTGGATACTTATTCTTAATTATTACTTTATTCAACACTCGATAATCAATGCACAACCGCAATGTGCCATCCTTCTTTTTCATGAGTAACACAGGTGCTCCCCAAGGAGAATAACTAATGTGAATAAAACCCTTATTAAGCAATTCTTGCAATTGAACTTTTAACTCTTTCAACTCTATTGGTGTCATTCGGTATGGTGCTTTAGAAATAGAGGTAGTCCCTGGTATAACATCAATCACAAATTCAAGCTCTTGATTTGGTGGCAGTCCCCGTAAATCATCTAAAAATACCTCAAGAAATTCTTGAACCACATCTACATTTTTTGGCTTTAGTTGCGCTTCGATTGAAGTGTTCAGAACACTTGCCAAATATCCAATACAACTCGTATTCAACTTCTTTTGAGCTTTCAAAATAATTATAATTGGTAAGGACCGTGAGAATAAGGTATCACTAAATGTGAACTATTCTTCACCGGGTGACTGAAACATCATAATCTTCTTATTACAATCAATTATTGTATGATATTTGTAAGTCAATCCATACCCAGGATAATCTTAAATTTTGGCATTGGTAAAACAACGAGATCCGCATAGAGAGTCTTATCATTAATCTAAATAAAACAAACCCTTAACATTTAGTTGGAATCTATTTCTTTTCCTGATGGAACTGTCAGACTGTACCTTACTTTTAATAAATCTAGTGTAATGCATTTTTTCTCACAAATGCACAGGATGCATATAAATGTGTAGATCCTGAATCTATCAATGCAATTGCAGGTATCCCAAAAATTAAAATAGTACTTGTGACTACGAGAGCGTCTGCTTCAGCTTGTTCTTGTGTCATTGCATATACTCTCCCTTGCACCATTGGGCAATCATTTGCTATATGTTCAGGCTTTTTACACTTAAAGCAGCAATTAGTACCACTAAAGCATTCCGCAAAATGATTCTTCCCACACTTAGTAAATTTTGGCCTTTCAATTGTAGTAGAAGTCTGCCCAACTCTAGGACGTTTTTCATTCTCTTGGTTTGATTTTTGCTCTCCTTTCTTCCACTGGTTTAGATTTATGGGAGTGAATACTTGCTTCTTTTGTTGATGAAACTTCTCAATCTCTTTCTTATCTAAGTCAACTATCAAAACCTTATCCACCAGTTCCCTAAACTCTATTGTTGAAGATATTCTCACATCTTTTCTAATTTTAGGATTAAGCCCCTCAAGATATGATCCATCTTCTCATTGTTGACTTCGGCAATGTATGGCACATACTTGCAATCCTCTTCATTTTTTTGCACATAATCACCTACAGACATCTCTCCTTATTTTAACTCCAATAATTCTTTTACTTTAAGTGACCTAGCATCCTTGGTGAAATACTTATTATAAAAGATTATTTTAAACATCTCCCAAATTAGTTTTTCCATGTTTACTACAAGCTTAGCTCCTTCCCATCAGGTTCTGGCATTCTTTTTCAATAAGAAAATTGCACAGAGTACCTTATTAGCATCATCAATTCGGATGTAGTCAAAGATAGTGTCTAATGATTTCACCAATTCCTCTCTAACCATGGGATCAGGCCCACCATTAAAATCAACAGGTTCTATCTTTCTAATTTTTTCATATACAACTTGTGAACTATCCTGTTGAGCTTATGGTGGAGAAAGTTGTTGATTCTATTCTTAGCTTTCTTGTTGTATATCTAGAAATTGTTGTATCTATTCACCATACATTCCAGTCCGTTGTTGAATGAGATCAGTCAAATTATTCACCAAATTATAATTACCCTTATGATCATCCATTGTCTTCTTTTTTTATGTCATAACCTATTATACATTGTCCAATCTCATTCCATTCATTAGCCAATAATAAATGCATAATCATGACAATAACATAAAATAAAATTTAATCATGTAAATATAAAAGCAAATAAATAAATAGTTGACTGAGTTTCCCAGCCAAGATATGTTCATATGCATTTTTCTGTCTACGGGAATGACTAAACCTCTGTTCATATACCACAAACTGTAAGACCCCTTAACCTAACTGTAGAACCTAAACAAACTGATACAGTTAAATCAAAAAATGTTAACTTTTCATCAATATTAGAATTATGGTTTTAATAAAAGTTTCTATTTTTTTAGTTATAAGAGAAAAGAACTTGAATTCATTTGTTGTTTTATTTCGTTTTAAATACACCATATACATAAATCAAAATTGAGTACATTTGTTTACAAAATCATAACAGAACACCTTATTTAAAAACAAAATAGAGTTTTCAAAATAGGCTACAAAATATTTATCTGGCCGCTCTGAAGACTCATTCAATCTATAAACCTATACATTTCCATCTGCATCACATGAATCTAATGAACTAAAGGCTCAGTATTGTAAAACTGATGCAATGATAAATAGTGTACATGCAAATCACATAAATGATTAAATGCATTATTCAATTTAATAACTTTCATTCATAAATTATTCTTTAGGGTCCTTGAAGTGTGGCACCTAACTAATAGCAATAGACCGTAGTTTTTGGAATCTGTTCATAATGATTGGCCAATAAGAGAAAAAATACAGGGTTTCCATATTTGGTCTTTCAACCTCAGGTATTTGCCACCATTTATTGGGTCTGCCGGTCCCTCCCGCGTCTCTTGCCTACCTGACCATTAATCAAGTATCATATTTCATTTTCAAAAATCTCATTATATTTTTAATATAGTATCATACTTCATGAATCATGTATGCATCAAATATTACATCATTTAGCAAATAATGACAATCACATTAAAATATGAACAACATTATATGATTCTTGTGATACAGTAAATGAAAGTTTCAACTTACCTTAAGTCGTTTTATGCTAAGTGAAAAGCTTAATCTCTTTGGAAGATAGGGTGTATTAAAGGCTTAACATAATCAAATCATATACACTTTTTAATATTTTGTAAATAATTTCATATCAATTACATGACCTCAAAAATAATGCATACTCCATATTTTACTACTAATTTAAGATATTAAACATTAGAACAGCTACTAAATTACTTATAATTCAAACATAAATATTAGGACAACCCATAAAATGTGAACACAATCCAAATTAACATGACTTAAACTCAGTTCTAACTTAAATTGATTCTAACCTTCAATTAACAACCTAATTGCTACTATTCACAATCATTTGTAGGCACTTTAAAACATAATATAAGCATTACAAAATTAATAGAAACAAGTAAATTAAGCATATTTCACAAGACTATCAATTTTGCTAAAAACTAGTTTAATTAGTTTGGTTTTGGTTTCAAATCTATCCCACTTGAGTTTTCATTTATACAAAAGTATTCTAAATATGTAACCATCCAAGATACTAAAAATTGATTATAACAAACATTAAAAAAGAATATACCTTAATTAAATTGGAATTAAGCTTTAAAATTAACGATTTTCAAACTTAAAAAAGTGAAAACTTGTTCTGAATTGTGTTTCATGGATTATTATGGATTGAATTCAATTTTCGTTAGTAAGAGAGTATAGAAATTTGGGAGAAACTTTGGAGGAGAAGGCTGATCCTTTTTAAGAAGCTTTCACAAGAAAATATGACTAAAAATGACTTGTTTGACATTTTAAAGAGAGATAAATAAAGGGCGATGATTGGTTGATTCATGTTTGGTATATTCTCATGCAAAGAGCCATGTTTATGGGCTAGGAAAATGACAAAAAATGATATTTTTGTGTTATAATCAAGTGCAATGCAATTTAGAATGATTTTATGCAACGTAGTCAACTAACCAATCAAATTGCACCATTTTATATACTTTTAACTCTTAGTCAAATGTAATATACTTCAAGCAAATATTTAGACAAATAATCACTTTAGAATGTAACAAAATATGGAACAATACAAATAATTCATTTTATGGTCATTCAACACATCAATCTTTCTTAACCGAGATATACTGAGTTTTTCACTGCACAAAGACACTTAAAGAATATGTTAAATCAAGAAATAAAAGTTTGATCTAATATTTCATGTACTAATGCATATTAAAGCATAACTGGAGTATATAGTAACAATTATTCATGTTCGTACAATCTAGCTGTGTATGCCAAAATTCGATAATGTGTATTTATTATATGCATATTCATGCAAGATGCTTATTATTGGATATATAGAAGAGAATTGGCCATTACAGAAACTCTTGGCAATTATTATTACCAATAAAGATCTTCTTTTGGTAATTATTATTACCCATACAGGATCTTATTTCAATTACAAATCTTTTTGAGGAATATTTATGCGTGTGCACGTCATATGGGTCAAATATGGATATACAATGTTCGAATTTTGGTAATATATTCATCTTAAATATAAAAACGTAATATATCCTTTATTTATTTTTTTCTTTTTTACTTGAAAATCATGAAAGCATTGCAAACTTAGCTACATCTATATAGCTACTATGGCTGGAACATAAAAGTGATTTAGACTGATTTTATTATATAGTAAATGTGAAATCGAGGTGTCTACAAGACTGTAAAATCCGATTAATCAGTAGCACTTTATTATATAATCCAGAATCTCGATTATGCTCTGCCTTGTTCAAATTCTCCTGTCCTATGGGAGAAGAAAGGAATTTGGTTTTCCATGATAATAATCATGTTTGGACAAGCATTATATGTTTTATGATTTTGAAAATATATGTGATTGATACGAGATTGTTATTAATTTTATGTGATCAACACTGCCATGCTCTAGTAGGCACGAAAAACTAAAACATAAAAATAAATTTATGTAGAGAAGCTTTACAATTACCCCAATTAGCAAAAATATCTAGTTGAAAAGTATTTTCTCATCCAGTACACTTTCTTAAATTAATGAAAAATATTTTTATTATGGAGTTGAATCATATGATACGAGCATTATCCATATTTCATATTTAAAAAAAAAAAAATTATAGCAGTAACATGAATTCATGCATTGGTCGAATGTTATATAATTAAAAAATAAAAATCTGAATAATTAATGGAAATTGAAGTTGTTATTCAACAACTGTCTAAATAGTGTAGCATAATTAAAAATTAAATTATTTGGTTAGGTATGTGAAAGAGATTTAACCTTACTTAAGAGTAAGACATATATTGTGTACAAGTCAAATAAAATATAGTTAGCCCTCTATTACTAGTCTGGAATAGTTCACTTAAATGCACTGTCACATGTACATCTATATATTGGTATATTTTTTCATTTATAACTTTTAAAATATTTTATAATAGACTAGTACATATTAAATGTTAAATTTTTTAGGTTCAATTTTAAAGGTGATGATTTCCAAATTTAAATGAAAACTCTATATTTCTACATAGAATAATAACAAAAGGAAAGAGAAGAAATTTGAGTCCAAATATAGCACAAAACAAAAGAGCATATTGATTCTCTCTTTATTTACTTTTTTAAAGAAAAGTCTAAATAAAACCTCTACACTTGATTAGACTTTTTTTTTTTTGTTTCAATAAAATCCACATGGCCTATATAGAAGGTTTGGCATGGACTCACCCCATTTATTAATGACTGATTTTACAAGTTCAACAAGTTATTTTGAAATTTCAAGTGGATGAGTAAGAATCGTAAGAATTTTTTTATCTAATTACAAAATAGGATGGAGGCTTTAATTGACCTGCAAAAGTACAAAGAGAGAGACAGGCGGGAAGGGAAGATGACATTTTAAGGGAGGTATCACGTCAATTATTGGAAAGTAGAAAACAAGGAAGTACTATTTGCTTTTCAATAAGAGGGATAAAATATAAGTACTACTTCTATTGCAACGAAAAAACAAACATATTAGGGATAATCCTATATCCATTACAACAGAACTAGGAATTCTATAAACAAGGAAGAACCACATTCTTTAGAACTTGAGAAAATTAAAAGAGAAAGGAAGAAGAGACTAAATCTTGACATAAAAACTTCTATTTCGTCAAGTTTGAGTATGCAAGTGGAGAGTAACAAAAATCTTAATAACCACATAATGAACTCCTTAAAATAAGAAAATGATTTAAGAATCGAACTGCCGCATTTGAAAGAGAAAAAAAAAATAATAATTACTTGTAATATGAGGTATGGTTTAAGTACTTTGATTTTTGTTATTGGACTTGTATCCATGCATAAAACTTCTTTCCCGATATAAAACTATTTTATTGCAGTAGTAACTGTTTACATCTTAGTAGATTGAATTGAAGTAAATAAACAATAAATAACTTTTTTTTTAAATATAAGACATATATTTTGAGATAAAGAAAAATAAAACATAAGATATTCTTTGCGGGATGGAAGGTTTGTAAAAAAAAAAAATATCTATAATAGTACATAGGTCTCAAATTTACTACTTTAATTTTCATTTTGATACATCCAAAACTAAAATTTTATTTTTTAAAATAGATTTTTAACTACTCTCTTTAAGATATGATGTGAAACTGCTAACCCTCACTCCTTTTGTAAGATTTTTATTTTTTGAACTCTTATTTAAAATTTTGATTCGAATCAAACTAGACCTATAATATTGGGATAAACAGAGTAATACGACTCAAACTGAACATTCCACCATAATTCGTACAAGAAAAAAATGTTAATAACAAGATGTCAAGTGAAAATATAAAAAATGTCACTAATTATGCATAACAAATTATAAGAATTTTTACTTTATTACAATAATTATTTTTAAAAATTTAATAGCAACAAAAATAATGCTTAAGTTGTCACTATTATAATTAGTGACTCAAAAATAATGTATGAATTATCACTATTAACAATAAATAAAACATGCATAGTGACAACAAAATATATCACAATGATTATGAGGTTATATTTGTGTTATCACTTAAAATCTTATCATTAATATTATTTTTTCTTGTAGTTAGCGGAGGGCTTAATATCTCTTTCATGAAATTGCTACACTGATCAAATCTCTCCTTATGCTTCAATTACCATAAAAGTGCTATAGGAATGGTCCAATTTGAGAAAATAATGAAAAACTAAAGAAGAAGAAAATAATAAAGAACACACCATTCATATGGTTTGACTCAATTGAAAAGCTACATATCCGATCGAGAATAATAAATATATCAAAGAAATTATAAAAAAATAGATATTTTGTCACCCAAATCCTTTCTACGCCCAATTCCCTCTATGAATACAAAAAGTTGCTCTATCTCAAACCCTAACTACAATTCTAAAATACATATACATACATGTATATATATATATATATATATATATATATATATGATTCAACTCGGGTCAAAATCCGGATGAAAAATAAAAAAGATCCAAACTCTTCCATCTTCGCCAACCCCCCCGCCCCCCTAAATAAGTGGTAGAAATACACGTGTATATACATACATACATTTTTGGTACATCTTAATAGCCTCAAAAATATTTATATACGAAGTATTTAATTAGTTTATGTTAGAAAATTTCGCCCCCCTCGTCCGCGGTGGTGTATCAGAGATAGCGAAAGGGAGTGGTCAATACTTTATTTCTCACAAATAATTGAAATAGTCACCCCCATATGGACTGTTTTTGCTAATGCTTCCAAAACTCTCTTGCCCTTCCTCATCGAAACCATAGCCCTTGACCCTTATTTACCAGTTACCACTACCCTTGATGGATTCTACCCTAGCTTTTTCTTTTCACTTCCCTTCACCTTCTGCACAAAAACTTCCTATTCTTTTTCAGAGGGGTCTCTGGAAAAGTTAATTTTTTTTTTTAGCCCTTAGAGTTCTTTATATAGCAGCAGCAGTTGTGCTCTGATGCATAACTCATCTTGAAAGCAATCTAGAGAGAGAGAGAGAGAGAGAGAAAATAGATAGGCCTTTTCTCTCAGACTTCATTTCTGATTCTTCTTCTTGTATTTGTGTTTCTTCTCAAATTCTTTCAGAAATGGATGTCCCGGAGCAGCTCTGTTACATTCCTTGCAACTTTTGCAATATTGTTCTTGCGGTAGAAAAATAACATTCTCTTCTGGGATCTGCTTTTAATACCCACAAAATACCATAAATTCTTAATTAATTATGCATGGAGCTATTCATTTCTATTTCTGCAATTCCTTTTTTGTGCTTGTGGGCTTGCTTGCTTTCTTTGTTTCTTTCTCGTGTGTTTCTTTGAAAAAGAACAATTTCCATGATGATTAAAGCTGACCTTTGCTTCAGAGATCAGATTTTGGTGCTATTGTGCTGAAATACAATTAATTTTCCCACCAGGGTTTCTTGTTTGTGTATTTTTTTCTGATACAGTCATGTCGACATCGTCAAGACTTTTCTTTTTCTTCTCTTCTTTTACAGTCAAAGAAAAAAAAAGTCATACCTCAGCCCTGAAGTTAGAATCGCCTCTTCTGAGACAGAAACTGCAGAGATTATTTTGTGTTGATTATCTAAAAGTAGTAGGCTTATTTAAGCTGATGAAGACAAGTCCTTGAGCAGTGGATTTCCTCATCTATGTGCTGTAGCTTTTTTCCTTGCTGAAAAGATTTCACTACCTCCTAAGTGCGAAGTGCTGTCAAAATTAAGCTTTTTTATTTATTTTTTTCCAGCTACTGGCTTTGAATTAAAATTCCAGCTCCCTGCAGCTGGACCATTTTCTTGAAAAGTCATACTCTAGAAGAAAACCCAGATGAAATTTCTCCAGAAAGGAATTTAGGGTTCTCTTACCAGCCCTTGTTAGTTTTCCAGAAATGGATTTCTGGGTTCTTGCTAACTTGATATCTAGTGTTTTCATCATGACCCTTTTCTTTTTTTTTTTTTTTTTTTTTTCCCCTCTGTACTTGTGGATCTCAAAGTGGAATTGAGCTGGGGGGCTTGGGGGGGGGGGGTGGGGGGTTTGATATTCATTAGATTAATTGGCTTCCTTTGTTTTTTTCTCTGCAGGTGAGTGTTCCATGCAACAGCTTGTTTGATGTTGTGACAGTTCGATGTGGGCACTGTACCAATCTTTGGACTGTGAATATGGCAGCTGCATTCCAATGCCTGCCGCCCTCCTGGCAAGATGCTCAGGTCTCTCAACAATATTTCAGCTCAATTTGTGGGCGATCGTCAAAACTCATAGGCTTCTGAAATCTAGGGTTTCTGGTTTTGCTTCTTTTGAGGGAATCAAACTCTTTTAATTATCAACATATTTGTTAAAATATAGTTTAGTTTTACCAAGATCTTACATCTGAGAACCCTAGTTGCCTAACAGCCGCCAGAATCCAAGTACCTACGCTTCTGCTTTTCTGTTGAATGTATTTTTTAACTTTTCTTCATATTTTTCTTTCATTTTTTTAATTAATGAGGGAGTACTTTTTCGTTTTTTTTAATGATTAGATGATTTGATTGATGTGGTGTTTTTTTTTTTTTTGTTGGGTTTGAATGTTGGAATATTATTATTTTTTCTTAAAAAAAAACAGAGAAAAATTTGAGGCATTTCTTTACATCAGGAACTGTCTGCTGCTATGGAAACACAGGTTTTTTTTCTCTTAGATCTAGCAACTGTCAATCCGGCTGCCATTTTCTTTATCATTCCTAACTGATTCAGTCACTTCAATGCCGTTATTTTATTCTTCTTTTTTCTGAAAAAACATCTTTTCAATGCAACCCTTTTCTCCAAAATCTCTTTCTTTTTTCTTCAATAATATATTTCTCCTTTAGTCAATTATTTTAGCTAACAAACGAATACATTAACATCCCTCCAAAGTTTCAATTTTAATTTAGTGTTTTTATTTGTGACCTAAACTAGTTTCCAAGATTTAGCCACTAGGTTATGTTTAAATGGTGACTCAATCAACTTTTATTTATCTATTTATTTTTTTAACAATGAGTTACAATTTACTTGTAGTCATATCAAGACTTGGTTTCAGTGATTTTCATTATTTTTTTAATGGATTTTGGTATTTTTTCAATTCCTTGTTCACATATTCTCTTTTTATCAATGTTTGATTTCAGGCTCCTAGCTATACTTCAAGTGAGTACAAAGTTGATTTAGGCTCCTCTTCCAAATGGAACAACCATATGGCAATCCAACCTTCCATCACCAACAAACCAGAGCAGAGAATCGTAAATCGACGTGCGTTTTTTGTTAATTTGATTGATTAATTCTGAGTTAATTGCAGTTTTATAATTTTCCCTAACCAGACCATCTCTTAGTTTTCTCTCATTTTATGTCATTCTCTTTTATTTCACTCAACTTTTCAGATTTCTTGTTTTACATGTATTATAATTTTGTGTCACAGCCCCGGAGAAGAGGCAACGAGTCCCATCTGCATACAACCAGTTCATAAAGTAATGGAACCCCATTATTTAATTCTTTCTGTAGTGTATATAATATTGCAGAAGTATTGCAAATATCAATCTTTTGATTAAATTAATTGGGACAATTCTAAATGTGGATTCTCAGAGAGGAGATTCAAAGAATCAAGGCGAATAATCCAGAGATCAGCCACAGGGAAGCTTTTAGTACTGCTGCAAAAAATGTAAGTGGGCATGTCAACAAATTTAGACACCTGAAAAGAGAGAAAAAAAAGTACAACTTTAGATCGCTTATAGCAATTTCAGTACAAATTTTTGGGTAATGGCTTGTGGATTTTCTTTGCTTTAGTGGGCACACTTTCCTCACATCCATTTTGGGCTTATGTTGGAGACTAATAACCAAGCTAAACTTAATGAGGTAAGCTGAAGCTTCACTTCTCTTAATTCACCTTATTTTTTATTTTTTTCCCCTCTGTAAGAGAATAGTACTCCTTATATATTAGTTCGTCTTTATACCTTGTATATATATTTTTTGGGTTTTTAATGAACTGGCAGAGCTTTTTGCCTGACCTCCCGCTAAGTATAAGCAGCTTTACCTAAGAGAAAACTCTTTTAAACTATAAAAACTCTTTTCTTGCATATTTAGTAAATACTGCAAATTCTGGGATCATGTTTTCTATCCAAGAATTCGGACCCTATTACTTTTGCACATAGAGATTGAGCACAAGTATATGATAGTATCAGCATTTCTGGTCTCCAGTATCTCTATTTCTTAGAGAGGTACTGTTGATATTGTCGCTCTGAAATTTTGATTCAAGCGCTCCAAAATTAGGCACTTCAAGAAAGTTGCCTATTTACTAGCTAAACTATTCTCCTGAAATTTCAGACAAATCCATATGACCAGCATAAGTTGCTCCGTCTCATCGTGCAATTTTCAGCAACCTTTAAGAAAGCAAACTTGCATCCTTGTCTCATCAACTTCTCTCAGATTTAATATATGTGAAAATTGCTTATCAGTTTATATATATTAAAAAATATATAGATGTTTACTGTCTGAATTGTTCTATATTTTATATTGGCAGGGTTCTGAGAAGCATCAAATGAGAAGGGCTGCCATTCTAAACAAATGATCATCTTTGATTTATGATAGCTTCATCAGTATTAATCCATAATCTGAAGAAATTCAAGCCTACATGCTTCAGAACATTATAATAATTTCCTTTTATGTCTTGTATTTATTATGCAATGTCAGTCCAGTGGCTACTTCTGTTAATTGTTTCACCTGTACTTTTCAATTCTCAGTGTTATTTGCCAATGAAATTAGCTGTTTGATTCCAATATTGTTTTAATATGCTCTCAAAAAATGGCTTATTACTTGCACATATGAAGGCAAAACACAATCGATTAATTCAGTCGGTTATGGTTCAATGTGTTTGAACTGAAGGATTTTATATTTGATTGCATGTCCTTTTACTAAATTCGAAGTTTCAAAGCAGAACGAAAACACATGAACTTTAATTAATCCTTGCGAAAACATGACAGTGTCCGCATTAACCTTCCACCTAAGTACACGGTGTTGTTATCTATGATTTAAAAAAAAAAATCCTTGGCAAACTCGTTTTGTTTCCAAACAATGGAATTTAAAGCTACTGAATTTGAAATCCAAGGATATATAAAATTTATAATGTAATACAAAATCCTTTCTCAAATTCAAATTCTTGATAATATACAAGGTAGTAGTACAATATTTTCAAATTTGCACCATATGAGTCGATAGTTAGAAATGCATTAGCAGCATTATGTAAATTTATAAAGGTCGTGTAATATGTAGCTTCCCTTATTAGTTGGAAGAATGTAGATTCATAAATAAGAGGTAGATACTCAGTGCTGCCTCTTAAACATAATGTTTCTATTTATTCTTTTAACCTTTTTTAAAATAAGACCAAATCTCTTAAAAGTAGAATTTATTTTTCTCCCAAAATTATTCTTTCAACTAAAGTAATGATATGATACCTTTAAATTTCAATAATTATTTTTTAAAGACAATAATGTATAAATAAACAAAGCTTATACTTTTTTAACTTTTATCTAAAATTTTGTGTTGGGTCAAATTAACCGTATAACTTTTGGGACAAAGTATATATTATAAGGACGTATAATTTTTAGGACAAAGTATATATTATAAGGACATTATTTTTATTTTAATCTTTGCAGGCTTGGAAAACAGTCTTAAACGATACAGCATTTGCTGAATACCTGGAAATCTATCAAAATCACATACTCAACCTAGTTTGCACATATAGGCTTAACAACAAGTATGAATGGGAAATTGTTATCTTAAATTTTTAAATTTCATTCAGAACGATTTTTCAATATCTACCAACACAATAGCTAATAGAATCTCACAAATTCACATCAGAGCATGCAATAAAATTCACTGTTTGTGCGTGTGGTAAAGTGTTTCTTTTTTATATTCATATTTTTCCAATTTATTCTTTATGTTCCTAATTTATCATTCTTTTTTTTTTTTGGAACTTTCAAAATAAGGCTCAAATTCTTGAAGTAGTATTTTATTTCCAAAATTATGATCCGTCTCAATTAATAATGATTTGATACTATCTGATAATTAACTTAGAACCACAATTTTTTAAGACAACAATATAAAAATCTATAAAATTTGTAATTTTTATTTAAATATCCTTGTTGTGTCAAATTAAGTCCATAACTTTAGGACGGAAAGAGTCTTATTTTGATATTTTACTAAGGGGGAGTTGAATTTTACCACTCAATGATGACACCAATAATTATAAGAAGGTATTGTTGGAACTTGGTGAATTTATTGTTGATAGCCTAAAAGAGTAAAGATGGACACAAGTTTTAGTTCAAAGATGGGTATGGGGGCAACACATGAAGTCCTTCAGCTATTGAAGGGTCATATCATATTCACAAAGGATAAATGTCATGAAAAAGGTTGTCTAATCATGTTTTGTATTAACTTCCTCAACAGTCTTGTCACTCGTGCTCTGACGTCTGCCAATCAAGATGGTTTTGTTTTGGCAACTCGAAAATTTCATCTCAATTTCAATGTTCATATTTAAATTTGATACAATATACTTTTTCTGAAAAAAACTATAGTTGTAAATTAAAACTCTGAAGATCTTTATACTTTTATTATGAAATATGCAAGAATTGGGAGTTAGTGGGAATTACATTATTATTTCAAATAATGATACTATGGAGATAAAAGTTATCATTTTAAAAAATAAATTTATATTTATGGTCTAATTAAACGTGAGCATTGAATTTAGACAAAGGGTACAAAACAAGATGGTATGTTTCCCTAATGCTCGAACTTTTTAAGGAAATGTTGACAATGACTTTTGGCCTAGATAGTATGATGTTCTATGAAAGACTTAGAATTAAGGATGTGATGCTGCTTGATTATATATTGCATTGTCTTTTTATGTGTTTTCAATCATCTGGGTTAATAGCATTGTTAAGGGTTTTTTGGTCTTTTTGCTTGGATCTTATTCAAGTATTAGATATTTAGATAGTATTTGGAAACTCATTTCAAATGGACTTTTAGATATGAAAGTCCATTTGTAAAAAAGTTATGTGCTTGGTAATTATTTTTAAATGAACTTTTAAAATAAGTCACTTTTCCAAAAGTCCGTTTTGGAAAAATTCAAAATTGTGGCTTTTGAATTTTTTTTTTTTAACTTCTACTAAATGGGCGTTAAAATACATTTTTACCAAACACTTAACAATACTTATAAGCACTTTTTAAAAAAATTCATTTTATAAATGAGCTTTCATTTCAAAAGTGCTCCCAAATATGTTAATCTTTTGATAGCATTTTGTACATATTTAAGATCTTTTAAGCCTAAAGAAAAAAGAAATTTTGCTTATTTTATTTATTTTACTCTACCTTCTAGGGCTCATTATTTGGGTATATCTTGGAAATAATATGTGCGGGAAGAGGGCTTATCATTTTTATGCAGTGAATCCACTTGGCTAGATAGTTGCTTATATGTGAAAAAGAATTCCATCAGCCTCTTTTGGTTTGATGGATTTGAAGTTAGACTTGTTTGGATAATTTAATGATATAAAATAAATTTAAAATTTTTGACCTCCTATTTTAAATTATTTTTTGAGTCATTATAGTAGATTTCAAATTCATATTAGATGGAGTTTGAAATCTTTTCTCAAAATTCTCTTCTCAAATCCAAATTCTTATATACAAATACATCATCGATTTCCTCAAGCTTGAGTTATGCCCATTGACAAATACTACATATGATCATCTACAAAAGCAATATTGGAAATTCTAGTAAGCAATTTTGAGGTTCTCTGCAAAAGCAATATTGGGAATTCTAGTAAACAACTTTGAGGTGTAAAACCTATCCGATTATTAGCAAATAATTTCTCAAGCCCATGGGAAAGGTACTCGGCAAGCAAATATTATGAATAAGCTGAAGACAGAGGATCGCCTTGTCAGAGACCTCTCTCATATTTGAAATAACTTGTGATTTCCCCCTTGTACAAGGAAGAAAACTCATAAATTGACCCTAATTTTCCCAATCCAATTCTCATTAATTAAAGTCAAAATCATTTAGCATCATTTAAAAAAAAATCCACTTAATTATATATTGAGTTTAATATTAACATTTTCCCTTAAAACAAACCTTTTGGCTATTGAGTGGATATTTTTTAATTTAGTGATCAAATCTGACTGAAAGATAGCTGTCATATTCATAAAATGGTGTTTGAAGAGATCACTTTTTGAGTACTATTGTTGCAAAATCTTAAAAGGGAGAGTACTCATTCATTCAAAGAGAGAAACAATTGTGCTAACTTCTTAGCTAGTTGCTTCATGTGGATATGAGTGGAGTGGCTTTTGAAAGGCCACCTCAGTAAATCTTTTTATTATTTCTCTTTCCGTTACACCAAAAATAAATAAATAAATAAACATTCCCCTGCCCCCCGCCCCCAACCCCCAAGTTACAATTGACAGGGTTGGATCATGTTGTTAAGCTAGTAACATTGCATAATTTAATTGAGCCGAACACAAATTAAATTCAAATCACTAAAATGTATTTTGAATTTTAGTTAATTAAGTCTAATTTAAAATTTAAAATTTAAAACTTAGATATTGAATAATAAAAGGGTTCAATGTGATTTTGCTATGTGTTATGATGTACGGAGGTAGTGTTGATTATATGTCAAAAGAAAATTTGGATTTATATCTAAAAATTCAGTTGAAGTAAGGTACGCACAAAGTTAATCTCTTTAGGATATATTCCCCCCTTGCTCGATGCTACAGGATTGTAGATGTTTGTCTACCAAGATACAACACTTCGTTATAAGATTAGTATAATACTATACTAATCTTATCGATATAACCAAAACTCAATTGTATTCTTATTCAACGAATAATAGAAAGAATGCTATAATAATAAAAAATTATTTGATTGAACATTTGAATTCATTAGTGTAAAGGGAGAAAGAGAAAACCAATTAAATATTTGAATTCATTGGTGTAAAGAAAATAGATTGGGAGAGGCCCTATTTATAGAATTTCTGATATCCCTTCATGATTAGCCATTTCTTTTAATTCGAATCAATTTGGATCATTTGATCGCATCTTTTAAAATTTGAGTGCGATCTAGTAGTTCAGGTTATATCCCTACGCGAAGGCCCACAACCTTACCATGCACCTCTGCCAACCGAATGGGTGTGTGCATTCTCCTACATGCCATTAGTGTTAAGGACCAATCATAGCCCTTCAGTCACACCTCGTCAATGCCCGTATGTACAATCATATCCACTCAACACTCAACCGCATGGTGTCATGCTATGTGGGTGCCACTTGGATGAATCTGCCATAACACTGCCACGTCATTGAACCAAGGTTGTACTATTTCACCTCACATCAATTCAATTTCTAAAAAAATTTAAGGATCCTCACAATAATGCATACGTGCTAAATGCAAAGTTCGCCTCTAAAACGCCAAGTGCGATCTTTGCAATGAGAGTGCGCGCCTGCAAGTGCAAGCTTAGGTAGTGCTCCGCACCAACCTTGTAGCTCCTTAAACTAGCTAAAGCTAGTCAAAAGTCCACTAAGTTCACTAGGGTGTACCACAAGGAGAGCTATATTTTACTCTTTTCTTGAATTAAAATTCTATATATGCAAGTCAAACTTGCTTCATTTCAAGGTGGGATGCACACCCACACTAAAAGATAAACCTTTTAAAGCTTGGATACTCTTTTCATTTGCACCAAGCTTTTAATGTGGGGTACCTCTACATTCCAATAACCCCCCACATGAATGGAAGAAGTCAACATAAATCAAGAAATATGAAGAAAAATATTATATGAAAAATAGTGCATAGAGATGAGTAGCTTTCACTTTGAACCTTCCCTAGTAAAAGCCTATTAGACTCATTTGGCTAATCAGTGAACTCTATATTTTGAACTGACTGTTGTTATTGCAAGTCTAGTTAATAAACTCCACACACTCTCATAACAAGTTTGGTTCTCTATTGTGTTCATTATTTTGGTCATGAACTCTCTTGGATTCTGCAAGTATTTTAGAGAATTTGTCTATAAAAATTCTTGTAGAACCAACTATGTTCACACTCACATAGGTGATGTCCTATAAAGAGTATCCTACTATACTTCATTTATGCTTTTACAAAATATATACATCATTAAAAGCAATACTTATCCTTAACTATTTTATAGGTAGCACCTATTAGCATCCTAGATATGGGAAAGAATTAAATTCCTAAGTGTTTCCAGTTGAGTCATTCATAACTTAGTTTTCCTATTAAACCTAGTCTGTGCGATCTCCCGTGCTAGGTTAGGTTCCCATTAAGATGATTCATCATTCTTTTGGCTTCAAACCCATGTCCCTTGATGCTCAGTCTATTCGCTATCTTGATAACTTCTTAGTAAACAAACCCACTAGATTATCCTTTGAATTTACAAAATCAATCGATATAGTTTTATTAGAAAGCAATTGGCTAATGGTATTATGTCTTCAACAAATATGTCAGACTTATTGTTATATACAACATTTTGTGCCCTAGATATAGCTGCTTGGCTATCATAATAAATGCATATTGATGGCACCGGTTTTTGCCATATTGGAACATCTTCTATGAAATATCTTAACCATTTTGCTTCTTCTCCCACTTTATCTAAAACTATAAAGTCAGATTTTATAGTAGAATGAGTTATACATGTTTGTTTAGAAGATTTCCAAAATATAACACCACCACAAGAGTAAATACATAGCCAATAGTTGACTTAGATTCATCAATGTCTGAAATCTAATTTCCATCACTATATCTTTCAATGACTAAAAGATATTTTTCATAGTGTAATGCATACTTCTTAGTTCTTTTCAAGTATCTCAATACTCTAAGTAATGCATTCCAGTGGCCATTACTTGGGTTACTTGTAAATCTACTTAGCTTACTTACAGCATAAGCTATATCTGGTTTTGTACAATTTATTAAGTACATTAGATTTTCAATGATTTGGGAGTATTCTAACTGTTGTTTTCTATTTTTAATATTCTTATGAAGAATAATATAAGATAGAAATAGATTATATGTCTCTTTAATACCATGAGACTTAAATCTCTCAACCAGTTAATCAACATAATATGATTGAGATAAAGATATCACGTTAGGTGTTCTAAAGATCTTCATTCCCAAGATTACATCAACTACACCCATTTCTTTCATATTAAAGTTAGTAGTGAGCATTTTATTTATCTTATTGATGAATTCCATATTAGTTCCTAATATGATCATGTCATCTACATAAAGACATATAAGTACATGTGTTTCTCTAAATGTTTTAAAGTAGACACATTTATCACACTTGTTTATGGTGAACCTATTTCTTATCATAATATAATCAAACTTCTCATACCATTATTTAGGGGCTTTCTTCAAACCATAAAGAGATTTGACAAGTCTACGTACTTTGTGTTCTTATCCTTTTACTTTAAAGCTATTAGGTTGTTCTATGTAAATTTCTTCATCCAGATCACCATTCAAAAATGCACTTTTACATTCATTTGATGTATGTGCAAATCATATAAGGCTACTATGGCTATTAAGATCTGGATTGATGTAATCTCTATTATCGGTGAATAAGTATCAAAATAGTGAACACTTTCCTTTTGATGATATCCCTTAGCAACAAGTATAGCCTTGTACTTATCTACTAAACCATATGTCTTAATTTTTACTTAAAAATCCATCTGCATCTAATTGGTTTAATTTCCAAAGGAAGATCAACCAATTGCTAGGTATTATTACCTATAATAGATTCTATTTTACTATTTTTAGCTTCCTTCTAAAATGGAGCTTCTGGACTAGCCATAACCTTGTTAAAGATTTGGAATTTATCTCAATCATATATGTCATAAATGTAGACCAAAGGATTTATCTACTTTAGCTCTTTTACTCCTTATAGTTTTAAATTTTTTATCATTGTTAAATGCAGTTTTATGCATTCTCTTTTGAGTATTCTCTTGAATATCTCCTTTAGAGAGGAATACGTTTTTAGAGAATTCAACATTTCTAGATTCAATGATTGTGTTCACATAAATATCACTTATATCAGATTTATGCACCATAAATCTATATGCACTACTATTCTTTGCATATCCAATAAAAGTGCAATCAACAGTTTTAGGACCTAACTTGATATTTTTAAGAGGTGGTATAACTACTTTAGCTACACACCCTTACACTTTCAAGTATTTATAGGAAGACATTCTACCTTTCTACATTTTGTAAGGTATTAATGTGGTTTTCTTATGAGAAACTCTATTTAAAATAAAGTTAGCTGTAAGAAAAGCTTCGCCCACAAGTTCTAAGGTAATCCATAACTAATAAGCACAACATTAACCATTTCCTTAAGAATTCTATTCTTTCTCTCAGCAATTCCATTCTGTTAAGGTGTGTATGAAGCTGTAGTTTGGTGAATAATTTTAAACTGAGCACATAGCTCACCAAAAGAAATGAATCATATTCTCCATGTCTGTCGGATCTTAATACCTTAATTGTCTCACCAATTTGATTTTCAACTTCATTTTTATAAGAGACGAAAATGTCCAAATCCTCATCTTTACTACTTAGTAAATATACATAGTAATATCTTGTATGATCATCAATGAAGGTAATAAAATACTTTTTACCATCTTGGCTTTGAACATACTTTATATTACATATATCACTATGTATCAAACTTTGAGGTTTGCTACCCCTTTCAACTAAACTAAAAGGTTTCTTAGCAAACTTAGCTTCAACATAAATTTCACACTTGTGTTTATCATCAGTATTAAGTTTAGGTATAAGGTCTAAATCTGCCAGCTTTCTTACAGAAGCTCGGTTAACATGACCTAATCTAAAGTGCCATAAAGAAGAAGACTCAAGCAAGTAAACAAAAGGCAAACTTTTATTGCTTTAAAAGTTTTGAGTACATACATTACATCCATTTTAAATAGCCCTTTGACTATATATTCCTTTCCTACAAATTGACCATTTTTTGTTAGTACAATTTTTTCGGATTCAAATACTAGTTTAAACCCACTTATGATAAGAAATGAACCATATACCAATTTTTTTGGGATATTTGGAACATATAGTACATCAACTAGTGTCAACTCTTGATTGAATGTCATCTTCAATACCACTTTGCCCAATCTGATTATGTTAGAAGTTGAAGAGTTGCCCATAAATAACTTTCTTCTATTGATCAGAATGTACGTCGAGAGAAACTTCTTATTCAAGCAAAGGTAGCATATAACTCATGTGTCAACCCACCATTTTCTCGAGTTATCCACCAAGTTCACTTCAAACATAACAGTCGAGAGCATGAGGTCCGACATGTCTACCAGCACTATCTTCTCTTCGGTGTTAGCTTGGTTGTCTTTCTTTGGAAATTGCAATCTTTTGCCTTGTGGTGCGGTTTGCCATAATTATAGCAATTGCTCTTGAACTGATTTACATCCTTGTCCTTGGATGAGCCAGGATGTTTCATCTTCTTGCCCTTGTTGGCTTTGGAGTCCTCTACCATGTTAGCATTAGCCTCCATCCACCCTATTATCTTTCTCAATTCGAAGACAAACAATTAGATCCTCCATTGTCATCTCTCTGTATTTGTGCTTGAGATAGTTCTTAATATTTTCAACAGTGGAGGCAACTTCTCTATAAGAGCAGCAATCTAGAAAGATTCACTGAATACCATCCCCTCAACTACAATATCATGCAGGATTATCTGTAGCTCTAGACTTAGCTCATCACTGTCTTGGAATCAACCATCTTGAAGTTCATAAACTTGTCAACTATGAATTTTTTTCAAGTCGTATCCTCAGTTCTATAATATTTTTCAAGCAATTTCCATAATTCTTTCCATATTTTACCTAACAATACATATTATATAATGTGCTATCAGTCCATTGAGGATACAATTCCTGCATAGGCAACTTATTTTTGGGGATCTTTTTCTTTCTCTAAAATGGTAGGGGCATCTTTTGTCGGTCCATGGTGGTGAGATGGAACATCATATTTTACTGCTATCTCTTGAAATCAATTCTGATAAATTTCTCCAATTTCTCATGTTGGGACGCTGGAGACATGATGATAGGAAGTGTCAACTCTAGATGAAAGTAGAATAGCTACTAGCTCCAATCTGGTCATCATGCCTCCAGCTTCCCGACAGAGAAACTAGAGAAATTTATCGGAGTTGATTTCAAGAGATAGCAGCAAAAGATGTAGTTCTATCTCACCACCATGAATCTGGCGAGGTTCCTGACTGAAGATGCCCCTACCATTTGGATGAAGAAAAAGATCCCCAAAAATGAGTTACTTTTGATACATAAAGTCACAACAACTTCCTATGTAGGAATTACATACTTAATGGACTGGATAACACATTATATAATGTGTATTGTTCATTCAAAATGGCAGAGGCAATATGGGAATTGCTTGAAAACAAGTACAGAACTAAGGATGCTAGCTTTAAGAAATTCATAGTCGACAAGTTTATGGACTTGAAGATGATTGATTCCAACACAGTAATGAGCCAAGTTTAGGAACTACAAATTATCTTGCATGATATTTGTAACAACCCCCAATACTACACATACATATATACTTATAGATACAATAATTTTGACATGATAAATCTTGTGTACCTGTACAAATTTTTTTTTTTTTTTCCTGTAACTGCATAATAAATAATAAACTATTTTTCTCACTCACAAACTAATATATATATATATACCTGCAGAGCACCCATAACAACCATAACATTTACATACTCATGTACAGAAAAGTTTTAAAAGTAACACACAGTACAAATCCCAAAACCTAATATAATACACTCCAAAATCAAATAAGTTAACAACCAGCCCGACAGGTCGTCATCCATGTACACTGATCCTCAGAACCTGTAGGAACTCCAGTCGCTCGCTCAGTAAGTCCATGGCTTCAAGTATCATCAAACTTACCTACAATGCATGAACTACGTGAGCTAATACTCAGTAAATGAAAATCATGCATGCTGAAGAGGATAATCCAACATAAATGCAATACATTTCTATGAGATTATGACAAGAATGCGAACTTATGCATCAAAATCATTTTATTTAAAAATTATTTTCCATCACTGGGCCCTTGGCCCACCTACTATGTACCGGATAGGGCTCTCGATAATATCAATAATCACATGGCCATAAACAGATCGACACAGTCCGGGGGCCATCTCCTGGGATCACCAAAGGTCCACCCCCTGTCTTCCCCTGTGACCCTCCAGAAGTATTCCCACCGGCGGCGTCAATAAGGGCACAGTCAAGTAGTCCACCCTCTCGTGACCACCAGAGGTACACCCCCTGTCAACCTCTATGATCCTCCGAAAAGTAATACTCGCGGCGCCCCAAACATCATATAAATAAGCCACACATGGGCCTCGGTACACTAGTAGTGGCCAACCAAAATATTTTCTTTCTAAAATTAATGTTATGCATGCAAAACCCCAACTATGAGCACGTATTATGCATGCACTTGTAAATGTTGATGAATGGCATGTTTAATGACACAGTGAATCACCTGTCCTGTCAACCAAACAACGCATGCACTATAAGATATTTATAATACTCATCAAAACACAATGATCACATTTAATATAAATAAGTCAAGAAATATTATGCCCATGCATTGTAGTTGTAAATGGATTTTCACTTACCTTCCACCTTTGATATCTTATTGAAGATTAACAAGATTCTCCTCCCTAACCTTAGATATAAGGCGGCCTGTAAAAGTATGACGTATAAATTTTCATTCTTAATCAATAAGTTTCTATATCAAATTTCATAAGGGATTTTAAATCTTAAATTTAATTAAGTAACAATCAAGCCTTAAAATTTATACTCACACTAATTAGAACCTTTTAAATAATTTAATTTCTCATCTCAAATTTATTTTAATATTATCTAATTGATGTGTTATAATCCCCGTAACAATTCCTCAATTAAATTAGCTCTTTCATCCAATTAATACAAGATAATAAAATCAAATTTTTGTAACTAATTTCGAATTAAAAGTGCATATTAATTATTGTCTCACAAGAAGATAACTAGTTAATTTGAATCAAAACTTTCTTTCAAATTAAAAATAAACGGCATAAATATATATTTTTATCCATACAAAAATAAGAAGGGACTTACCGAAAAATTTCTCAAATTTCTACGGTAGAAGTTTGTTCGCGCTATTTCTTCTTCCGCCCCCTTTTTTTTTTTTTTTCTTTTCTTCTCTTTTCCTTTCCTTTTCTTTGTTGCCGTGAATATGTGTATACGGTGTTTTAATATATTGACTATTACTTACCTATTAAGTAAGCCTAATATAATATTGTAATATATGTATACTTATACTTAATATAATCTAATATATTATAACCTAGTATAATATATTATAACATATGTATAATATCTTATTTTAATATCTTAAGTATTACTTAACTATTAAGAAACCTAATATAATATTATAATATATGTATACTTATCCTTAATATAATATAATATATCATAATATATGTGTAATATATTATAACTATTACTATACACTATACATGTGTATACATATATATATATATAAACTAACATTCTAATATATATATATATAATATATATACATATATATACATGCTTATCTAAATATAAGCTATACACGTGTATACACACATATATATATTATGACATTATTTTATTATACTACACACATATATTATATCTATATATATTTCATACATCTATACATATATATATTATATTTATATATATATATATAATTAATACCTAATATTTTGATATTTATTTATAAACCCCAAATTTATTTCTAGTAAGAATTTACACCCTCTTAATTAATATAATAATGTCCTTATTTTCTTTTATTATTATTATTACTATTACTATCATTATTTTCTCCCTAATTAATTCATTTGCATAGTTTATCCTACACCGATAAATACAACGATGTCACCTTTCACTTACGTGTATCATAATATTATCTCGTAGTTGATACCTAAATTCTAATTTTAGTACCAACTCAACCAATTAGGTTAAAGAATCTAAAAACTAATATCCGTGACAACTTCAAAAATTTAATTATTAAAATGCCGTATAAAATATAATGTATTATGAAATATCAATTAAAATGCAATGACACATACGTGGCATAAAATGCATGAACTATATTGGCCAGGTGAGTAGTGTGAGGCTCGGGTATTACAATATTATAGCTGAGGGGATGGTGTTAAGTGAATCTTCCTAGATTTTTGCTCTTATAGAGAAGCTATCTCCATTGTAAAAAGATTTCAAAAACTATCTCAAGCATAAAAATAAAGAGATAATAATGGCGGATTTGATTGTTTGTCTTTGAATTGAGGAAGACAACAGGGTTGCAGAAAAGAATATTTCTAACCGGATGGAGGCCAAAGTCAACATGGTCGAGGACTCCAAAGCTAAAAAGGGCCTGGCTTACCTAAGATAAGAATGCAAAAGCGGTTCAAGGGCAATTTCCACAACTGTGGCAAAACGAACCAAAAAGTGAAACATTATCGACTTCTGAAAAAAGATAATCAGAACTAGGCCAATGTGACCACAGAGAAGACAGTATCGATAGACATGTTGGACCTTAAGCTCTCAGTTGTTATGTTTAAAGTGAACTTGGTGGATAACCCGAGGGAATGGTAGGTTGACATAAGAGCTACACTCCACATTTGCTCGGATAAGGAGATGTTTTCTACATACATTCTGATCAATGGAAGAAAGTTGTTCATGGACAACTCTTTAACTTCCAACAGTGCTTACTTACTTTACCTGAATTTTAGGATATAAATCTAAATCTCATTTCAACATACAACCAACAAACTTAAAATAGATTTTGCCCCCTGCTCGATGTTGAACGATGATGGACATTTGTCTTCTAAGATATAACACTTCGTTATAAGATTAGTAGATCACTATACTAATCTTATCGTTCAAATCAAAACTCGATTGTACTCTTATTTAAAGAATAAGCGAAAGAATACTATAATAATAAAAAAAATATTTAGCAGAAGGGAGAAAGAGAAAATTAATTAGATATTCTAATTGATTGGTGTAAAGAAAATAAAATGGAAGGGACCCTATTTATAGAATTTCTGATGTCCCTTCATGATTGGCCATTTTCCTTAGCCCGAATCAATTCGAACCATTAGATCATATCTCTTAAAATTCGGCTACTATCCAGTAGTTCAGGTTGCATCCCTACGTGAAGGCCACAACCTTACTATGCATCTTTACTAACCGAATGGGTGTGTGCACTCTTCCACCCCTTGATAGCATTAAGGGCCAATCAAAATCCTTCGATCACATCTCATCAGCACCCGTGTATATAGTCACATCCACTCAACACTCAACTGCATGGTGTCCCATCATGCAGGCGCCATTAGCATTAAAAACCAATCGCAGCCCTTTAGTCACACCTCATCAGCACCCGTGTGTATGTCACGTCCACTCGGCACTCAACTGAATGGTGTCATGTTATGTGGGTGCTACTTGGATGAATATGCCATATCACTGCCATGTAGAGTTATCCTGCCATGTCACGAAACTAAGGTTGAGCCACTCCACCTCATGCTGGTTCAATTTATGAAAAATTTAAGACTTCTCAGCTCCTCGCAATGATGTATACATGTAAAGTGCACCTCTAAAACACCCAAAATGACCCTTGCAATGTGTGTGTGGGTTTGATGGTACTTCGCACAACCTTGTAGCTCCTTGAGCTAGTTAAAGTTAGCTAAAAGTCCACTAGGGTTCACCATAAGGAGAGCGATCTTTTTACTCTCTTTTTAAATTAAAATTCTATATATGGAAGTCAAACTTACTTTATTTTTTCAATGTGGGATACACACCTACACTAAAAGATAAACCTTTTAAAAATTAAAGAATATTTTCATTCACACCAAACTTTCAATGTGAGATACTCCACATTTCAACACATAGCACGACCTGGATACTGGTCAAGATAAATTTCAAAATTTTAGGACATGCATTGTCAAACATAGTTGACCAACATAAATTTTATATATAAATATATAAATATACACATATCGATATATATTGGTGATGGTGTTAAAAATTTGTTAATCTAACTTGTGAACTATGATTATGAAAAAAATACATATACCCTTAAAAAGATTCAAGAAGAGGGAAAAAATGAACTTAGATGAAATAACACTATTTTTTTATAATTTTAGGAATTTTTAATTTTTGTGATTTTTTTATAACTTTTAAACTTCATAAAATTTGAAGCAGGCCCTATCGCCTTGTTTGAAAAGTGTCGAACACACCGTCAACCATGTTGATGCTGTGCTTAAATTTTTTTACTTTTTTATTTTTATTTTTCAGACACACTAAATCTCATATCGGATACGTGTCGATGTTGTATCCATATCCAATATTACATTGGTGATTTTTCATGATGTCAGGCATTATACACTGTGTAATGAACTAAGTTAAAACAAAAATTTATCTATCGATCAAGCCAATTTACGAGTAGTTTGGTCCCGTTTGCAGCCTTCCATACGCTACTCAATTTAAGTAGTAGTGATAAATTTGATTAAAATATAGGCCATGTGTAATGGGCCAAATTGCAATTGTGTCTAACTGGTATATCTAAATAGAAGAGCAACTTATAGTTCAATTTATGAATGCCGCTTAAACTATTTGGGGGAAAAAAATAGCGTAAAAACACCTGCCTACCTTCCAAAATTTTAAATTCACTCTTATATAAATAATATTATATTGCCCCTATATATTGTTATGTAATTCATTATTATATCCTTTTTGTCATTATATAATGATATTTTATTTTATTTTTGCGTTAAAATCTCATTTCAAAATAGCATATACAATAAAAGCTATGACTTTCCCTATATGTAGGTCACTAATTTGTATACTTACTATGCATGAATATAAAATTAGCCTCACATACATAATAAAATAACAAAACTGCAAATATAATTGAATATAATTATGCTTCATGTTACATACAACCTATTATAAATGGTTATTATAATTTATTTTTTTGATATTGATGAAAGGCGATATTGAAAATACTCAACTACAATAAAAATTATAATGAATAACCTGTTAGAATAGGATGTCCAAAGTCCCAATTAAATTGGGTGTATTGTACTCTTTTATTTTATAAATGCAATCTTATTATGAATTATATTAATAAAAATATACTTTTTTTATCTTATGTCTTACATTTTTTTTTGCATATTAGATAAAATCTTTAGACCAAATTTAACTACGGGGCATGGTCGCGCATATGATTGAGTGCTTTCTGAAATAAGACATTAAATAGCTTAGTAAAACTCACGCATATGATATATGCTCGTAAGACGATAATACCATAATTCATTGGCACTAACGTAGAGACGCAAGTACATATTTGTGGGTACTTGTTAGAGAACAAGTACACCAAACATAACCTATAAGAAATTTTTAATTGGAGACTTTGCTTGTCAAAATAAGAATTTCTGTATTGCGATAGCACACGACTAATTCTTGGACTTAAGGAATGATGGTAGCCTTGTGTGCATCCTAAAATACTTTGATATATCTTTTGATTGACTGACAATCACAAATGGGGTATGTGCACTGGTGTGCATGGAGGTTTATTAATGGCCAACATAGAATTTGATACTTGTCTTTTTAATAAGGGAATCTCCTGTATTTTTATAGTTCGTGATTCAAATACCTTGGCCAAGGTAGAATGAATTTTGATTCATTAGAAATCATTGGAACTTGAAATGGGTTCACAGTTATTGAATAATTTAGGGTTTCAACTTATAAATTATGCTCTAGATTTAATCGGGAGATTAGCTGTCGAAAGGATCTTATGCGTATAGTTCTCACAACTAAAATAGGTGTACTCGCTATTTTACCTAAGACTAGTTTGTCATGGTTACTTACTAGGTGTTTTTATGGATAGTGAGGTTCTTGAAATTAAGGAGTTAATTCCAAGAGAATTAATTAATTGGATTAATTAATCGGAATAATTATTATTCATAAGTTGTAAATAGTGTAAGCCCGCTACTAGCTTAGTAGTGAATCTAAGAGGGTTACACATCTTTATGAAAAATAACATTTCTATTTTGTGATTTTTTCAATGGTTGGAAATTAGTTAATTAATATTGATTAATTAATTAATTAATTAAGGGTTTTATTTAATTTAATAATTAAATTAAATTATTCAATTAAGTAATTGAATTATTTAATTAAACCTAATTTGATTAGGAAGCCTAATTAGAGTAAATAATAATTAATTAATTGGATTGATTAATATGAAATTAAATCAATTGGATTGATTCTTGGACTTTTGTGTCCAAAACCAAAAATTAAAGTGGAACTCTTAAGAAGCCCACTAGAATATGAAAAGGATAATTTAAATAAATATAATTTATTTAATTAATATTTTATATAATTAAATAAATAGTGATCGATTTTTATGAGATAAAAATTGGCCACTAGGATTTTATTTTATATAAATATATTTTTGATATATATTTGATATATATTTATCTTGATATTATTTAAAGAGTTCAAATTAATATCAAGAATATATGTAGACAACTTTTGTTGCGTAATGTAGTCTCAAATAAATGCACATACATTGGAGACAGAAAAGATAAGATTTGTAATTGGAAGATTTAAAATTCTTCCAAGATCAAACTTTGAAATAGTTTAAAAATTGATAAACTATTCAAGAGTTGGAGAGAGGCAAATTTTTTGCCCCTATTAATAGAGAAGGGCCAAAAATTGCTTTAAATTTTTATGAAAATTTATTTTATTTATCTTATATTTTTCTCTCTAAGAAAAGAAAAGAAAGGTGTTTTCTTAAGAGTTTTGATTTTTTTTGTTCTTTAAAGAAAACTAGTTTATTGATATTCTCTTTACATCAAAATTTTAAGAACATAAAGAGTCAATCTTTGTTGTTCATGAAAGCTTGTTCTTAATCAATCAATTGGCTTAAAGGGCAATTATTACTCCGGATCCAGATTAGAAAATAATATTAAGGATACTAGCAAATCCTTTAAATCATTATTACTTTTCATATCGTTGACTTGATAGAGATTAGGCATTTGGATCCCTGCGAGTTTAATAAGTCAGGAATATAGCAATTGATTGCTTCATTCCCTACAGCAATCGGAGTGCTCGAAAGGTAAAATCTGAATTTAATATATTTATTTATATATTCACTTAAATAAGTACAATCGTTAGAATTGCTTTCAAATCAAGGGGATGTATTTATTTGATAAATATATATTTTATAAAAAAAAAATAATTTTCTATTGCGCATACCCCTATGATTATAGCAAATCTAACAGTGGTATTAGAGCTACGGTTTTATTTATTCAGTGAATTTTAGATTTGTGTGCATGATTTAAATTGTTTAAATTCATGTTTAGCATGCTAAATTTGATTTTGCATAATTACTGCAATTGATGATTGGAATTTTATTTAATTATTTAAATATTAAAAATCTTAAAAAGGACACAAAAAATGAGCCGTGTGCGATGACAGCAAGCAGGATGCCTGCTGCAAGCGCGTTGCTGCGCGTGACTGGCAACCATCGTGTTGCTTATCGCACCATCTTTTTGGGTCCGTTTTGTTTTGATTTTCAGGAATTTTAAAATTAAAAGTTAGTTTTAATAATTTTTGAAAAAATATTTTTCAAGCAATTAAAATTATCCCAAGTCAAAAATTATGTTTAACAACTTGGTAAATTTAATTATTTTGATAATTGCATGTGATGTTTATTACGAGCATGTATGGGAAGATCATGAGTCATGAGACCAATGTGATTGATTTTATTTAATATTTTTGGGTTTTAAAATGGGGCTTGCTAACCTCTTATTCCATCTCTGTAAGTTATTTATTTTTTTGCAAAGAGAGTAAAATAGGTGGTGAGGTTTTTCTTTTTTCTTGGAGGACGAAGGATAATCAAGAAGGATGTTCCAATAAAGACCCATGATTGTATGGGATACAATTATGTAATAAAATAGGCTCCATTCTATTTTATTATCCCTAAATTGACCTTAGGTTCATTTTTGGCTCAACTGGACTACATAAGACTGGTTTATGGTCATCCATTTATTTAGGAATGTATTAGATGCATGCTAATGATTTTATTTAATGCTTTTATGCTTGCGCAATGATATTATGATGTCATGCATTAAATAACCAACCTAATCTTAATTATAATAAGGTTTTGGATAAAACTAAACCCCACTTAATTTACGAAATTAAGAGAATTTTTAATAAAATTCAATTTCAACCAAAAAAGGACAAGTTAGATAGGGTCTATCATTCTAAGCCTACCATTAAAGGTAGAGACATGGTGACCACTACCACACTTGATCACTGGCCATGAATCATGGGGTGGTCTTGTGTTGGAAAGTTATGATCTCTACCAAGTATAGAGATGTCTGTGAGACGGAATCATTATTATGTTGGCCATGAGTTATGGGACATTTTGATGCTCCATCTACACGAATGTTTGATGGGTGTTGTTTGATACTTAATATCATATAAGCTCATAAAATTGGGGTATATGGGAATAGGTGAGGCAAACTAACTTGAGGGTTGTATAGTGATATAATCGTCAAAGAGTTAATTACCGATAGAAATATTTCATGGGCTCATAAAATTGAGGTATGAAATATTTATGTTGACCTCAAGCCCACTAGAAAATTTGGTTTCTCGAACTTCCATTAGGGGTGATGGAATTCAAAGAAAATAGTAGAAGACATTTAGTATTAAAGACCTTATATTAGATGAATATGTTTTTTCCATAGTTTACTCATTTTTTGTTTCGTGCATATTTTGCAGATTTTTCTAATAAAATGGCAATGAATCAACTAGCAACAATCCTTGATCAAAATAAATTAACTGGACCAAACTTTGTCGATTGGCTAAGAAATCTTAAGATAGTCCTTCAATCTAAGAAGAGGACATATGTCCTCGACGCCGTGCCTCCTTCGATTCAACCGAATGATATTTCTTCAGAAGCTTAGACAAATTACCTACGTTATGTTGATGACAATCTACAGGCTCGATGCTACATGTCAAATGAGTTGTAGAGGCAAAATAAGGATCAAGATATCACTTATGGAATCCTCCTTTACCTATAAGAGTTGAATGGTGAACGTACTTGGCAGACGAGATATCAAATCTCAAAGGAGCTTTTTAGATGTCATATAACTGAGGGCTCTTCAATCCATGACCATGGATTGAAGATGATAGCTCTCATTGAAAGACTGGCATCCGTTGGAGTCATTTTGGAAAACGAACTATATACGGACCTTCTACTATAGTCTCTGCCTCCTTCATTTGATACCTTTGTTATCAACTTTAACATGCATAACATAGAGACTAGTCTCGCTCGCTGAACTTGTGATCATATTAAAGATGGCTAAGTCTACTTTGAAAATGGATAAGTCGTTTTGCATTTTGGATCATCTTTCGGATCAAAGGCTAAAAATCATAAGAAAAGAAAGAGGAAATGAAAGGGTTCCTCCAAACCCAACAAGCTGAAGGCGAAGGGCGGTGTCAATAGGTTTCTTCTCAAGCCAATGACAAATGTCATTAACTAGAAGGAGTATCTTACAAGCCTGAAGTGTTCAAGTATATATTTTGTTAAAGTTAACTTGTGAGTTAACAATACTTCTTGGGTATTGGATACCTGTTGTGACTCTTCTTGGGTTTTGGTACTTGTTGTGGCTCACATATGTATAATGATTTGCATAAAATGATAAGAAATAGGAAGTTGGATGGAAGAGAGATGGTCCTGAGGATGAAAAATGGAGCAAGAGTTGTTGCATTAGCTATAAGCACCGCTAATCTAGCTTTTGAAAATAGTTCTATAATAGTTTTAAACAATTGTCTTTTTGTTGCAAATATTATTAAGAACATTGTCTCTATTCCAATTTTGGATAGAGAATGTTTAGATTTACCTTTAAGAATAGAAATTTGTTCCATTTTCAAATATTTTGATTTTATTTATTCGGGTTCTTTGATGAATTATTTATAAACTACTACTCCCCATAACCCAATTTTCATAATTTAACTAAATAAATCGCACAATTGCTTGATCTAAAAAACGAGCAAGAACTATCAACATTGTGAATCTTGCCTCAAAGGATTATCTATTTGGACAAATTGATGACTTTTCTAGATATGGTTATGTGTACCTTTTAAGGTAAAAGTCTGAAGTATTTGAAAAGTTTAAAGAATTCAAAACTGAAGTAGAGAAACAAATTAACTTAAGTATAAAAACTTTTCGATCTGGTCGAGGAGATGACTACTTAAGTACAGAGTTTTCAGATTATCTAAAAGAGAATGGAATTCTCTCACAATGAACTTCTCTTGCTACTCCATAACTTAACGGAGTTGCAAAGTGCAGGAATCAAACCTTGTTAGACATGGTTCGATCCATGATGAGCTTCACTATATTGCCTCTTCCATTCTAGGGTTATGCCATGGAAATGACAACATACATATTAAATAGGATGCCATCTTAAATCGTGCCCAAAATACTATATGAAATATGGTGTGGTAAGATACCTTTTTATAAATACCTTAAGGTATGAGGGGTGTTGCTTATGTGAAGCAGCTAGTGGGAGATAAGTTGAATTTGAGATCCAACTTATACATGTCCATGGGGTATCCAAAAGAATCTATTTGATACTATTTCTATGATGTCTCGAAATAAAAGGTGTTTGTTTTGAGGATTACCACATTTCTTGAAGAAGAATTTCTATTAGATAAAAACGGTAATTGTAAATAAAATTGGAATTCTTGTCAGAAACTAAAAAAAAAAACTTTCTTTAAAAATTTAAAATACTTTACATAATACAACAATTTAATCCAATATACAATCATGACTAAATATAAAATAATTAAATTTTAAATGTACAATAAGATAAATTTATTCTCTAAAATAATATTTTTTTTGAAATAAAATTACTCTCACTAAATGTATTTATAAATAATTTATGATTTCCAATAATATGAATGTAAATAAAATTAGATTTCACATAAAAATTTAAGATAATTGACATAAAACAATAGTTTAAACTTATTACATAAAATAGGTAACTAAACTAATTACTGGAATTAATTAAAAATGTCTAAAAACTAAATGTATCTAAAATAAACAAATTTCCTAAAATACCATTTTTTGAAATAAATTTACTCATAAATACAATTATGAATTTAAATTAATAAATTACTCTAAATATAATTATAAGTAAAATCACAAAATTCTAAATATATACTAAAATAAATTTATTACCTAAAAATATTATTCACAGAAATAAAAATACTATTCCCCAAAACAATATCTTTTAAAATAATATTACTTGTTAAAAAATATTACTTGTATAAATGTAACTACAAATAAATTAAGATTTCTAATAATGAATGAAATAGACCTTTAAAAATTAGATTTTCAAAAAAAAAATTATATGGTATAACATTATAATTTAATATTTATTTACATAATCCAAAATGTACACACTAAAATATTTAGATGAATATTAATCAAATATTTACTCACATACACCATTAAAAAATAAATCTCTCATATTGCACAAAATTATAAGTAGTACTATTTATTGAAACAAAATTATTCATACTAATATAATTGTAAATAAAATTGGATATCTAGTTAGAAAATATAAAAAAAAAACTTTCTTTAAAAATTTAAAATAGTTTACATAATACAACAATTTAATCCAATATACAATCATAACTAAATATAAAATAATTAAATTTTAAATGTACAATAAGAAAAATTTATTCTCTAAAATAATATTTTTTTTAAATAAAATTATTCTTACTAAATGTATTTATAAATAATTTATAATTTCTAATAATGAATGTAAATAAAATTAGATTTCACGTAAAAATTTAAGATAATTTACATTAAACAATAATTTAAACTTATTACTTAAAATAGGTAACTAAACTAATTACTGGAATTAATTAAAAATGTCTAAAAACTAAATGTATCCAAAATAAATAAATTTCCTAAAATACCATTTTTTGAAATAAATTTACTCATAAATACAATTATAAATTTAAATTAATAAATTACTCACATTGAATATAATTATAAATAAAATCATAAAATTCTAAATATATACCAAAAAAAAATTATTACCTAAAAATATTATTCACAGAAATAAAAATACTATTCCCTAAAACACTATCTTTTGAAATAATATTACTTGCATAAATGTAACTACAAATAATTTAAGATTTCTATTAATCAATGAAATAGACCTTTAAAAATTAGATTTTCAAAAAAAAAAATTATATTGTATAACAATATAATTTAATATTTATTTACATAATCCAAAATATACACACTAAAATATTTAGATAAATATTAATCAAATACTCACATACACCATTAAAAAATAAATCTCTCATATTGCACCTAATTATTGGTATTATTTATTGAAATAAAATTATTCATACTAAATATAATTGTAAATGAAATTGGATTTCTTTTCAGAAATTAAAAAAAAACTTTCATTAAAAATTTAAAATACTTTACATAATACAACAATTTAATCAAATATACAATCATAACTAAATATAAAACATTTAAATTTTTAATGCACAATAAGATAAATGTATTCTCTAAAATAATATTTTTTTGAAATAAAATTACTCTCACTAAATGTATTTATAAATAATTTATGATTTCCAATAATATGAATGTAAATAAAATTAGATTTCACGTAAAAATTTAAGATAATTTACATAAAACAATAATTTAAACTTATTACTTAAAATAGGTAACTAAACTAATTATTGGAATTAATTAAAAATGTCTAAAAACTAAATGTATCTAAAATAAACAAATTTCCTAAAATACCATTTTTTGAAATAAATTTACTCATAAATACAATTATGAATTTAAATTAATAAATTACTCTGAATATAATTATAAATAAAATCAAAAAATTCTAAATATATACTAAAATAAATTTATTACCTAAAAATATTATTCACAGAAATAAAAATACTATTCCCTAAAACAATATCTTTTAAAATAATATTACTTGCATAAATGTAACTACAAATAATTTAAGATTTCTATTAATCAATGAAATAGACCTTTAAAAATTAGATTTTCAAAAAAAAAATTATATGTATAACAATATAATTTAATATTTATTTACATAATCCAAAATATACACACTAAAATATTTAGATAAATATTAATCAAATACTCACATACACCATTAAAAAATAAATCTCTCATATTGCACCTAATTATTGGTATTATTTATTGAAATAAAATTATTCATACTAAATATAATTGTAAATGAAATTGGATTTCTTTTCAGAAATTAAAAAAAAAACTTTCATTAAAAATTTAAAATACTTTACATAATACAACAATTTAATCAAATATACAATCATAACTAAATATAAAACATTTAAATTTTTAATGTACAATAAGATAAATGTATTCTCTAAAATAATATTTTTTTGAAATAAAATTACTCTCACTAAATGTATTTATAAATAATTTATGATTTCCAATAATATGAATGTAAATAAAATTAGATTTCACGTAAAAATTTAAGATAATTTACATAAAACAATAATTTAAACTTATTACTTAAAATAGGTAACTAAACTAATTACTGGAATTAATTAAAAATGTCTAAAAACTAAATGTATCTAAAATAAACAAATTTCCTAAAATACCATTTTTTGAAATAAATTTACTCATAAATACAATTATGAATTTAAATTAATAAATTACTCTGAATATAATTATAAATAAAATCACAAAATTCTAAATATATACTAAAATAAATTTATTACCCAAAATATTATTCATAGAAATAAAAATACTATTCCTAAAACAATATCTTTTAAAATAATATTACTTGTAAAAAAAATATTACTTGTATAAATGTAACTACAAATAATTTAATATTTCTAATAATGAATGAAATAGACCTTTAAAAATTAGATTTTCAAAAAATAATTACATGGTATAACAATATAATTTAATATTTATTTACATAATCCAAAATGTACACACTAAAATATTTAGATAAATATCAATCAAATATTTACTCACATACACCATTAAAAAATAAATCTCTCATATTCCATAATTATAAGTAGTACTATTTATTGAAATAAAATTATTCATACTAATATAATTGTAAATAAATATTTTTTTAAAATAAAATTATTCGCACTAAATGTATTTATAAATAATTTATGATTTCAAATAATGAATGTAAATAAAATTAGATTTCACGTAAAAATTTAAGATAATTTACATAAAAAAATAATTTAAACTTAATTCTTAAAATAGGTAACTAAACTAATTACTGGAATTAATTAGAAATGTTTAAAAACTAAATGTATCTAAAATAAATAAATTTCCTAAAATACCATTTTTTGAAATAAATTTACTCATAAATACAATTATAAATTTAAATTAATAAATTACTCACATTGAATATAATTATAAATAAAATCACAAAATTCTAAATGTATACTAAAATAAATTTATTTTCTAAAAAATATTATTCACAGAAATAAAAATACTATTCCCTAAAACACTATCTTTTGAAATAATATTACTTGTATAAATGTAACTACAAATAATTTAAGATTTCTAATAATGAATGAAATAGACCTTTAAAAATTAGATTTTCAAAAAAACATTATATGGTATAACAATATAATTTAATATTTATTTACATAATCCAAAATGTACACACTAAAATTTTAGATAAATATTAATCAAATATTTACTGACATACACCATTAAAAAATAAATCTCTCATATTGCATAATTATAAGTAGTACTATTTATTGAAATAAAATTATTCATACTAATATAATTGTAAATAAAATTGGATTTCTTGTGAGAAATTAAAAAAAAAAACTTTCTTTAAAAATTTAAAATTTACATAATACAACAATTTAATCCAATATACAATCATTAACTAAATATAAAATAATTAAATTTAAATGTGCATAATGCAATGTAATACAAATAAAAAGGAACATGGCATAGTGATCAGAATTTAAAAAAACCTATAAAATAGTCCAACAATCATTTGTCAAATATCACAGATGCTATCGAGATTTTTTTTTAAATTTCCAAAAAATGTTGTGAGTATGTGCACTAAGCCAAGCTTTTATTCCACAGACCAAGATACATATAACTTCAAAATCAATTATTTCTTCATATGCAAGGTAGACATAATTAAGCATCTCAAATTGCACCGAAATCAATTCAAATGATCAAATAAAGTTCAGAATGCTTGTTTTCTCAAACTCTCCACTTATTCACAAAAGATGTGGAAATATTAAAAAGTAAACACTTTAATATGGTTAGAATTTTTAGTTATATATTTCGCAATCAATCTTTCCACAAGGTTTAGGATGTGTACAAAACTATTTTTTTTCTTCAAGATAGTACCCTTGGACTCTAATAAAAAGAGGATTGCAATTATATTTTGGCAATTCATAATATTTCAGTTAAAAACCTCACAAACATGCCATATTATGCAAAAAAAAAAAAAAAAAATTGGGTGCGTCTCAAACATGTTATGTTATACAAAAACAAAAAATGGAGGTGCATCTCAAGAGTGTCAAAAGATTACCTTTTACTCTTACCACCCTTACTCATGGTTTCAACAGACCTAAAAGAAAACACACTTGAATCACACAAAATATGATATCAACTATCCCCTCCCCCAACCTAATTGAGATATTACCCCCAATATCGAAAATTGAAAGAAAAATAGAGTTTAAAAGATATCACTTGAAATGTGGCTTATTTAAAAAAAAAGCAAAAATAACACAAAACACACACTATTAGTTGAAAACATTAAGGGTAAATTTCACATGTTGAGAGTCAAATTCATTTTGTGTTTTTGACCACTGTCCCTGTGTAATACCCATACCACTAAATATAGATATTGGTATAACAATAATTCTGACAAGGTAGCACATGTGTGTGCATGTGTGTATGTGTGTGTGTGTATATATATATATATATATATATATATTTACTTTTGTCAAATGTAGCAGTTTGAGAAATAGTAAAGTATTTTCTCACATATAACCTGTATATGGAAAAATCACTATTTATATATAGTTAGTACTTTACATAATAATAATGAATGTAAAAATTAGAATATGTCCACAACACAACCCAACAGGTCGTCATACATGTACACTGATCCTCATAACCTGTAGGAACCCCAACAGCTTGCCCAGTAAGTCCATGGTATCACGTATTACCAAAGTCACCTACAATGCATAAACTATATGAGCTAACGCTCAGTAAGTAAAGATTATGCATGTTAAAGAATAATCCACAATATCAAGTCATGCATCTCAAAATGCTATGCCCACAATGCAATTCCATGCATCAAAACATTTCTCTCAAAATCATTTCTTTCATGGGCCCCTGACTAATGCTACTATCCCATGCATCGGAAAAGAGCTCTGCACATCGCCATAATCCAATAGCCAATAATCATAAAAGCATACAAATCCATGCACACTCGTACGCATGCAAATCCATGCATGCGAACCTATAAATCCATGCATACAACCATGCAAATTCATTCATGCTTCGGTGCACTAGTAGTGGTCAGTAAAATATTTTCCTTTCTCAGAATCATGCCATGCAATGCAAGATTTATCACAATGATTGTATATGATGCATGCATGTGCCAATGCCCATGTATGTATGCTCAATGGACATGAATAACAGTAATGCGTGCCCTCTGCTACGCACATATGATCTATGGTATTACATATGAATCACACATTTACTATAGCTATGCATTGTAGTTGCAAATGAATCTTTACTTATCTTTGATCGATTTTGTGTTACTTCTAGGTTTCTTAAGTATTACTCCCCAACCCTAGATGTGAAACAATCTATAAAAATACAAGATATCAATCACCATCCTCAATTAACAAGTTCATTATACCGAATGTAGTATAAAGATCTTGAATCTCAATTTAACTAAACAACCATACCACTTAGAAACTATAACCGAATACAACCTTTTACGTACCTTTGTTCCACATCTTAAATGTATACTAACCTCACTTAATTGATGTATTATAACTCTTACAATATTTTCCTAAATGTTAGGGATCAAATGCACCACATCTATGCTGGAACATGTTAATGAACCAAATGAGACAGATTCACCACTTCATATTTTCTTGCTGCCACATTAATTTGCATGATGATTTTAACACCGTTAGACATATTCATTCACTCCTCCAATTTTTATCAAACTTAGCTAACATCAAACACAATGTAACCATATCATAGAATGGCTAAAACTCACAGATATAGCTTCCCAAGTTCAGCTCCCTTCACAACATATTGAAACAGATTTTTCCTACGGTGACAATTTTGCGCACTTCATGACATTAATGGTTTTGGTCACCCTTACGTATATTCAATCTCTCCCAAATTTTTACCACAATTATATAACATATATAAAGATACAACAAGGTTATATTATTTTCAAAACTATTGGATTTAGCTCCCCTAATTCAGTCTCCTTCATAGCACACCAAAACAGATTTTGCTACTTTGACAGTTTGAGTATTTCTCCAATATCATTCTCTATTTCAATTTCTAATTAATCAAAATTCATTCCAATACTCTTTAATCTTATATGGACATGTAAATGGTAATAATTATAGGTTTTATTCAACATACCATACACTGTTGAAGCCTAAAACACAAGAAAATAGTAAGGTGATAATTTCTGCCACAAGTATTTCTTATTAAGTGTTTGTCATCAAAAACCCTTTTTTTGTACACCAAAGTCTAACTAAAAACTTCCTAACACTTTTATAAGAGATATTGAAAACTTAGTAAACAATAAAACTATTCAGAATAATCTGAAAACCAAAGGCAAAATCGTAGATAAGTGTTACCTATGCAGATTTTGAGGTTAAACTTGATGGTAATCACTTCTTCTTTGCTTTTCTTGCTTTTATTTCAACTTGGAATTAATTTGGAGCACTTGAATACCTTAAGGTGTGTGTTTGGAAGATGAAAATGGCTGAAATGAGGGTCTGGTCGTGGCTTAAGGGTGAAGGGTTTGAGGTGTTAGCTTAAGGTTAATAAGAAATCATGAGGTGGCAAAGCTTGAGGTGGCATGTAATGGTATAATCTGATTTTCTCCTTTATCTTGTAGTCCTAATCTTGTATGTCTCACATATTCTTATTTGGTTGCAACCTATCTTAGTCACCATTCATTCCCGTAGGTAATTCCTATGTCCGTTCATTCGATCTCCAAATCGATTGACATCCGATTTTTAAATGATTGTCTAGTTTGCATTTCTAAAATCATATGCACATATAGACCTTGTATTATGACACTTAAATCACATTATATCATGTCCAATATCCTAAGTATGTTAATCCATGGATGTATACTTTTAAAATATCTTGATCTAATTAAATCGAATCATATAAACTTACTAGTAACACCTTTAACACTTCCAAAATTATAACATATAACCTATGAATATCGAATATATCGACCAATCTATTCTTTTTCTTATTTAAATATAGAATTTCTTAGTTAGGTTATAAGATTTCAACCACTAATATCATGTGATAGTATTAGAGGTCTAACGATTAAGAATGCTACATAAGATGCCATGTAAATGTTAATGCAAATTAGCATACAAGTAGCATGCAATGCATGAATCACATTGGCCAAGTGAGTAGTGTGAGGATTGGGTATTATATTCTCTCATCCTTATTAAAAATTCGTCCCCAAAATTTTACTTACCAAAAAAAAAAAACTCTAGATATTTAGTTATCATTTTATGCTTCCTTTTCCAAATAGCTTCTTCTGTTGATTGACTTCTACTTAGTACTTTAATTAATGAGATATTCTCATTTTGAAGTTACTTTACATCCCTTACTAGAATCTCTATAGGTCTTTATTTATATCTCCGACCTCAATTTAGTTCTATTGGTCCCTTTTCAATAGATGATATAGATTCATGATACACTTCCTTAAAATGAACACATAAAATATTGTGAACTTGAGACATCGATACAAAGAGGTCGAGTTTACATGCAATATCCCCAATTCTCTCAGTAATTCAAAATAAACCAATGTACCTAGGATTAAGTTTGTATGTAACATCCCAATTTTTTTTTCTGCCCAAGCTGCATAGTCCCTTTCATTGGAGACACTTTCAAAAATATGATCCTCTATCATAAATTGCAAAGATATTCCTCTTTAATCTTCATAAATCTATGGTCACCTCTAACTAGTTTTCATACATTGGCAATTTGTTCTACTACTTCTATCATTTTCCAAACCATATTTAGCCTAAAATAACACCAAATTCATTTCAATAAAAGGATGACCTATATTTTCTATCATACAATGTCTCATAGAGAACTATCCCAAGTAGCCTTATCACTATTGTGATAAGAAATTCCTCCCAATAAATAATTTTCTCAATTGACATCAATAATCTAATGCACAATCTCTAAGCATATCTTGCAAAGTCTAATTTGTTTGTCCTAGTTTCCCATTAATGCATGGATGATCACAATACTAAAATATAATTTGTTACCAATACCTGATGTAAGATCTTCTAGGAAGTGGACAAAGACATTAAATTTACATCAGAACTAATAAACACTAATAAACCATAAAGTCTAACTGCTTCATATACATTTATCTTTCCATAGATTTCCATGGAATACCTAAGGTAAATTGAGAAAGAATGAGCATATTCAGATAACCTATGAACAATAACCCAATTCCATTATCATGTACAAAATTTCTGAATGCCTTCCCATTTCCACTTGAAAATAAAAGCAGAATTAAGTCATTCCAACATATGAACTTTTACATATATCCCTTTTTTTGTGGCAAACCAAATATTAACAATATATTCCATAATAGCTCGTCTAGTATCCGATATCTGTACATTTTCTTGAGATCACAAACATCATTCATACCACTAAATAAAATAAATAAAAAGGTATATGATCATCACCTAAAACTTAGTCTTGTAATTTTGTATCCCTTATTTTCGCACCTATCTCTTATTAAGTGATTATAATCACTTATCATAAAAATCTATTTAAGTGACTTTTCTACCCTTCATCGACCTTATTTTGAGCATTTGAAATTGGATCATACAATATATTCACTTACTATTAATATTCATCCTTTCTTCAAGTTCAACTCCTTTTTAAGTATATAGACATTTCAAGTACTTCGATTTTATAATGTCACATGTAGTATTACATAAATATTCTAATTAACTCGAAAAGTGTTGAGTAACTTTTCTTGCATCAAACATATACCAAAACACAATGTGATACACCACTATACACAATAAATAACTTATATCTAAAGTTGAAGTTACCACCGAAGCTCAAATCAATCCTCTTTAAGCAATTAGAGATTTCTTCCCACTTAGCAAACTATTCAAATTTCATATACCTGCATGTATGATGAAATAAAGTAATAACAACTACGGAGGAATAATAATATCGCTAACTTAGAAAACTTTTCTTATTTCTATCACATTTATTGGTCTTCCCTATTTCAGTACAACCTCAAAATTTAGAATAGTTACAAGGACATCTTTTTAAAATAATTACCAGTCTCTAAAATGAATATTTTATTACATAACCAAAAGATCGCATTTGCTAAATTGAACAAATAATTTTCTACTTCCTTAGAGTTTTCAAGATTATAGTGAAAGATTAATCATATTTCTCCTTATTGTATACTAAGATATCATTAATGAATATCACCCCAAACATACCCATGTAGAATCATCAAACACATTATTCATCATGTATATCAAAATAATTAGGGCATTAGTCAACCCAATGGCACAACAAGAAATTCATAATTAATTCAAACTTAAAATCAATCTTCAAGATCACAGTAGCTCCTCTTAATTTATCAATAAATCTTAGTATGACAAATCTGTAGGTGATACAAATAACATAGGTGATGATTCAAGTGAATCTAGTGAGGATGTGGTTGACAATGAAAATTACTTTAATGAGCATAGGGTATCTGATAAAGATGAAGAAGGCCCTAGTCATCCAGTTTTCAATACTGCTGTGATATATGACCCAACATTTGAATTAGGTATAATATTTGGGACAAAGGCAGAGTTTAGAAAAGTTGTACGATCTCATTAATAAGAACAAAAAGAACTTTAAAATTTGTAAAAAATGATAAGATTAGAGTGTATGTGAGATGTGCTGGAGAGGAATGTGCATGGAGGATAAATGCATTGAAGATAAAATATGAGTGCACATTCCAAATTAGAGAGTTTAACCCTCATTATTCTTGTCCACAAACATTCCATGTTAAAAATGTTAAGACTAATTGGTTGAGTGAGAAATATATTAAGAAATTTCAGTCAGGCCCAAAAAGAAATGTGAAGGGTTTTAGGCTTGATATGATTAATGAGATTAGATATCATGTGTCTAAGGATCAAGCTTACAGAACCAAAAGAAAAGCTTTGAAACTGATTAAAGACAGCCCTGACATCCAATACACAAAATTATGGGACTATGTTGAGGAGCTTAGGAAAACCAACCATGGATTGATTATTATTTTGGGAATTGAGTAACAGAATGGGAAGGAAAGGTTTAGTAGATTTTATATATGTTTTGATGCATTGAAGAAAGAGTTTCTCTGGTTGTAGGCTTATAATTGTGGTAGATGGTTGCCACTTGAAAGGTCCATATGGAGGAGTATTACTAACTATTGTAGGGGTTGATCGTAACAACAACCTCTATTCTATTGCATATGCCATTGTATGTAAGGAGTGTAGGGAGATATGGGAGTGGTTCTTGATTATTTTGAAGAAAGATTTGAACATTATCAGAACTCATGAATATAGTTTCATATCTGAAAAGTAGAAAGGCCTAATTCAAGCCTTTCAAGAAGTGTCTCCTAACTTAGACCATGGGTTTTGTGTAAGATATTTGCACAATAACTTTAAGAATATAGGGTTTAGGGGTTTGGCATTTAAAAATGCATTATGGAGGGCAGCAAGGGCTAGTACACCAGGTGAGTTTAAAGTCAGGATAAAGGAGATGAGAGACGTGAATAAAAGTACAACAAACTGGTTCAATGATAAGCCTCCAAACCAATGGTCAAGGTTCTATTTCAGTGAGCACTGCAAGTGTGATATGTTATTGAATAATGTTTGTGAAAGTTTCAATAGCAATATTTTAGATGCTAGAGAGAAGCCAATCATCACAATGTTTGAGTGGATAAGAGAATTTCTCATGAGAAGGCTTCAAGAAAATAGGGATAAGGCTGAGGCAAAATGGAAGGGTAAGTTGTGTCCTAAGATCAAAAAAATAATTGAAAAACATGTGGAAAAGGTAGGTGACTGTATTCCTATTAAAGCATATGATAGGCATTACCAAATTTCTTGCATTGATGGTAGTCAATACTGTGTGGATTTGGAGAAGTGGAGTTGCACATGTAGGATGTGGGGATTGAGTGGCATTCCTTGCAAACATGCCATTTGTGCTATTTTCAACCAAAATCAGTTGTCAGACGACTTCGTGCACTTATGCTACACTGTTGAGACTTACAAGAAAGTGTATGAACATGCAATTATGGGAATTAGTGGTGAGCAACTGTGGGGTGAGATAATGTTTATACCTCCTTTACCTCCCAACTCTGGAAGGGGTGTAGGCAGACCTAGTAAAGCAAGAAGAAGAGAGCCAGATGAGGTAAATGTGAAACAAAAGAAGAGGAGCAAGGGAAAGCAATTAATTAGGATGGAAAGACAACAAGGCACTGTTAAATGTAGGATTTGTGGTGCCCTTGGCCACAATGCTGTGACATGTAAAAAAAAAAAAAAAGGAAGTGAAGCAACAAGTTTGGATAATCTCACTTGCCAAATGGATAGCATAGTAGCAGATGATTCATTAGGTGAACAAAATGTTGTACACAGACCACCTAGGAAGAAACTGATGGTAAGTTTCTCATCTTTTTTTTTCAAATTTACATCTTAGTGCATATTATATCATTGTAAAGTTGAGTTTGTATTTTGTAGGTGAGAAAAAGAAGTCATGCTGCTAATCAGAATGTTGAATGTACTAGTGACAGTATCCAAAATGTAAATTTATGGATTTTACATGTTAATTAATTATTTTCAATAATGTTAAATTTTTTTATATTGCTTTCAATTAGGTGGGAAAGAGCGGTCATGCTGCAAATCAGACTATAGAAGGCACTAGTGACAGTATCCAAAATGTAAGTTTTATCTAATACATGTTAATAATTTATTTTCAACAATGTTAATTGGTAGATGAGGCCACCAATTTATTTTCAAATATGTGAGGCCACCAATTTTACCACTATCAAGACAATTAGTAGATGAAATGGAAGTAGATGAAATGGTAGCAGATTTAAATCAGCCTACAAGTGGAACCTCATTTCAACAGGCTCAAATGCCACATACTCTTGGTCCTTCAATGTTTCAGCAGCTACAGATGTCCAAAGAAAATGTTATGTTAAGAAATCCAATCATAGTGGAAAGAAGACATAATTTTTTGGACCTTTCATCTTAGCAAAGTCAAATAAGCAGGAAAGGCAAAAAGGCTACTAAAAAATGAACTGTGAAGTAGTACCTGTGTAATAGAATGATGTTTTTGATGTGTGTTTGTTGTTGTGAATATTTTGGTGAACAATGAATAGGGCATAAAGTGTTTTGATTGGAGGGATACATGTTTTGGTCTGTTTTGGTGAACAATGAAATAGTGCATATGTGTTTTTTGGTGGCAAGAAGAATGGCATAGATGTTTTTTAATGACAATGCCATTGTATTTTAATGTAAATGAGTAGAATAGGTTAGAAATGCCCAAGTTGGTAGTTCATTTTTAATGTGCTTCATTGTAAATGTACTTTAGATTCATTTGGGAATTTACAATGATTGAATCCATTCTATTTTGAATCATCTCATTATGTTGTGATTGACAATACATAGTAGATTATACACTTACGTCTTGCAATAATTTCATTCATTTTGTGATCACAATTCACAATATATTTTACTCCCAACAGGTCATACACTTGCAATGAAATCAGTAAATCCATTTACTGCAATTTGCAATGTATAAAAACATAATTGAAAACAAAACAAACACAACATAATAAGCTTAAATAATATACTTGCATTCAAAATATACTAATCCTTACCATTGTAAACTTCTACAAGAATATTACTAATTACATTCTAGTTGGTTAGATAAAATGAAGATACTCCTAAGTTACATCTTCATAATACCAAAATAGTCCAGCACAACATCATACAATATATGAATACTTAAACTACATCAAGGAATCATGTTCAAGCTTGGACCTTCAATGCCCTTCACGCCACTCCACTTCTCATAAGCTTTGCACATCCAACATAAAAGCATAAAAACTGATGGCATCACAAGCAACAATTTAATCAGTTTTCTGTTGCTGCATTTCAATTTTTTGTTGCTATATTTCAGCTTAGCAACTTCTTGTTCCATCTCATTAATCATTCTCAATAAACCTAGAATGATTGTCCTAGCCCTGTGTCACATTGGTGAATCCTCCCAAGCAAAAAAGTTACAGCCTCCTCTCTGCAAAATGGTTGTTAATTTCTTTTAAAAAAACTAATGCAGATAATCAATATTTTTTTTAATTTTTGGTCATTACAAAACATGAAAAAATTCTTCATGTTGTTACTTCAATTTCAGCTAAAATTTTCTTTATATTTTCATTTCTAATTTTTTATTTTCCAGACTCAATAGAAATTAGGTCAAGTTTCTTTCTTGCTCATAAATGCACAACACATTACCTAATAAAAATGTCAAGTTTAGGTTATGATGCAAAAAATTTCATAATTTTAATTTTTTTTAACTAACATAAAATTTATTTTTTCTACTACCCATTTACAGAAATCAAACTTAATTCTTACATTGTAATTCTGGCAAGATTGAAACCTCCTCCCTGGATTTTCACTCATCCATGAAATATGAATTACAACTCTTCTTCCATAATTGCAGCCAAAGTAGCCTGAGACATGAGACATCTTCAGTTGGTTGTCGATCTTTAGCTCAATCAAGTGAGTACCTCTTGCTCTCTTGCTCAATCGACTGTGTTTTTTAAATCATGGCTTGGGTTCTTCAGATTAGGGCTTTGATTTTTTAGATTAGGGCTTTAGTTTTTTATATTAGGGCTTCGACTTCCATTTCGGCATTTTCTCAGCTTTGTTACGTGGAGGGCATGTCTGGTTTCCCTCTAAAATTTTCCCACATGACAATTTATTACACCATGGCATGCCAATGTGGAATTCTTAGGTGCCACATGAGATACTTTAGGTCCAAGTAGACTAATTTCAGTGTTATCATCAAAATCCCCAATTTATTTGGGTCACATGGGAGGCATGTGACATTTTCCGGTCAGTTTTTTAATTTTCCGTGAAAAATTCCTCAATCCGCAATTTTTTTTTAATTATAGGACAAAATTACCATTTTCAAATTGGAGAGGACCTTTTTTGCCACACCCCTATAGATACAGGACCAATTTTGTAATTTTCCCCTTGCTTGAATAAGAAATGGAATAAAGAAAATAATTTTTCTTTTCTTTTTCTATGGTGGCTGAAAATTGAAGGAGTAAAATTACTCCTTGAGTTTTTGGCCCTCCTTTTTAATAGTGGTGGCCAAAAATTTCAAGAGTCCAGTACTCTAATAATTTTGCTAGAGAATGTCTACTAGCATTAGGGAATATGGATGCTATAAAATCTAAGACAGTTTACTTACATTTAGACCAAACTTTGAGGAGTTTTTTACATTTGTCCTAAATGTAAATCTAGGTATAGTGCCACTAACGTGAATCTGAATCTAGATGTAGGGGTCTAGGTGTTTAGTAAATATCATAAAATTGATAGTTCATATTTAATATTCACACATATTACATAATCCATATGAAACACATAAATTTCACATTCATACATAAATAGTTAGTGGATCGGATATTACCATAAGTAATGGAATTATAATGATCCATATGTTATGAATCAAGCTCGTCTACAAGCCTCATTTTAATCAAACCACGAACATATTCCCTCGAATCAACCACGAACATGTCTTTTTCATTAATGGTGAATAACTACTAGAGTTCTCAATTACACACCTCAAATTCTTGGAGTTTTATAGTAATGCTCTAAGGAAGACATATAGAGAAAAAATATAGAGAGAAATATGGAGAGAATTTCTAGGGAGAATATATAGAGAGAAAAATGTATATAGATTAATATATATTGGAATATATCATCTTCCAATACAATGAAGAATTTCAATTCAATTAGAAAATTAAATCCTACTCAAATTGTGAAATTAATATCCAATTTAATTATGAATGTCAATTGGGTAGGCTTTAGGATCCCCAACCCAATTTTCAACAAATGGACAAACCTCAAAAAAAGTAATTGCAATTTGAAAAATTACAAGGATGTCCCCTGTATTTCAAAGGATGCTCATTTACAAGTCATTTCATTTGTTTTAATATAGAACAATCGTTAGCATTAGAAAATGTGGATGTAAATACGAAACTTAAGAAAGTTTACCTATTTTTAGATCAAACTTTAGGGAGGTTTCTATATTTATCCCTTTTTTTTATCCATACATATATCTATTCATTTGTGACCTTTTTTTATAACAAAAACGCCCTATTAAGGGTGGACGATTAAGGCAATTATCTTCAACTTGTAGATATTACTGGAAATTTGTAGCATACGGTATTTTACAAAAGATAACAAAAGTGAAACAAGGAGTATTGCTCTCTTCACAAGCTTCAATTGAGTGAAATCCGTGTGGGGCTAGAGCTAAATAAAACTCTACAAAAAATGAACTAGTATGAATTATATATGTCTAAATGAGAGGAGTTCTAGTTGATCAATTCTAACTAATTAAGGAATTATCCCTGAAAATTGTTGTGTCAAGAAGGTCCTTGAGGTGAGTGTTGAAAGCATCATTAGCCAAGAAAAAATTGCTACCTTGTTTCCTTCTCCATGATTGTAGCTAGTAATAGTGTCCATACATCTCAAAGTTTCTTGATTCTCACTAGTAGCTCCTGAAGTTTTCAATGACCATGCGCTAAAGAGGTGATGATGTGAATGACTTCTTGGGCACCAAGTTCATCCCATAGTTTTGTGATGCCCATCTTCTTTGCAAGTTCTAAGCCTCTATCAAGTGCAAATACCTCAACATATGTACTAGTAGAAGTACCAATGAAGTTCTGATATACTAAGTTGCCAAGATGATCTCTGATGATTTATCCAACTTCTATTTGGCCTGATGTTCCTTTCGCAACTCCATCTGCATTAAGTTTGAACAAGCCAAGTTGTGGTATTTTTCAAAAGACTACCAGTACCTTCCTTTGCTTCTCCGATGGGAAGTGGAATTTGAATTGTGAAGCCACTTCCAAGTTTTCTTTCCAAAGCTTCCTGCTCAATTTCCTACATCTTAAAAGAAGAAATAAATGTTATAAAAACTTTCCACATCACTCTGGAGTGGTGGAACCATTTGTTTCTATGTTTGGCATCGAACCAGAGTATCAAAAGTGGTATAATAATACGAATGTGTAGGGGTGTGTGAATGGTGTGGAAATTCTTCAGTATATTATAAAAGAAGTATAATGTTATCTGTTTGTAAAAGGTGAAGATTGAAAATTTTGACAAAATATCCCCAAACTGCAAACAGGTGAAAATTGAAAAATTTGGCAAAATATCCCCAAATTGCCCACCATGATCACTGGTGATGAATGGGGCATGATGTACAGTATTACTTGTTAGTGATTGTAAACTCTCTTTTGGACATACAAGTGCGCACGATAAGCTTGTACACAAGGTTTGTTATTGGCTTCCTCCAAACTCTTGGTGTTTTATATGTTACTATTTTTCTATTTTTTCATAATTCCAGAGAAATATTTTTCAAGGATGGTTATTCATTATAATTTTTATTGTAGTTGAGTATTTTCAATATCTTCTTTCATCAATATCGAAAAAAAAAATTATAGTAACCATTTATAATAGACTGTTTGTAACATGAAACATAATTATATTCAATTATATTTGCAGTTTGTTATTTTTTTATATATGTGATGTTAATTTTATATTCATGCAAAGTAAGTATACAGTCTAGTGACCTACATATAGGGAAAGTCATAGCTTTTATTGTACTAAAATTGACATACTCAATTGAGGTGTATTGTTAATTATATGCTATTTTAAAATGAAATTTTAATGTAAAAATAAAATAAAATGCCACTATATAATGACAAAAAGGATATAATAGTGAATTACATAACAATATATAGGGGTAATACAATGTTATTTATAAAAGAGTGAATTTAAAATTTTGGAAGGTAGGTAGGTATTTAATATATTTGTGGCGCTATTTTTTTCACCAAATTGTTTAGGTGGCATTCATAAATTGAACTATAGGCTGCTCTTCTATTTAGATATACTTTGGTCCATTACACATAGCCTATAATTTAATCAAATTCATCACTACTTCTTAAATTGAGAAGCGTATGGAAGGCTGCAAACGGGACCAAACTACTCGTAATTTGGCTTGATCAATAGATAAATATCCGTTTGAACTTAGTTCATGGTGTATAATGCCTGATGTTATGAAAAATCACATATGCACTATTGGATATAGATACAATTCGATATGATATTCGGTGTGTCTGGAAAAATAAAAAAAAAGATAAAAATTTAGGCACGACATCAACATGGTTGACGGTGTGTTCGACACTTTCAAACAACGTGATAGCATCTGTTTTAAATTGTATAAAGTTTAGAAGTTATAAAGAAAATCAAAAAAATTAAAAATTAATAAAATTATAAAAAATAGTGCTATTTCATATAAATTCATTTTTTTCACTCTTCTTGAACTTTTTTAAGGGTCTATATGTCACATCCCTCAACCTAACTGCAAAGTCTAAACAAACTGATATAGTTAAGTCAAAAAATGTTAATTTTTCATCATTACTAGAGTTATGCTTTTTAATAAAAATTCCCATTTTTAACTATAAGAGAAAGAACTTGAATCATTTTAAATATACCATATACATATATCAAAACTGAGTACAACTGTTTTTCTTTACAAAATCATAATAGAGTGGCTTATTTAAAAACAAAACAGAATTTTCAAAATACGATACAAAATAGTTTGAAGCATGGCATATGAACAAATCTCTGTCCGGCTGCTCTGGAGACTCAGTCAACCTCTAAACCTGTACATTACCACCTGCATCACATGAATCTAATGAGCCAAAGGTTCAGTAAGGTGAAACTGATGCAATAACAAATAGCGTATATACAAATCACATAATGATTAGATGTAGTATTCAATTTAATAACTTTCTTTCATAAATCATTCTTTAGGGCCCTTGGAGTGTGGTACCTAACTAATAGCGATATACCGTGGTTTTCAGAACCTGTTCATAATGATTGGCCAATAAGAGAACTACTACAGGGTTTTCATACTTGGTCTTTCAACCTCAGGTATTAGCCGTATTCTATCTCATTCATTGTGGCTTTCCTATACTGATTTTTCAACCTCAAGTATTTGCCACCATTTGTTGGGTCCACCGGTTCCTCTCACGTCCCTTGTCTACCCGACCATCAATCAAGTACCATACTTTTTTTTCAAAAACTTCATTATATTCTTAATAGTGTCATGCTTCATGAACCATAAATGCATCAAACATTGCATCATTTGACAAATAATAACAATCACATTAAAATATAAACAACATTATATGATTCTTGTGATACAGCAAATGAAAGCTTCAACTTACCTCAAGTCCACTTTGTGGCAAGTGAAAAGACCAATCTTTTTAGAAGATAGGATGTGTTAAAGGCCTAATATAATCAAATCATGTACCATTTAATATTTTTTTTATAAATCATTTAGTCTATTCTAGTTAAAGTTCACATACACTTTTCAATCTTTTGTAAACAACTTCATATCAATTACATAACCTTAAAAACAATGTATACTCCATATTTTACTATGAATTCGGGACATTAAACATTAGGGCAGCCATTAAATAACTAATAATTCAAACATAATCATTAGGGCAGCCCCTAAAACATGCAAACAATCTAAATTAACATGACATAAATTTGGTTATAACTTAAATTGATTGTACCCTTCAATTAAGCAAACTAATTGCTATTGTTTTTAATCATTCAAAGAAACTTCCAAACACAATATAAGTATTACAAAGTCAACAGAAACAAGTAAATTAAACAATTTCACAAGACTATCAATTTTGCTAAAAATTAGCTTAACTAGCTTGATTTTAGCTTCAAGTGTAACGTAAGTTTTCAATCATACAAAACAATACTAAAACATGTAACCATCCAAGATACTACAAATTCATCACAAGAAATATTGAAAAAGAATGTACCTTGATTAAGTTGGAATTAACCTTCAAAATCAATGGTTTCAAGCTTAAAAGGATGGAAACTTGTTCTAGCTTGTGTTCTATGGATTCCTATGGATTGAATTCAATTTGTGTGAGTATGAGAGTGTAGAAATTTGGGAGAAACTTACAAGAATAAGGGTTGGTCATTTTTTAGGTGCTTCCACAAGAAATATGGATGAAAATGATTTCTTTGGCCTTTCAAAGAGAGGTAAGTGGAGGGTGGTTGTATCATGCTTGGTGTCTTCTCATGCCAAAAGCCACGTTCATGGGCTAAGGAGATGACAAAAATTGATGCTTTGTTGTTATAATCAAGTGCAGTGCAGTTTAGAATGATTTTATGCAATTTAGTCAACCAACCAATCAAATTGCATCATTTTGCATACTTTTAGTTCTCAGCCAAATATAACATATTTCAAGTAAATATTTAGGCAATTAATCACTTTAGCATATAACTAGTATGGAGCAATACAAATAATTTATTTCATGGCCATTCAACATATCAATCTTTCTTAATCGAGATACTGAGATTTTCATTGCAAAAAGGGCACTTAAGGAATATGTTAAATCAAGAAATGAAAGTTTGATCTCATATTTCATGTACTAATGCGTGTTAAAGCATAACTAAAATATATAATAACAATTATTCATGTTCGTACAATCATGCTATTTGTATGCCATAATTCGATAATGCACATTGATTAGATGTATATTCATGAAAGATGGTTATTATTGGCTATGTAAGAGAGAATTGAGAATTGGGCATTACAATCCTTCATTCCTTATAAAAATTTCATCCTCGAAATTTGACATACCAAATAATTCCGGATACTTGCTCTGCATTTCTGCTTCTCTTTCCCATGTGGCCTCTTCTACAGAATGATTCCTCCATAATACTTTAACAAGTCGAATCTTTTTCGTTCTCAACTCTTTTTCCTTCTGATCTAGAATTTGTACTGGTTTCTCTTCATAAGCTAAATCAGGAGTCAATTCCAACGGTTCATAACTCAACACATGAGAAGGGTTTGAAATGTACTTTCTCAACATAGACACATGGAAAACATTGTGAATACTAGATAATGATGGAGGTAAGGCCACTCTATAAGCTTTATCACCAACTCTTTCAAAAATCTCGAATGGGCCGACATACCTTGGGCTGAGTTTTTCTTTCTTTTCAAATCTCATAACACCCTTCATGGGAGCTACTTTTAAGAACACATGATCCCCAATGGCAAACTCTAGATCTTTTCTCTGTTTATCTACATAACTTTTCTGTCTACTCTGCGCAATCTTCATTCTCGCTCGTATCTTCTTCACTACCTTAGCGGTATGTTGAACTATTTTTGGACCAAGTAGGCTTCGTTCTCCAACTTCATCCTAATGAACTGAAGATCTACATTTCCGTCCATACAATACTTTATAAGGCGCCATTCCAATTGTTGATTGGTAGCTATTATTATAAGTAAACTCCACTAACGGAAGCTTTGCATCCCAACTCCCTTGAAAATCTAGCACACAAGCTCTTAACATATCCTTTAATATCTGAATAACCTCTCTGATTGCCCATCACTTTGTGGATTAAATGTTGTACTGAATGCAAGTTTCGTTCCCATGGCACTATGTAAGCTCTTTCAAAATATAGATATAAACTTAGGATCTCTGTCAGATACTATTGAAACTGGCACCCCATGTAACGTGACTATCTCTTTAATATATTGTTGAGCATACTGGTCCATATTGTATGTGAATTTCACTGGAAGAAAATGGGGTGATTTAGTTAATCTATCAACAATTACCCATATGGAATTATACTCATTTTGTGTTCTAGGTAATCCAAGCACAAAGTCCATTGTAATGTGCTCCCATTTCCACTCTGGAATCAACAAAGGCTTCAACAACCGTGATGGTCTTTGATGTTCAATCTTAACTTGTTGACAAGTTAGACATTCAGCCACAAATTTTGCTATATCTCTCTTCATTTTAGGCCACCAATAATGTTGTTGTAAGTCCTTATACATTTTTGTGCTACTTGGGTGTACTGAGTAAGGAGTAGTATGAGCTTCTTCTAAAATATCTCCTTTCATGGCCTTATCAAATGGCACACACAGTCTTCCTTTATATCGAATAATCTTATCATCAGTAATAGAGAAGTCTAGCCTCTTTCCAACCTCAATCATCTCTTTTCAATCTACATAAATGCGTGTCCACCTTTTGACCTTCTCTAATTCTATCTTGAAGTATAGGTCTCAACACTAAGGCTGACAACAAACATTTTTTCCCTTTAGGTATAATTTTAAGCTCTAATCTCTACAAATTCAATAATATTAACTTTTGTATAACAAAAAAGAAGACGTGGATTTTCTGCTCAATGCATCTGCAACCACATTCGCTTTACCAGGATGATAATTGATCACACAATTATAATCCTTCACAAGTTCTAATCATCTTCTTTGTCTCATATTCAGCTCTTTTTGGGTAAAGAAGTAATTCAAACTCTTATGATCTGTGTATATCTCACACTTCTCACCATATAAATAATGTCTCCAAATTTTCAAGGCAAAAATCACAGCAGCAAGTTCCAAATCATGGGTTGGATAATTCTTTTCATATTCCTTCAATTGCCTTGAAGTATAGGTAATAACCTTCCTATTTTGCATCAAAACAGCACCCAAACCATTTTTTGAAGCGTTGTTATACACCACGAATCCACCAATTCTAGTTGGAATGGTAAGAACAGGAGCTGTAGTCAATTTATCTTTCAGTTTTTGAAAACTTCTTTCACAAGCATCGGTCCACAAGAACTTCACATTCTTTCTTGTCAACATTGTCATTGGAGTTGCTGTCTTTGAAAACCCCTGAACAAATCATCGATAGTACCCTGCTAATCCCAAGAAACTTCTCACTTCTGATATATTTGTTGATGTTGGCCACTTAATGACAGCTTCTACCTTGCTCGGATCAACAGAAATACCATCCTTTGATACTACATGACCTAGGAATACCACTTGTTCAAGCTAAAACTCACACTTCTTGAATTTAGCATACAACTGTTTTTCTTTAAGAACTTGCAGCACAATCTTTAAATGTTCTTTGTGCTCTTCTTTATCATGTGAATAAATTAGGATGTCATCAATAAATACAATCATAAATTTATCAAGATATTGCTTGAACACCATATTCATTAGATCTATAAAAGCTGCAGGGGCATTGATTAAACTGAAAGGCATCACTAGAAATTCATAATGTCCATACCTTGTACGGAATGCAGTCTTTGGTCCTTTATCTTCAATTGATGATACCCAGAGTGCAAATCAATCTTAGAAAATATAGATGCTCCCTGTAATTGATCAAACAAATCATTTATTCTTGGGAGTGGATACTTATTCTTGACTGTTATTTTATTTAACTCTCTATAATCAATGCAAAATCATAATGTACCATCCTTCTTTTTCACGAACAACACAGGTGCTCCCCAAGGAGAATAACTAGGGCGAATAAAACCCTTATCAAATAATTCTTGCAATTGAACTTTTAACTCTCTCAATTCTGTTGGTGCCATTCGGTATGGTGCTTTAGAAATAGGAGTAGTTCCTGGCATAACATCAATCACAAATTTGATCTCTCGATTCGGTGGTAGTCTTGGTAAATCATCTAGAAATACCTCAAGAAATTCTTGAACCACATCTACATTTTCTGGCTTCAATTGTGCTTCAACTGAGGTGTCCAGAACACTTGCCAAATATCCAACACAACCTTTATTCAACATCTTTTGAGCTTTCAAAGCAAATATAATTGGTAAGGATCGTGAGAATGAGATACCATTAAACATAAGCTGTTTTTTCCCAGGTGGCTGAAAAATCACAATCTTCTTGTTACAATCAATTATTGCATGATATTTGGTAAGCCAATCAATACCCAGAATAACTTCAAAATTTAGCATCGATAAAACAACAAGATCTGCATAGAGAGTCTTATCACTAATCTGAATAGAACAAGCCCTTAACATTTGGTTGGAATCCATTTCTTCCCCAGATGGAACAGTCACACTGTACCTTACTTTTAATAAATATGGTGTAATGTCCAATTTTCTCACAAATGCACGTGATGCAAATGAATGAGTATATCCAGAATCTATCAATACAATTGCAGGTATCCTAGAAATTAAAATAGTACCTGTGACTACGGAAGCATCTGCATTGGCTTGTTCTTGTGTCATTGCATACACTCTTTCCTGAACTTTCCTTTGCACTGTTGGGCAATCCTTTGCTATATGTCCAGGCTTTTTACACTTAAAATAATGATTAGTATCACTATAGCATTCCCCAAAATGATTCTTCCCACACTTAGCACATTTAGGCCTTTTAACTGTAGTAGAAGTCTGCCCAACTCTAGGACGCTTTTCATTCCCTTGGTTTGATTTTTGCTCTCCTTTCTTCCACTAATTCAGATTTTAGGAGTGAATACTTGCTTCTTTTGTTGATAAAATTTCTCAATCTCTTTCTTATCTAAGTCAGCCATCAAAGCCTTGTCCACCAGTTCCCTAAACTCTGTTACTGAAAATATTCTCACATCTCTTCTAATTTCAAGATTAAGGCCCCTTAAGAAGTGTTCCATCTTCTCATTGTTGTCTCTGACGATGTATGGCACGTACTTACAACCTTGTTCAAATTTTCTCACGTAATCACATACAGACATCCCTCCTTGTTTTAACTCCAAAAATTCTTTTACTTTGAGCGACCTAGCATCTCTAGTGAAATACTTATCATAAAATATTATTTTAAACCTCTCCTAAGTTAGCTCTTCCATATTCACTGCAAGTTTAGCTCCTTCCCACTAGGTTCTACCATCCTTCTTCAACAAGAAGATTGCACAGAGTACCTTCTCAGCATCATCAATTCTCATGTAGCCAAAGATAGTATCCAATGATTTAACCCATTCCTCTGCAACCATAGGATCAGACCCACCAGTAAAATCAATAGGTTTCATCTTTCTAAACTTCTCATATACAACCTGTGAAGGATCCTGTCGAGCTTGTGGTGGAGGAAGTCGCCAATTCTGCTCTTGGATTCTTTGTTGCATATCTAATAATTGTTGTATTTGTTCACCATGCATTCTAGTTTGTTGTTGAATGAGATCAGTCAAATTGTCCACCACACTGTGATTACCCTCATGATCATCCATTGTCTTCCTTTTTGGTGCCATGACCTAATATGCATTACCCAATCTCATTCCATTCATTAGCCAATAATAAATACATAATCATGATAGTAACATGGAATGAAATATAATCAAATAAACATAAAAGCAAATAAACAAATAGTTGACCGAGTTTCCCAACCAGGATGTGTTCATATACCTTCTTTTGTCTATAGGAACGACTAAATCTCCGCTTTGATACCACAAACTTTCACACCCCTTAACCTAACTGCAGAGCCTAAACAAGCTGATACAGTTAAGTCAAGAAATGTTAATTTTTCATCATTACTAGAGTTATGGTTTTTAATAAAAGTTCCTATTTTTAGCTATAAGAGAAAGAGCTTGAATCATTTTAAACACACTATATACATATATCAAAACTGAGTACAACTGTTTTTCTTTACAAAACCATAACATAGCATCTTATTTAAAAACAAAACAAAGTTTTCAAAATACGATACAAAACAGCTTGAAGCATGGCATATAAACAAATCTCTGTCTGGCCGCTCTTGAGACTCAATCAACTCTAAACATGTACATTACCACCTGCATCACATGAATCTAATGAGCTAAAGGCTCAGTAAGGTGAAACTGATGCAATAACAAATAACGTACATACAAATTACATAATGATTAAATGCAGTATTCAATTTAATAACTTTCTTTCATAAATCATTTTTTAGGGCCCTTGAAGTGTGGTACCTAACTAATAGCGATAGATCGTGGTTTTTGAAACCTGTTCATAATGATTGGCCAATAAGAGAACTAATACGGGTTTCCATACTTGGTCTTTCAACCTCAAGTATTAGCCGTATTCTATCTCATTCATTGTGGCTTTTTATACCAGTTTTTCAACCTCAAGTATTTGCCACCATTTGTTGGGTCCGTCAGTCCCTCCCGCGTCCCTTGTCTACCCGACCATCAATCAAGTACCATACTTTCTTTTTAAAAATCTCATTATATTCTTAATAGTGTCATGCTTCATGAACCATAAATGCATCAAACATTACATCATTTGACAAATAATAACAATCACATTAAAACATGAAAAACATTATATGATTCTTGTGATACAGCAAATGAAAGCTTCAACTTACCTCAAGTCCACTTTGTGGCAAGTGAAAAGACCAATCTCTTTGAAAGATAGGATGTGTTAAAGGCCTAACATAATCAAATCATGTACCATTTAATATCTTTTTTTATAAATCATTTAGTCTATTCTAGTTAAAGTTCATATACACTTTTCAATCTTTTGTAAATAACTTCATATCAATTACATAACCTTAAAAACAATGCATACTCCATATTTTACTACTAATTCAGACATTAAACATTAGGGCAGCCATTAAATAACTAATAATTCAAACATAATCATTAGGACAGCCCCTAAAACATGCACACAATCTAAATTAACATGATGTAATTTGGTTCTAACTTAAATTGATTGTACCCTTCAATTAAGCAAACTAATTGCTATTATTTTTAATCATTCAAAGAAACTTCCAAACACAATATAAGCATTACAAAGTCAATAGAAACAAGTAAATTAAATAATTTCACAAGACTATCAATTTTGCTAAAAATTAGCTTAACTAGCTTGGTTTTGGCTTCAAGTGTAACTTAAGTTTTCAATCATACAAAATCATACTAAAACATGTAACCATCCAAGATACTACAAATTCATCATAAGAAACATTGAAAAAGAATATACCTTGATTAAGTTGGAATTAACCTTCAAAATCAACGGTTTTCAAGCTTAAAAGAATGGAAACTTGTTCTAGCTTGTGTTCTATGGATTCCTATGGATTGAATTCAATTTGTGTGAGTATGAGAGTGTAGAAATTTGGGAAAAACTTAGGAGAATAAGGGCTGGTCATTTTTGAGGTGCTTCCACAAGAAATATAGATGAAAATGATTTCTTTGGCCTTTCAAAGGAGATAAGTGGAGGGTGATGATTGGTTGCATTATACTTGGTGTCTTCTCATGCCAAAAGCCACATTCATGGGCTAAGGAGATGACAAAAATTGATGCTTTGGTGTTATAATCAAGTGCAATGCGGTTTAGAATGGTTTTATGCAACCTAGTCAACCAACCAATCAAATTACACCATTTTGCATACTTTTAGTTCTTAGCCAAATGTAACATATTTCAAGTAAATATTTAGACAATTAATCACTTTAGCATATAACTAGTATGGAGCAATACAAATAATTCATTTCATGGCCATTCAACACATCAATCTTCCTTAACGATATACCAAGCTTTTCACTGCAAAAAGGGTACTTAAGGTATATGTTAAATCAAGAAATGAAAGTTTGATCTCATATTTCATGTACTAATGCATGTTAAACCATAACTAAAGCATATAATAATAATTATTCATGTTCATGCAATCATGCTATTTGTATGCCATAATTCGATAATGCACATTAATTAGATGTATATTCATGCAAGATGCTTATTATTGGCTATGTAGGAGAGAATTGAGAATTGAACATTACAATAAATATTTTTTCCATAACATCATAGTTCACAAATTATATTAACAAATGTTTAACACCATTACCAATATATAATGATATGTGTATATTTATATTTTTATATATAAAACTTATATTGGTCAACCGTGTTCGATAATGCGTGCCCTAAAATTTTAAAATTTATTTTGTCCAGTATCCATGTCATGCTACATGTTGAAATGTGGAGTATCTCATATTGAAAGTTTGGTGTGAATGAAAAAATTCTTTAAATTTTAAAAGGTTTGTCCTTTAGTATTGGTGTGCATCCTACATTGGAAAAATAAAGTAAGTTTGACTTGCACATATAGAATTTCAATTCAAGAGTAGAGTACAAATGTAGCTCTCCTTGTGGTGCACCCTAGTGGATATAGTGGACTTTTGACTAGCTTTAACTAGCTCAAGGATCTACGAGGGTTGTTCGAAGCACCACCCGAGCCCTTACACACACGTTGCAAAGGTCACATTGGGCGCTCTAGTGACGCACTTTGCATGTATACATTTTTAGAAATTGAACCGGCATAAGGTAGAGTGGCTAAACCTTGGTTTAGTGATGTGGCATGATAACTCTACATGGTAGTGATGTGGCATATTCGTCCAAGTGGCGCCCACATGGCATGACACCGTACAGTTAAGTGTCCAGTAGACGTGACTATATACATGGGTGGAGATGAGGTGTGACTGAAAGGCTACGATTGGTCCTTAATGTTGACAATTCTATATGATGTGACACCATGTTGTTAAGTGCCAATGGAACATGACCATAAACGCAGGTGCTAATGAGATGTGACCGAAGGGCTTTGATAGGTCTTTAATGCTGACGGGCGCGGGGGAGTGCACACACTCGTCCAGCTGGCAAAGGTGTGCGGTAAGGTTGTGATCCTTTGCATAGGGATGTAACCTAAACTATAAGATCGTAGCTAGATTTCAAGAGATGCGATCTAATGGTTCAGATTGATTCAGGTTAAGGAAAATGGCCAATCATGAAGGGACATCAGAAATTCTTTAAATAGGGCCCTTCGCATTCTATTTTCTTCACACCAATCAATTTGAATATCCAATTGATTTTCCTTTTCTCCACTGCTAAATATTTTTTTTATTATTATAGCATTCTTTTGATTATTCTTTGAATAAGAATACAATCAAGTTTTGGTTTGAATGATAAGATTAATATAGTATTGTAGTAATCTTGTAATAAAGTATTATTTCTTGGGAGACAGACGTCCACGAACCTGCAACACCGAGCAGGGGGTGGAATTTATCTTAAGTTGGACCTAAAATTGGTAGATTTAGTGCTAACATTTCTTCAATGCATGCATCATTTTGTTGTCCAGAATCTGATATTAGGTTAAAAGCACCTCCTTCATGAATTTTTTCCAAATTATCTTTGCTTTCTGATGCTGTAATAGGGTTTGAAACCTTGCCCTATTCCACAGTTAAAACAAATAAGATCAAATAGAAATTGTGTCAAGTGTATGTAAATAATTTTTGAACTTACACTTATTGTGTTTTTAGATGTTTGTGGTTTGTACTTTGAACTTTGTGCGGGTACCTTAAATGATATACTTCTGGGTTTGGGGATCTTGCCTTGTTCCACAATCAAAACCAATTTACATTAACAGAGTACAAAGAAATTTAATTGCAGTAAAACATATGATAACCATTAAGCCTTAACTTACAGTTCTTAATCTTCCAAGTGAAGTGTCAGTCTGACGCACCTCTTGACTCGGGCCCTCATGATGATATGAAACTTTTCTGCTCACCCAATAGACAAATTCCCACTAAATTAATAACAAAATGTGTTATGATGTACAAAAGTTAAAAGTAAATAAATATTCAAATTATACTTGTAATTTATGGGGCCTCTGTGTGGTTCCAAACTCAGTGGTCACTTGACTGCATGATTGATCTTGTGTTGCAATTTGTGGGTCTTTTTTAAAAGGGCATCCTTTCTTATTGTGTCCCTCAACACCACAATGGATGTATTTGATAATTTTTTGTTGTCTTTTCAGCTTATGTTCACTTGATTGCACCTTAGGCTTCCCCCTTGATCTTTCCTTATGTTTCTATTAACCCTCATCTTTTTCACTTCTTCTTGCTATTGTTGCCTTCTAACAGGCCTACCAAGGTTTGGGGGCATGAATAAATAAAGCATATTGGTTTCCACTCATTCTTTATAGGCATAATAGCAAGGGCATATACCTTCTTGTAAGCGTCCAGCCTGTAACATATATGAGTGTAATCATACACATCCAACCTCTAGCTGTAAATGGCACGTAAAGCATGCTTGCACGGGATTCCACTTAAATCCCATATCCTACATCCATATATTCCTTCATTCAAGTCAACACTGTATTTATTCCTATTAAAGCAAGAAATTTGATAGTAATAATCATCTGCTTTGATGAGGATACAATCTCCCACCTTCTCACTTTCTAGATTTTAGGACAAAATGCTCCTTTCTACTACTCATTTGCTCTATCCCTATTTTCCTGCATTTTTTCATTAAATATTCCACTATTCACTCCAACATTAACATGATAGGCTTCTCTCGGCCTCTAGAATGTTACAGTCAAAAGTTTCACATCCATTATTCAATAATATATCACACTTGGATAGTCACTCAAGTGTGACCTACTCTAGTGCTGGGGTGGTTTACCATTAAACCACTCAGTTGCCCTTTCATCTGTTACTCTCAATTTATCCATCTTTTTCCTAAATTTATTAATTGTAATGGCTCTAACTGCCTTCCACAAAGCATTCTTAAAAGCTTGACCTCTAAACCCAATATTTTTAAAGTTGGAATATATGTGTCTAACATAAAACATATGAGCAGCACTTTGGAACACCTCCTGAAAATCTTGGATCAGCCTATTTTGTTTATCAGATATAAAAGTCCACTCATAATCTTTCTCAATGTTTAAATCTATCTTCAACAGGGTTAGAAACCACTCCCAAGTGTCCCTTGACTCGTTAATAACCACAACATAGGTAATTGGGAATATATTATTGTTAAGGTCCACTCCTATAGCTATTAATACCACTCCCCCATGAGGGCCTTTTAAATACACCAATCTACCCCAAAAAAAAGGTCTACAACCAGCAAAAAACCCCATCTTCAAAGCATTTAAACACATATAAAACCTATCAAATCTGTTCTTACCACTGCTTTGATCAGTTTCTATGATTATAGTACTTCTAAGGTTGGTTCTTTTAATTTCATCTACAAAATCCCATAGCAAAGAATATTGTTCATCAGGAATTCCCTCAATCATTTCAATAGCTTTTCTCTTTGCCCTATAAGCTTGAAAATTTGAGATGTGACATCTAATATCCTCAATGACATCAGCCTTAAAGCCCTTCATATTTCTCTTGGGGTCAGACTTGAATTTGTGTATGTATTTCCTAGATAACCATCTGGATTTTATATTTTTCAGATGAAAACTCCTAGCACAAGTATGTCCTTAGTTGAAATGTAAGTTCATCTTTGAGCTTTAATGCATGAAGTTTTCACTCACAATCCTTATCAACACATTTAGCATGCATCCAAATCTTGTTAATTTTAGTGATATTTATGTTCATTTTATTTCTAATGGCATGTGAGTGTATTGCATGCCTTAACTCAGCTTTGGTGCTAAAAATCATCTCTAATTCAAAGGTTGGATTATATAACTCTACTGGGTTGAAGACTAAAAAGTCATGCACCTAAATCTCACCATCAGAATCCTTACGGCTATCCAAGTCATCATCGCTCTTTAAAACATCATCTTCACCAGATTCACCTCCATTTAAACCATCCTCCCCCTTTTCTTAGCCATTATTAGCATCAACTTGTTTAAAGCATTCAACATCAGGGTCTATATTTTCATTAAACATATTATCATCTTTATTGTTTTGCCCTATCCCGTCATCATTGTCTTTAGATTGCATATCATACTCACTATCCTCAAAATCTTCACTTGCATCATTCTTAGGATCCCCATCCATCTCTTGTACTACTTTGACCCCACTAGTCCCTTCTACCCTATCATTCTTAGGATCCCCATTAGTCCTTTCTTTCCCATCCACTCCCTTTATCATCCCCATCCCATCTCCATCACTATCTTCTTCCACATCCCCATCCCCATCCCCATCACTATCATCCTCATCTACATTATTAGTAAGCTCAATTGGTTGCTTACAAGAATCACTTTAACTGCATAAAAAACTAGATAATTCCTTTATGTATAAACTAATCACTGTGTCACTTTTCAATTTTTCTTCATATAGCCTATGCAAATCAGTATCATTACTAATCAAAGTAAACCCATTGTTAACTTTGGTGTACAATCTCATAAAGGGCTTTACACCTACATGTTCTACAAATTTCTTAATTATATCTAAACATAAATAATCATGCTCAGAGTAATCAAATTCTAATATATCCCCCTACATAAGCTGACAATTTTCCTATAAGAAACCTATTGCCATAGTTAAGACATAATGTAAAGTTGCTAGATTTTAGACCTATGAAAGAATATAAAATAAAAATCAATCCACTTAGTAAAAAAACAAAAACCCTAATGGACAAAACAAACAAAAACACCAAATATTAAATAAAAAATACATGCTTATAAATAAAAAAGAGAATAAGGAAATAGAATGCATATACAATATAGAACATTGAGGCCACCATTGAAAATAACAAAAAAAATTAAAAAAACATAAAAAATTAAATAATCCATTGAAAACAGACAAAGGACCACCATCGAAGTCCCCTACTTGACTTTAGTAACAAAAGTAGCAAACATTCAAACTTTAAGAAACAAAAGTAGCAAACATTCAACAAAAAAAATAACTAAAACGTGATTTTTTCTGTTACAATCCCTATACACAACAACAATTCAAACTTTTTAGAAAAAACCACTATAAGAAATACTGCATTGTTTACCATATTTTGGTGGGGGCAAATGGTGATTTTCTGAGTCTCTAATCTTCATTTCATCATGAACTATGGTCTCTACTACTTTTAATTTAGGGTTTTCACCACTTTATAGTTCAAAATGAAGAAATGAATTTTGGTTTTAGGGAATTTTTGGGATCGGTTTTAGGGTTTAGGCTAATAGATTTGGGAAATTATTTCCTACCCTTAGATGTTTTTCTTTCCATTTGATAGTCATGTGTGGTGCATATCAAGGCTATCCTAGTGGACCCCTTCTACTACTCCTCAACTCAATGGAGTTATGGACTATAGGAATAGGATCCTGTTAGACATGGTTCGATCGATAATGAGTTTTACTAGACTTTCTCTTTTATTTTGGGGCTATGCTCTAGAAACGAAGATATATCTATTAAATAGAGTGCAATCAAAGTTAATGCCCAAAGCATCATATAAGATGAGGTGTAGGAAACAACCCTCTTACAAATACCTAAGGGTATGGAGATGTGTTGCTTTTGTGAAACAGCAAGTGGGAGATAAATTGAATATGAAATCTAGTTTAAGTAAGTTCATGGGGTATCCAAAAGAATCCATTGGATACTATTTCTATGACTCATCAGAATAAAGGTTGTTTGTTTCGAGGAATGCCACCTTCTTAGAGAAAGAGTTTCTATTGAATGGAAATGGCAAAGTCGTGGAACTTGAAGAAATTCAAGAACCACATAACCTCTCAATAGATGAAGTAATGGGCCAACCAATTAAGGCTGGGCCTTTGGACATGCAACCTCCTGTGTGATTTGAAAGGATCTCAAAACCACCTGAGAGGTATGTCGTTTTATTAGAGAATAAGGAGGAGAATCTCTCCTTGGATAGTGGTCCAAGAACTTATGAAGAGACGATGTCTGATATCGACTCGGAAAGTTGGCAAGATGTTATGCAATTCAAGATAGATTCCATGTACTACAACAAGGTATGAACCTTAGTGGACCCATCACAAGGAATAGTTCACATTGGGAATAGCTCCCATTAGCTGCAAATGGTTCAACAAGTGGAAGCTTGGAGTAAATGGAGAAGGAGTGACCTACAAAGTATGACTTGTCGCGAAAGGTTGTACTCAGAAGCAAGAAATTGATTGTGAGGAAACATTTTCTCCAGTAGTGATACTTAAATCTATCTAAATATTGCTAGCCATATCAGTGTATTATGACTACGAGATATGATAGATGGATGTGAAAACCGCTTTCCTTAATCGAAACATTAAAGAAGAAATTTATATGAAGCAGTTAGAAGGCTTCATATCCAGAGGGAGTGAGAAAAAGTTTTGTAAAGCTCCAGAGATAAATTTATGGACTTAAGTAGGCTTCCCAATACTGAAATATCTAGTTTAACGAGGTAATCAAATTGTTTAGTTTCCATAAAAAACCAGATAAACCTTGTGTCTATAAGAAGGCTAGTGAGAGTACTGTGATATTTATTATATTATATTTTGATGACATCCTACTCATTAGGAATGATGTAGGGATGCTACAGTCAATAAAGACTTGGTTATCTAACCTATTCTCTATGAAGGATTTAGGAGAAGCATCCTTTATTCTTGGAATAAATATTTATAGAGATAAGTTTAGAAGGATGATCGGACTTTCCAATTCATGTATATAGACAAAATGCTAAAGAGGTTTAGCATGGAGGAATCCAAATGAAGATTCTTGCTCATGAGTCATAGCTTTCTCTTTAGAGGGCTATGTCTTCAAAGACTCCTGAGAAGAGTGAAAGGATGACCTACATACCTTATGCATTTGCCATCGGAAGCATAGTATATGGAATGCTATATACGAGGTTTATGTTGTATATGCTCTGAGTATCACAAGCAGATATCAGTCCAATCTAGGTAAAGAACAATGGAAGGCCGTAAAAATGATCCTCAAGTACTTCATAAGAATTATAATGCCCAATTCTCAATTCTCTCCTACATAGCCAATAATAAGCATCTTGCATGAATATGCATCTAATCAATGTGCATTATGAATTATGGCATACAAATAGCATGATTGCACGAACATAAATAATTGTTATTATATGCTTTAGTTATGCTTTAACATGCATTAGTACATGAAATATGAGATCAAACTTTCATTTCTTGATTTAACATATTCCTTAAGTGCCCTTTTTGCAGTGAAAAGCTCGGTATCTCGGTTAAGAAAGATTGATATGTTGAATGGCCATGAAATGAATTATTTGTATTGCTCCATACTAGTTATATGATAAAATGATTAATTGCCTAAATATTCACTTGAAATATGTTACATTTGGCTAAGAACTAAAAGTATGCAAAATGGTGCAATTTGATTGGTTGGTTGACTAGGTTGCATAAAACCATTCTAGACCGCATTGCACTTGATTATAATACCAAAGCATCAATTTTTGTCATCTCCTTCACCCATGAACATGGATTTTGGCATGAGAAGACACCAAGCATGATATAACCAATCATCACCGTCCACTTACCTCTCTTTGAAAGGCCAAAGAAATTATTGTCATCCATATTTCTTGTGGAAGCACCTCAAAAATGACCAGCCCTTATTCTCCTAAGTTTCTCCCAAATTTTTACACTCTCATACTCACACAAATTGAATTAAATCCATAGAAATCCATAGAACACAAGCTAGAACAAGTTTCCATCCTTTTAAGCTTGAAACCGTTGATTTTGAAGGTTAATTCCAACTTAATCAAGGTATATTCTTTTTCAATGTTTCTTATGATGAATTTGTATTATCTTGGATGGTTACATATTTTAGTATGCTTTTGTATGATTGAAAACTTAAGTTACACTTGAAGCCAAAACCAAGCTAGTTAAGCTAATTTTTAGCAAAATTGATAGTCTTGTGAAATTGTTTAATTTACTTGTTTCTATTGACTTTGTAATGCTTATATTGTATTTGGAAGTTTCTTTGAATGATTAAAAACAATAGCAATTAGTTTGCTTAATTGAAGGGTACAATCAATTTAAATTAGAACCAAATTTATGTCATGTTAATTTAGATTATTTGCATGTTTTAGGGGCTGCCCTAATAATTATGTTTGAATTATTAGTTATTTAATGGTTGCCCTAATGCTTAATGTCCTGAATTAGTAGTAAAATATGGAGTATGCATTATTTTTAAGGTTATGTAATTGATATGAAGTTGTTTACAAAAAGATTGAAAAGTGTATATGAACTTTAACTAGAATAGACTAAATGATTTATAAAAAAGGATATTAAATGATACATGATTTGATTATGTTAGGCTTTTAACATATCCTATCTTCCAAAGAGATTGGTCTTTTAACTTGCCACAAAGTGGACTTGAGGTAAGTTGAATCTTTCATTTACTGTGTCACAAGAATCATATAATGTTGTTCATGTTTTAATGTGATTGTTATTATTTTTCAAATGATGCAATGCTTGATGCATTTATGGTTCATGAAGCATGACACTATTAAGAATATAATGAGATTTTTGAAAAGGAAGTATGGTACTTGATTGATGGTCGGGTAGACAAGGGACGCAGGAGGGACCGGCGGACTCAATAAATGGTGGCAAATACTTGAGGTTGAAAAATTGATATAGGAAAGCCACAATGAATGAGATAGAATACAGCTAATACCTGAGGTTGAAAGACTAAGTATGAAAATCTCATATTAGTTCTCTTATTGGCCAATCATTATGAATAGGTTATGAAAATTATGGTCTATTGCTATTAATTAGGTACCACACTTCAAGGGCCCTAAAGAATGATTTATGAAAGAAAGTTATTAAATTGAATACTGCATTTAATCATTATATGATTTGTATGTACGCTATTTGTTATTGCATCAGTTTCACCTTACTGAGCCTTTAGCTCATTAGATTCATGTGATGCAGGTGGTAATATACAGGTTTAGAGATTGACTGAGTCTTCAGAGCGGCCGGACAGAGATTTGTTCATATGCCATGCTTCGAGCTGTTTTGTATCATATTTTGAAAACTCTGTTTTGTTTTTAAATAAGCCGCTCTGTTATGGTTTTGAAAAGACAAACAATTGTACTCAGTTTTGATATATGTATATAGTGTGTTTAAAATGATTCAAGCTCTTTCTCTTATAGCTAAAAATGAGAACTTTTATTAAAAACCATAACTCTAGTAATGATGAAAAATTAACATTTCTTAACTTAACTGTATCAGTTTGTTTAGGCTCTGCAGTTAGGTTAAGGGGTGTGACAAGAATTAAGGATATCTTTCTAGTATACGGCTCTGGAGAACTAAAAGTAGAAGGCTATACAGATTCTAGTTTTCAGTCAGATATAGAGGACTCAAAGTTCATGTTTGGATACATATTCACCATAAATGGTGTTGTGGTCAGTTGAAAGAGTTCTAAGTAAGAGATGACTGCAAATGGTATTCGACGGACATCTTGAGAAGATGGGCCTGAAGTACATGGGCAATTGGCACTAGGGCATGTGGGAAATTATTAAGGTAATACCTAGCACGCCAATTAGATTGGACGTCTTTTACACTCTTGTATTTTGATGAACATTTAAATATGTACAATTAATTAGAATTTATATAATTATTTTTACTTTGAAATTGTCATTAGAACTCCCAATCAAAGAATTTTTGTATTTTAGAAATAAAATATGAAATCAAATAAAAAATGAGATTAAAAGTTTTCTTTTTTTGCGCAGGTTTTAGAGAAACTTGTGTAACTTTTGATTCTAAAATGGTTTTTGGTTAATTCTTGAGGCTATGGATTGATAAGTCATTCATCTACAAGTTCATGCAAACTTTGAGTATCATACTAAATATTTAAGGATCAAAGAAGTTGGATTATAAGTAGTTGTACAAAATAAAATACCAAAACTTTGGATCAGAGTTTAGCCTAGTCCTGACCTATTTTACCTATTAGGTTATATCTCTTAAACCAAAAAATTTTTAAGCTGAAATTAGGATATGTTTATACACAAAAGATAGATAAACAAGTTTGCTGAAGAGAAGATGGTGAGAAAATATGTCAATAAACATGATGCAATGTGTTGCTGATGTTGAAGGATAGCTCTTGAACATAATCCCATAATTTGACCATATGTCCGTTCATCTTGCAGCCAAATTTGACAAATGACATTTGAAAATATATCATCAAAGAAAGATTTACAACTTTTATGCTTTACTCGTTATCAAAAGTTTGTTGTATCCAGCCTAAAAATTTAATTCAATTGGGTAGTTAAAAACTTAGAGGATTTGGTGTAACAACTCTTGATAACTAGCATTCTACTTGATTTTTAACTCCTCAATTATATGTTTGGCCTCTAGATTACTCCAAACACTATAAATAGGCCACGTATTAAACTTGTAAGAGTAGGTGGAGAAGGGTAGAGTAGAAAAGAAAGTTTTATTATTGTCTTTCTTTAGGCTAAGTTTTCTAGTAGTAATAGAAATGTATTCTCTAGTTTCTCTTCTATTTTTAGTCTTTTCTACTTTCATTATGTCTTTTTGAATTTCATTTAGTGTAGGAGAAAGGGTAAACCTCTTGATGGAGGAAAAGAAACGGTTATAAAAGTAAAAAATATTTAAGTGTATTGTATTATTGTTTTACTTTTTTATATAAACCATACTTGTTTTGTGGTGATTCTTGATTTATCTATCACTAATGATACAACAAATACTTGAGTTCATTTAACTAGACGTTTGATTTTACTATAGCAACCGTTAACGTGAAACCTTGATCTGTTATAAACAAATGTGTGCATAAATATTTGATCCCATAAACAAGTATTGGTGTTAAGAGATAATTTAAAATTAGAAAAATAATATCATAATTACCTTAATACATGAGTTATTTGATAATATCTTTCAATTAGAACATTTATTATATATGGATTCCAATAGTGGCAATTAATAGAGGCAAAAAGAATAAATAATCATTCCTCTATTCAAAACTCAAGAGCGGATCCCTAATCCTCATTACTTTTATTACTTTAGTTTTTTTAAGTTATAGTATACATTATTTTTTGTATATTTTAAACTACATAAAGCCTTTTTTTTTTTTAGAAATATAATCCTGAAATCTATTCTAAACCTCCTCGAAATTCTTTTCATTCTTGTTTCATTTTTCCTCTCAATGCAAATAACTTTCAATTCAAACCAGTTATGATCCATTTACTTCCTAATTTCCATGATTTAGATTCTAAAAGTCCTTATTTACATCTGAAATAATTTGATGAAGTATGTGCCACTTTTGATGATCAAACTTATACAAATGAGATTGTTAAGCTCAAATTATTTTCTTTTTCTTTAAAAGATAAAGCAAAAATTTGGGTTAATTCTTTAAAACATATGCCAATTAGATTTTGGCAAGAAATAGAAGCTGAATTTTTAAAAAAGTTCTTTCCAACTCATAAAACGAATATTTTGAAAAGATAAATCCAGAACTTCTCTCAAAATTCTAATGAAGTTTTCTTTAAATGTTGGGAAAGAATTAAAAATTTGTTGAATTCATGCCCACATCATGGTTTTGAAAAATGACGCTTATTTAGTTTCTTTTATGAAGGTTTAACTCGTGAAATAAAATAATTTGTTGAAACAATGTGTAATGCTGAGTTTCTTGATAAAGAACCTGATGAAACTTTAGAATATCTAGATTATTTGGCAAAAACTCTCAATCATGGCATAGTGTTAATTCTTTCGAAGTTTTCATTAGATCTAATCTTGCTAATAATGATAAAGAAAAATATTAACTTAGTCGAGAATATGATCTAAATACTCAGATTGATAGTTTAACAAAAAAAGTTGAGCACATGGAACTTAAAAAAGTAAAGAAAATCAAATCCTTGCAAAAAGAAGAAGTTTGTAATAATTGTGAATTTATGGGGTACTCTACCAATGAA